>CM056824.1:26184082-26266582 GCA_029853015.1 Chelidonichthys spinosus
GACAGACAGGCAGGCAGGCAGGCAGGCAGACAGACACAGACAGACAGACAGGCAGGCAGACACAGACAGGCAGACAGACAGACAGACAGACAGACAGGCAGACAGACACAGACAGACAGACAGACAGACAGACACAGACAGACAGACAGACAGACAGACAGACAGACAGACAGACAGACAGACAGGACAGACAGACAGACACAGACAGACACAGGCAGGCAGACAGACAGGGAGGCAGACACAGACAGACAGATAGATAGACAGACAGAAAGGCACAGACAGGCAGACAGACAGGCACTAACCCATGCGATGGTCTGGATTCGTCGGACGATCTTGAGCAGGAGTTTTCCGAAGCTGCCGGGTGGGAAGGTGGAGGCCGAGTGTTGAATGCAGAGACACAGCAGGTAGGCGGGGGTCAGCTTGTGGTCGTCTCCTGGGAGGACATTAAAGGGTCAGTCCACCCAACTTATGAAGCCACATACTTCCTCCTATACCCGGCGTGGAGCTGGATACAGTCCCTATAAAAAGCCCCGCCAGGGAGTTCTGTGGGTTATCTGGAGTAACACCGATAAATGCCCTTCTACTCCAGAAGAGAGAGGATACTACAAGAGAGAAATATACGGGATGAAATGGGACTGTTTCTCATTAATGGTTTAATACTGAGGCCAAGTTCCTGTGCCTCTGTTTATTGACAACTTCATTCTAGCCTTCCTGTGGTCCTGCATGTCATTTCCCCTGATGAATATTACCAAACATAAAAACACCACAAATGAAATTCCATCTTCTGTGTATTTGGTGGTCAGAGACTGATTTCTTAAAACGTGGAGAAATAAGCCAAAGCCATCTGTCACACTAACTTTTAACTGCATCCCAATACATCCACTGAGATGAAAACATGGCTTATAATAATATAATAATTATAATAACATCTTATATTCTCGTCATTGTAAATCAGAGCACAGACCTCCAGGTTCGATAAGAGACACAATCCTGTTCAACAGCTGGTCTTCATGAGCCTGGTCAAACTCCAGCTGGAGCCTTCTTTTCTGACCTCCTCCACCCCTTCCTCCTCCTCCTCCTCCTCCTTCCCCCGCTGCCACCCCCCCACCGCGGGGTTTCACCAGGTGAGGTTTGAAGCTCCGTCTGACTGCGGGAACGCTCAACACCTGCGCCGCTCTGTCCTTCAACACAGACCCGCACATCTTACAAGTGTGCGCGCCGCCCTCCCCCTCCTCCTCGCCGGCATCGTAAAGCTGCCCGAGGGAGCGGAGGCGTGCCAAGGTCTGAGCAGGCAAGGGCTTAGCGCCCGTGGGGTCCTTGTACAGGAAGATGTAATGCGATCCGAACGAGAGCAGGTCACCGTGTCGCAGCGTGGTGGAGCGCTCGCAGCGGGAGAAGTTCACCAGGACGGTGGCGTGGAGCACCGGCTCCACGGCAACGCAGGACCGCTGACTCTCCTCCTCTCCCTTGCTGTTGTTGGCATGACGACGGGGGGCGGGGACTCGGCACAGGCGGCAGTGGAGGGGCAGGATGTCGGGCGAGAAGAGGCAGATGTTGGGACGGGCCGACGGCGTCTCCTGTCCGACCGTGTGCTGCTCCCTGTTCAGCAGGTACACCAAGCAGTCCTGCAACACGACAACCATGGTCACATGATCACACCGGACGCCTCCCACACATGCACCTCCTCACTGTGCTCACCTGCCGATTGTATCCCTGCAGCAGCAGGAGGTGCGGGGACTGGTAGAGCGAGTGCCTCACCCCTCCTCCTCCCTGACTCGCCTCCTCTTTCCTCCGGCCGCTGGAGGCCGCCTCCCGTTCCCGACCCCTCAAGGGCCCCGGCAGGGTGGAGTAATAGCGCTTGGGCTCATCTCCCACTCCCAGCTGCCGGAAAAACACACGCATTCAGGATTTCAGGCAGCGTTTGGCAACAGCACCATGGATTACAGCAGGCTTCGGCGTGAGGCCCCACCTGGTTGAGGCTGGTCTCGCTGAGGCTGCGGCAGAAGGATGAGTTGCTGGAGCGCGGCAAGGTCAGCGTCCCCTTTGCCCTGTTCCTCTGGAGCTTACGAGCCTGAGCATTAATATCTACAGGGAGGCAGAGAGGAACAGTCAGATGGAGGGAAAACAGGTGGAGAAAAATAAGATTTAAAAAAAAAAGCATAGAGGGAGGTTGAGGTTAAGAGGAAGTGGACAGACAGGTGATATGTGTTTGACTCATGAGTGGCGTCTTGGTAACGTACGGAACAACAGGAGCAGTCTCGTGGAAACAAACCAGTCAGATGAATAAATGGTGCCGGATGGAGCAGCACACGTGGCCGACAACACTGAACCTGATGAAAGGTGAACTGAGCAGCTCCGCATGACTTTTATCTGAGGCCATGCGATGGCTCTGCACGCACACACACACACACACACACACACACTGGTCGAATCGCTGGCAATGGGGGTGGCGCCGGTGACAACGCAGGTAGAGGTGGTCTCCATGGTAATGACTGACAGCCAGCCCTACCTGATGCCAGTCCCCACCTTTAGAGCTGGACTGTACCACTCGACCAGACCGCAGAGGGGAGCTCCTGTGTTTGCCAAGCCCGGACCGACCCATTAGAGCCGCCAGGAATTGGGAGGTTTTGGGCCCTACAGCAGGGTGGGAGGGGTTAGAAAACACCCCCTCGCCAAAACACCAAGCACAGAATAACCCCCATATACACAAACAGCATCAGCACACCACGACACACGCATGCACTGTTGGGCAAAGACATCTGTGGTGCAGTTAGTGAGGAGATACAGTTAAAGGTATGAGGTACGGGATTCTCCCCTCCAACATATCGCCGTCAAATTAGTAGGAAATCATATTCAAAGTCAGGCAACATCTGGGTTTTATCATCACAAACTATACTCAGCTTATTGGAGTGTTTCTGTCTTTGACTTTCCGATAAATGAAACCGGCAGAATCAGGAATGCAGATTGTTGATTACCCAGTTAATTTGGCTGCGATATGTTGATGTGAATCCTACAGTCCCTTTAAAGTGCTATCTCATTGTAAATCACACAAGTGCATGCACGCTCGCACATCCAGCCGCGGAGGGAAAAAGACGTTTCTAAAAACAGAAAAAGAGACAAGGTTTGTGTGAAAGTGAAAATGTGGGTATCGATAAGTGTTGGTTCATAAAGCAGCTGTATCTCTGAGGGCGTTCTCTGCTGGGATTATATTTGTGTTTTTTGAAGGAGAAGGTTGTGTTTTCTTCGTGTAAACAAATCCGAAGAAAATACCAGAACTGACAAGCATGTGTTGACACATGACAATGACCGCTACCGTTTATTTTGAGTCCATTACGCATAATCCTGCCGTATATGCTGGTCATTTCATTGTTGACCATCAACACTAACCTCATGGTTCTGCAGGGTCAGTTCATATTCTCTCGTGTCCCGTCCAAAACATGAACAAATGTACCGTGCAACAATCCGGAAAAAAAAAAAAAAAAAAAAAAAAAGGTGCTTGATTCTCTGGCTGTGGCACAAGTTGACATGGCAACCAGTAAACCCTGGCATGCTGGGAAATGTTGAGTGTGGCTGCAAAGAGCAACGTGTGAGGCTGAAATACTCTCAACACTCAATTCATTTCATCCATCATCAGGAAAACAATCTCTGGAAAGGTCACTTCCTGGTTCACAGATGTGAAGACATAACAGTAGATCTAACAGCACACTGGTATGCACAGTTCCAGTGGGATCCAGTGGGATCCAGTGGGATCCAGTGCAGACGTGTACATTTGATTATGTATCCGTAGTAGGAAATAAAAACACTAGAGTGCCCACACTCATCCACACCTCCGGTCGCAAACGGATTCAGCTTTCACTCGATCAATCGACCAAGCTGTCCGTGCATTTCCCCTGCACTGTTTTGTGCAGTGTGTGTGTGTGTTTGTGGGTGTGTGTGGGTGTGTGTGTGAGTTTGTTCTTTAAGCGCATGCAAGCGAGTGTGTTTGCTTCTATAAAAACCACGATCCATGGCCCATCTTTGCAGAACAGCACTTCCATGTGAAACGCTAACACTGTTATCACCCAGGAAGAATATCTTCTCTACAGGATAATAACTGTGAAAGCTCTTATTCTGCATCTCCACACACACACACACACACACACACACACACACACACACACACACACACACACACACACACACACACACACACACACACACACACACACACACACACACAGACACACACACACAGACACAACACACACACACACACACACACACACACACACACACAGACACACACACACAACACACCACAGACACGCGCTGCGGAGGAGGTAACGAGCTGTGCTTTTCTGCTGAGCTTGACATGTAAAGAAAGGAAGGGAAATAGACCAGCTGCTCCGTGTGTGTGTGTGCGTGCGTGTATGTGTGTGTGTCTGTGTGTGTGTGTGTGTGGTGTGTGTGTGTGTGTGTGTGCGCGTGTGTGTCCTCACCAGCAGTGATGGTGTCCTTCTCCTTGGCGTTGAACTCCTCCACCTCTGCTCTCCGACGCAGCTCAAACCTGCGGGCGTGTCCTTCTCGGGTTTCCACAGTTCTTGGAGCAGCAGAGGCTTCTCATTGTCCCCGAGCGCCCGCAAGCATTCGGTCCGCCAGCCGCCCCCTCCGATGCCGCCGCCGCCCTCCAAGCGCCCGATCACGTCGCACAGGACGTAGGAGTGGGCGGCGGTCTTGTTGAGCGAGTAGCGCTCCAGCGCCTCTTTGACCAGCTCCTGTGCGCTGGAGCGCGGCGTGGCCAGGACACTCTTGTAGTTGGCGCCGGCGCAGATCTCGTCCCCGAAGATCTTCAGCACGCCGGGCGCCGAGCTCTGCGTGGAGAGTTCTGCCGGGTCGTCTGCCGGCCGCTCCGGGGGTTCGGTCGTGGAGCGCCGGTCCCCGCGAGTGTTGGTTCCCGTTTCCACCGGAACGCGGTCTCTGTAACTCAGAGTACGGTACAGGACCTGGGGACAGACAGACGCCAGGTTATCAGAGACGACATCACAGACGACATCACATACAGACGACATCACATACAGACGACATCACATACAGACGTCATCACATACAGACGACATCACAGACGCATCACAGACGACATTACATACAGACGACATCACAGACGTCATCACATACAGACGACATCACATACAGACGACATCACATACAGACGTCATCACATACAGACGACATCACATACAGACGTCATCACATACAGATGACATCACAGACGACATCACATACAGACGACATCACATACAGACGACATCACATACAGACGTCATCACATACAGATGACATCACAGACGACATCACATACAGACGTCATCACATACAGACGACATCACAGACGCATCACAGACGACATTACATACAGACGACATCACAGATGTCATCACATACAGACGACATCACATACAGACGACATCACATACAGACGTCATCACATACAGATGACATCACAGACGACATCACATACAGACGACATCACATACAGACGTCATCACATACAGACGACATCACATACAGACGACATCACATACAGACGTCATCACATACAGATGACATCACAGACGACACCTCACATACAGACGTCACCTCACATACAGACGACATCACAAGACGACATGGGGTACATTACAGACGACATCACAGACGCTCATTACAGATCGTCATAACAGTACAGACGACTATGCACGAGATGTCATCACAGACGACATTACAGACGTCATCACATACAGACGGACATCACAGGCGTCATCACAGACGACATCACAGATGTATCACATGACACGACATCACATACAGACGACATCACATATAGATCGACATTCACAGACGACATCACAGATGTATCACATACAGACATCACATACAGACGACATCGGACATACAGACACAGTCATCACAGACGACATCACAGACGACATCACAGACGTATCACATACAGACATCACATACAGACGACATCACATACAGACGACATCACAGACGACATCACATACAGATGACATCACAGACGTCATCACAGACGACATCACATACAGACATCACATACAGACGACATCACATACAGACGACATCACAGACGACATCACATACAGATGACATCACAGACGTCATCACAGACGACATCACATACAGACGACATCACATACAGACGACATCACATACAGACGTCATCACATACAGATGACATCACAGACGACATCACATACAGACGTCATCACATACAGACGACATCACAGACGCATCACAGACGACATTACATACAGACGACATCACAGATGTCATCACATACAGACGACATCACATACAGACGACATCACATACAGACGTCATCACATACAGATGACATCACAGACGACATCACATACAGACGACATCACAGACGTCATCACATACAGACGACATCACATACAGACGACATCACATACAGACGTCATCACATACAGATGACATCACAGACGACATCACATACAGACGTCATCACATACAGACGACATCACAGACGACATTACATACAGACGACATCACAGACGTCATTACAGATGTCATAACATACAGACGACATCACAGATGTCATCACAGACGACATTACAGACGTCATCACATACAGACGACATCACAGGCGTCATCACAGACGACATCACAGATGTATCACATACAGACATCACATACAGACGACATCACATATAGACGACATCACAGACGACATCACAGACGACATCACAGATGTATCACATACAGACATCACATACAGACGACATCACATACAGACAACATCACAGACGACATCACAGACGACATCACAGACGTATCACATACAGACATCACATACAGACGACATCACATACAGACGACATCACAGACGACATCACATACAGATGACATCACAGACGTCATCACAGACGACATCACATACAGACGTCACATCACAGACGTCATCACATACAGATGACATCACATACAGATGACATCACAGACGAACATCACATACAGACGACATCACATACAGACGACATCATACAGACGTCATCACATACAGATGACATCACAGACGACATCACATACAGACGTCATCACTACAGACGACATCACAGACGCATCACAGACGACATTACATACAGACGACATCACAGATGTCATCACATACAGACGACATCACATACAGACGACATCACATACAGACGTCATCACATACAGATGACATCACAGACGACATCACATACAGACGACATCACAGACGTCATCACATACAGACGACATCACATACAGACGACATCACATACAGACGTCATCACATACAGATGACATCACAGACGACATCACATACAGACGTCATCACATACAGACGACATCACAGACGACATTACATACAGACGACATCACAGACGTCATTACAGATGTCATAACATACAGACGACATCACAGATGTCATCACAGACGACATTACAGACGTCATCACATACAGACGACATCACAGGCGTCATCACAGACGACATCACAGATGTATCACATACAGACATCACATACAGACGACATCACATATAGACGACATCACAGACGACATCACAGACGACATCACAGATGTATCACATACAGACATCACATACAGACGACATCACATACAGACAACATCACAGACGACATCACAGACGACATCACAGACGTATCACATACAGACATCACATACAGACGACATCACATACAGACGACATCACAGACGACATCACATACAGATGACATCACAGACGTCATCACAGACGACATCACATACAGACGACATCACAGACGTCATCACATACAGATGACATCACATACAGATGACATCACAGACAACATCACATACAGACGACATCACAGACGTCATCACAGACAACATCACATACAGACGACATCACAGACGTCATCACAGACATATTTGGGGCTGGATTGTGTTTGTGGTGTTAAAGCACTGAAAGAATGACAGTTAAACTAGACAGAGAGTCACACTATGCAAGGCTGTAGCCAATCACAGAGGAGCCTCGAGCTAAACGTGCTAAATGCTAACATACTCTGGGAGAATGCCGATGCAGGAATAACGGTCGGGTTGAATTTTCTCAGGAAGCTTCCTAACGGAGTGAAATGACCCAGAAGAAAGTTGCCGCCGTCATAAGAGCAGGAAACATTCTCTAAATGCCAAAGAAAGGTGCTTCAGTGCTTCCTTTCTGATCTCCTTGAGCAGAGGAGACACTGGAACATCCTTTACCAATGGAAGGGAGATAATTCCCACAATTCCTTGCAGCAGCGCCTCTAACCTGCATCAATAACATCCCCAGCACATTATGACAAAGCTAGAGTCTAAGTGCAGACTGTATGAGTTCTCACATACAGACGACATCACATACAGACGACATCACATACAGACGTCATCACATACAGATGACATCACAGACGACATCACATACAGACGTCATCACATACAGACGACATCACAGACGCATCACAGACGACATTACATACAGACGACATCACAGATGTCATCACATACAGACGACATCACATACAGACGACATCACATACAGACGTCATCACATACAGATGACATCACAGACGACATCACATACAGACGACATCACAGACGTCATCACATACAGACGACATCACATACAGACGACATCACATACAGACGTCATCACATACAGATGACATCACAGACGACATCACATACAGACGTCATCACATACAGACGACATCACAGACGACATTACATACAGACGACATCACAGACGTCATTACAGATGTCATAACATACAGACGACATCACAGATGTCATCACAGACGACATTACAGACGTCATCACATACAGACGACATCACAGGCGTCATCACAGACGACATCACAGATGTATCACATACAGACATCACATACAGACGACATCACATATAGACGACATCACAGACGACATCACAGACGACATCACAGATGTATCACATACAGACATCACATACAGACGACATCACATACAGACAACATCACAGACGACATCACAGACGACATCACAGACGTATCACATACAGACATCACATACAGACGACATCACATACAGACGACATCACAGACGACATCACATACAGATGACATCACAGACGTCATCACAGACGACATCACATACAGACGACATCACAGACGTCATCACATACAGATGACATCACATACAGATGACATCACAGACAACATCACATACAGACGACATCACAGACGTCATCACAGACAACATCACATACAGACGACATCACAGACGTCATCACAGACATATTTGGGGCTGGATTGTGTTTGTGGTGTTAAAGCACTGAAAGAATGACAGTTAAACTAGACAGAGAGTCACACTATGCAAGGCTGTAGCCAATCACAGAGGAGCCTCGAGCTAAACGTGCTAAATGCTAACATACTCTGGGAGAATGCCGATGCAGGAATAACGGTCGGGTTGAATTTTCTCAGGAAGCTTCCTAACGGAGTGAAATGACCCAGAAGAAAGTTGCCGCCGTCATAAGAGCAGGAAACATTCTCTAAATGCCAAAGAAAGGTGCTTCAGTGCTTCCTTTCTGATCTCCTTGAGCAGAGGAGACACTGGAACATCCTTTACCAATGGAAGGGAGATAATTCCCACAATTCCTTGCAGCAGCGCCTCTAACCTGCATCAATAACATCCCCAGCACATTATGACAAAGCTAGAGTCTAAGTGCAGACTGTATGAGTTCTCCTTCACATCTTCACCTCATGATGTTCTCCGTCGAGGTCGAGGAAAAGTTGGAAGTTATTTCTACTTTTTTAACCGCAGCCAAATCTTACCACGTTTGCTCTCTTAGTTTGGCTTGTTAGAATTATGACATTTATTAATTACAGCACTGAGGCTGATGGGAATGTCATCAAGTATTTGTTTAAAAAAAAAAAAAGAATAGTGTGTGTGTGTGTGTGTGTGTGTGTGTGTGTGTGTGTACCTGCGTGAAGGTCCTGCTCTGGCGTTTCAGCCGGCTCTTGGACGGGAGGGACATGCTCGCCCCGGAGGACGAACCGTAGAACATGATGCCGCCGTTTGCTTCACAACCTCCACAACTGGTGAGCCAGGAAACACATTTTATTTTATTTGACTCTCCATCGGATTCAGATATTCACATTTACACACACACACGCCAACAAGCCCATGCATAAAAGGTGAGGATGGACTCACAGCTACATGTGACACTTACTCGTGGAACATTTGTAGATCTGGAAGGTAAAGAAGATCTCCCCTAAATCTATGCAACACTTATTCTACAACAGATGGTGATAAGAACAAAACAGTGTGTGTGTGTGTGTGTGTGTGTGTGTGTGTGTGGTACCTTGATCCTGTAACGTATCCTCACAGTGTACAGGTTTACAGGTGAGGGTCAGGTGCTTTTCATTCCACAGTCACCTTTCACACTAGAGAAGAAGAAAAGAGGAGAGAGGGTTGATGGTGTCAGTAAAAAGTGAGTTCTGGATCCTCATGTGATCCTCAGGGATCCACAGAACATCGCTGTGGCTTTTTAATCATTTCTTTTGCAGAACTCAGCTGTTTTCACACCAGAGAGGAAAAATTGCAAAATCATTGCAAGACATTTCTAGGCTTATAAACCGTTCACAGCTGCAGATAAAAAGTGGATTTTTAATAGAAACCAACAGTAGATTACCAGTACATTATATATATTTCCCCTTGTGTAATCTTTTAGGATCCATTATTAATCTAAAATCAAAGAGCTGGTTGATCATTACGACAACAATGGGAAATATGATACTCTAATCCAGCATTTAATATACTGCAAAATGACTGTTTTCATGTTTCCTGATTAATACATGTATCATATGGTTTATAAAACAGAAGGTATTTCTTTTAAATATTCTATTAAAAATAAATGAGTGCAAAGGTGTTAGATTGAAGTCCCAAAAATACATATATTTTTTAATATATATAAGACAAAAAGCAGCAAATCCTCACATTTAAGAAGCTGGAAACTTCTTCTTCTGTTAAAACCACTTTATTTAAGCTCTAATATGTCATGTTTTTATCATCAAGTGTTTTTCCTCCTTTTCTGTTGAGTGAAAACAATTGTTCTCTTATCCATTTCTCCTGTTTTATTCTTAAATCGCGTTATTATTCTGTTTTAATTCTCATTTTAATGTTAGTGCTCTTTGCTATAAAACACTTTGAGAATAAACGGTGCTATGCAAATAAACCTGCTCTCTTGTGAATATATAATCCTGAATTTGATGCCACTGATTGCATGAAACTTCGATTACAATAAATCAATAAAGCCCACTGTATCCAGCTCATGTGATCCCACGAACCGGGAGTGTCTGCTGCACAAGGCGAGTCACGCTTCACCCTTCGCCTCGCGTGAACCCTTCTGACCGACGAAGACCTTACGTGCAGGTGACGTCACGATGCACCTGAACTCTTTAAGCAGCCCGCGTGGCATCACATTCGTCACAGCCGCCTCGTGCACGTCTTGTCTGTCTCGACACTTCACCCAGTCAACAGCGCATATATCATGTCCCGTTTATGAATATGTTGGCAGGTGTTGTTGTAGCTGACTCTGCAGGATAACGTGGGATAACGTGACTATTTTAAATGCCTGCTAATCCACAGTAATCTGGCTACTTGGCCGCAGTTAACTCAATCCGGGACCAACAAACCTTTGCTGTGTCCACACACAGAAACCTGAGAGAGAGGCGGAGGCCTTCTGCCCGGTGGGTTGTGTGTTATTTTGTGACCCAGGAAGGTTGTGTTACCTGGTAATCACGTCACACACACTAACTTCTCCACCACGTCTTCACTGGTCCGCCTGTCCTTGTCCAGACCAGAAGGTCAGACATAAAGACTGCGTTGATGAAGGAGAAGAAAACAACTTAAAAAAAAAACAGACATTCTTCTGTATATTCCTGTTTTTTAATTGGTCGTCCGTCCGGCTGTTTGCGACTCCGGGTCTCAGTGGTCGTCCATAGCAACCGCCGTAGCAACAAAAGGCAGGAGAAAATCCTCAGAAATTAATCCGCTGATGAGTCGCCAGGCGCGGCACTAAACGCCAACAAGCCCCGGCCTCTCGCGGTCAGCAGGTGTGTCTGGTGATTGTAGATCATCGCGCACACGCACACGCACACGAATAATCAATTAGCGTGAACGCGCGGGTTCGACACGTGAACACTCAACAACAACGGCAATACAATGTTTGAACTATGAGGGTGGTTGATAATAACAAATAATAATTAAACAGATCTGGTAAAAGTTGCGAGGCTCCGGCAGCGACGTGGCCGGTCCCCCGGGCTCTCCTCGGGGTGTTGCGTTGGTACTCACGCTGCCTGCAATGCGTGGCTCCATGGCTTCTCTCGCGCTCCGTCTCCCCGACGAAATCCCTGGAAAAAGAGGGGGGAAACCCCCAGCGAGCGACCCCCAGCCGTCCGGGGGCTGCCAGACACATCCCCGAAACAGCCCGTTAACTGGGAGGACAGCCAGCCGCCGGCGGCTCCCGCTTCGGTCCGCACATCTCCGCCGAGTGTCCAGCAATGCCCGCCGCCGCCTCCGGCAGCCGCATTCCCCACATCCACAGCGGTTCACTGCCGAGCCGCGGCGGAAACACCCGAGCCCTCCGCGCTGCCTCACCTCGGCGCACCTGTGTAACGGAGACGTCGCCGCCTGGCGGACACCGGCGGTACTACGAGCACGACATGGAGATCGTCCAACTAGTTTGATATTTAAATAAATATAATTGTGAATAATTAGGGCCCGAGCGCCGACAACATCGGGCAGCGAAGCCCTATTGAAACTGTACTGTTTCTTATTCTTTTTTTTCTACGAGTTGTGTCGCTGTTTTGGAGGCCTTATCATATTCAGAAGTTGAACAAAATTTCTGAGCTCATGGGGACTGGTGAAAAATTTGAGATTTTGAAGGTTTCATACTTGTCCACAAAAAACTGTCTCTCTAGCGCCACCTAACGCGTTTTAGACCAAATGTCACACCGTAACTCCAATTGACACAAAATTTTGCACACATGTGCAGGCAAGTGTGCTCTACAAAATTGCCATCGGGACTACTAAGGTCCGCCTACAAAAATTGTCCGCCATTTTGAATTTTCTGAAAAATATGTTTTTGCTAAGTTCTCCTGAACCGTAGATCCCATTCTAACCCAAATTGCTGTGGATCATCAATAGACCAATGTGATCAAGTCCTATTAAAAGGATTTGTAAAATGTCATTGCGTTAAGAAGTTATTAGCCAATGAACATCAAAAGGGGCGGGACTCTGGAAATCAATACACATAACTCCACAATATGTAACCCAATCATCACGAAACTTGCAGAATATGTTCACATATCTCCCTGAAACATATCCTGAAAGTTTTATTAAAATTGACCACTTGGGGGCGCTACAGTAAATCAGCCAATTTTTCAATTGAAAGGTTTGTATTTTAATGAACTCCTCCTAGACCGTTGATCCGATTCCTACCAAACTTTGTGAGCCTGTTCTAGAGGCCTCGACGATTAAAAATCATCAAAAGGTCTTGCAAAAGTCCTACGGGAGCGCAATTACGGCGCCCTGAACATGGACGAATTTCATGCTTCGCCACAATACTCTAAACTGTTATAACTTCAGTGTCCATCGTCCGATCTGGTTCAAACTTCTCACATTTGATGAGAGTCCCACCCTGAACATGTCTGCACTGCAATATTGACTCACAATCAGAGCGCCACCTATTGGCAACATGAAATGTCATGTTTTTACACTCATATAAGGACATAAATCCACAATATTTAACTCAATCATCACGAAACTTGCAGGATATGTTGACATATCTGCCTGGAACATATCCTGAAAGTTTTATTAAAATTGACCACTCGGGGGCGCTACAGTAAATCAGCCATTTTTCAATTGTAAGCTTTGTATTTTAACGAACTCCTCCTACACCGTTGATCCGATTCCTTCCAAACTTTATGAGCCTGTTCTAGAGGCCTTAATGATTAAAAATCATTAAAAGGTCTTACATAAGTCAAAGGGCGTGACCAGCACGACCCCACGAACACGGACGAATTTCATGCTTCACAACACTCTAAACTGTTATAACTTCAGTGTCCATTGTCCGATCTGGTTCAAACTTCTCTCATTTGATAAGAGTCCCAGCCTGAACGCGTCTGCACTCCAATATTGACTCACAATCACAGCGCCACCTATTGGCGACATGAAATGTCATGTTTTTACACCCGTATAAGGTCCCAGTGTCGTGGAACTTTGCACCCCAGTCGAGCATGAAAACTTCACTCATCTGACACAGTGATGGACGGGACGATTCAGGCAAGGGACGACCAGTGGCGTGGCGATGGCCGGGGACGACCCGCGCCGTGGCGGTGGCCGGGGACGACCCGCGCCGTGGCGGTGGCCGGGTACGACGGGGGACGACCGGCCACGTGGCGGTGGCCAGGCCAGGCGGTCCGACACGTCAGGCGGCCGTAGCACTAACCGAGTTACGTGCCATGCGAGGGCCCGTTATCACTGCTCGCAGTTTTAATTATATTAATAAATGCACTTAATATATGTAGTGTAACCATCAACTTGTGAAATAATCAAATTAGATTTATATTAAATCTAAATAAAATGAGCTGAATAATGTTTTGTTTCATATTTTTATTTTTTTAATCTAGAAAGTGGCTGAAAACTCTTCAATTTCATGGATAAACCGTATCCAGTTAATGAGAGGATGTGTTGAAAATATTTTTGTTCATTCTTGTATTCCTTGACTTTTTGTTTGTTTATTATTTTAACTTTGTGAATAGACATTCTAAACAAAGTGATTTATACTTTTACATAAAGGAAGGGGAAAGGGAGCCCCGGTTTGTCTAAACTACATCTTCAAACAGGGAATTTCAAGATCTTCAAACAGTTGAATGAATTTGTAAACTGCAATGGAGTATATATTAAATATTGCTTCTTTTTTAAAAAACTCTATTGTGTTGTATAGAGGAAGTCAACATGTAAAAATACAGTAAAACAAGTTATTTAACACACACCTGGTCAGTGTACAGACTCACAGGACTCTTTATCTTTCATAATTAAGAATTTACTTTTATTTATTTTGTATGTGTGTGTAATCACATTGGTGTTATTATAAAACTAAAATATTGCGGAGAGGATTAAATATATATTTTAAGGTAGTCATCCTTCAACATTCACCCATTTAACATTCCTTAATATTTTATAAAGATATATGGTCGTCAAATACCAGTTCAATTCCAGTTGAATGTTCAAGAATGACCTTAAATGACAGATTCCACTCTTACATCGGTGAAACATTGTAAAATGTTGACTCCAGGAATATACTGCATGAAAAAGACTTTTCTTTTTGTTTTTTATTACAAGAGAAATAGAAAAGATAAAAGCATTGTTGGCATCAGATAGGCTTATCACAGCACAAAAGCACCACGGACAAAAAAAAAACTAGAGAGAAAGAATATGAGATATTATAATCAGTCTTGTACGACCAGAAAGAAAACACCAGCAGCACTGAGAACAGAGTCAGCAGCTCCACAATCACATAGCGTCTATATGTACAGAGGGTCCATGAAGGCCTCATGGAGAGGTTATAAAACTATACAAAGTCAGGTGGGCACTGGATGTCTGAATGAGACAGAGACCATAACAAACAGAAGACAGACACACGTCAAACCCTTGAATACTTCATCTCCAAAACACAGTAAACGCTCCATCATTTGGTGTTCTCAGTAAGTAAACACTTAAGAGTACAAATACTAAAAGGTACTCGTAAGTTTCAGCACGTATCTGAAGAGTTTCATTCCACAGTGTGATGAATGCAGGTCCCAGTCCTCTGTGACAATAAACGGGCTTCTGACATTTTATTACCGCCACGAAAACAACTCAATGGTAAACAATACTCTCAAAGTTTGTGTTATTTTCTACCTGGATGTATTCGTTTGCTCAGATGTCTCAAAATGTGAAAATGTTTGGTCACTAGATGATTTCCTTTGTGGACCGTACAGTAGAATGATGCATTCATGTGCTGCAAAAAAGTCTTAGTTGTATCAAGGAATGAACATTATGAAGTGTGAAGGAATATTAAGAGACTTCTTCAGGCTGCACAGCTGCTGCTTCGTTAAAAACATCTGTAATATTCAGTCGATATCATTTGTTACTTTAAAAAAAAAGATAATTTTTCATTTTGTTTGTCTCCTTTTAAGTGACGAGTGATTTGTTTCCGGTGGGAATGGTTAGCCTTCCACATTCTCCCTACAACTACTGCACTTACTCAAATGAAAATGCATTTTTAATCACAGTGTATTTTGAGGAAAATTAAATGCAAAATTTTGTGGATTTTTTTTTACAGTAAATTTAGAGTAATGTATAATTTCTAGTTCTACACGCCTGCTTCTGTAATCTCTGCAGTGATTGTATAATTATCTGCCTTAAAGCTTCGTCCTGTTTGGTTGCTTTATAAATATTACCCACATGCATGCTGGGACATGTGAGTAAGTGAAGCTGTTTGGAGCGGTGCCAGTGACGATCCAAATCCTGAGAGACGGACAGGATTTTAAAAAGGCTCTTTTTAACACCTATGACTATGATTTTGGTCCGATAAACACATTTATCATACGATACAAGCTTTGTCCAATATGTGCCGCCACACACAGCTTAACACTAAGGAGTACACACATAATCTACTTTTTTATGTGTTCAAGGTACATGCCTTCACGTGTAAACATAGACTCAGCCCATTACAGGCTTTGGATTCATGGGAGTCAGCACACACACACACACACACACACACACACACACACACACACACACACACACACACACACACACACACACACACACACACACACACCTGAGATGCCTTAATATTGGGCCAGATTGTTCAACAATACTATAGCTTCAGTTTCCTTTCAAGTGTGAGACGACGTACAGATGGGGTAGTAGTGTGCTATCGGTTCACGGCAGTGACTCGCTCTTCTGGCAGTGCTGGAATCAGACGGCGGTTTCCCCGTTCTGGGGTTCAACCCCGGGATTCTGAGGTCCAATCAAATGGTCCCAATCGTTAAGTCGAAGATGACGATGCTTATCAGCTGATGCTTGAAGCACATTAGACAGAAAAACATGGATGAAGACGCGTTAATCAATATAATACTGTATAGAAATGGCACCGATGACACTTTTCACTTTGCTTTATCCTCTAATAACAGTAAACTATATTCAGTAAATATGCTTGATCATCTAATCTGTGTAGAGCCTGGTAAAAGGTAGAAGTACACAAGTAAAGTCCGTGAATATCTCTGTGTTCAACATTTAAAAAAAAAAGAAGTAAACCACTGACTGAAGCTGCTCAACCACAACGTGTACTACAGTGTAGACAGCACAACTAGTGAGCACACCGATGCTGCGTTATATAATCCAACCCAATCTTTCTGTTAATGAGATTTAATGTCCTGAAAAGTAGACTGCGATGGTGGAGTCAGCTGATTGTAAACATTGTCCTCCGATTGAAGACAATGTCTTCAAGTCAGCGTCGGAAAACACTGAATCTGCACCACACGGAGAGACATCTCCAGGAATCGTCATTTTAAAACCCTGATTATTGGAATGAAAGGAAAGCTTCCTGCAAAAATATCTGTAAGATCGAACTGAACTGGACCCGGAGAGGAAAGCTGAAAACAAAAAGGCTGTGTCCTGATTGGACGGCCGCCTCCTTGGAGGGTTCGAGAGGTCGTCTGAGAGTCTCACACATCTGGCCGGAACACACCTGCTGAGTTATTCCCTGTATCTATCGCAGCATCCGACAACCCGATGCCTTGCCCAATGGTGCGTTCAGATGGCCTCGTCAACTCATAAGTGAGAGAAATGAGCCTGTAGCGCCACCATGTGGTTCACATTTGCAGCTTTTAGATGATTTCAATTGGATGGATTTCCATAAAAGTAAGAGCAGCGGGGACATTCATTTCTCCCTTGAATGTAAATTCAATGACTTTGTGTAACTTCCTGTTCGGTTGAGTTCACTTCCTGCTGATGAACTTGGATTTTTTTTTTTTTACTTTACGAGTTGAGGAGGATCACCTGAATGCACCGTCATTCATTCTTATCTGAGCAGGACTTTCCAAAGAAGGCAGCCCCAGAACGTGGGACACAGCTCGCTCCATCCCTCCCCTTGAAGTTGCTCAAAACACAGGAGCAACGTCCCGTGAGGTCAGCGCTGATGTCATCTGGAGGTCTGGACCTGATTGGCTGGCAGAGCGTAGAGGTACTTCCAGATGGCGTAGTAGTGTATGGCTGCTCCCATAGCCACAAACAGGTGCCAGATGGCGTGAGCGAACGGGACGATGCCGTCGCTTTTAAAGAAGACCATCCCCAGACAGTAGCAGGCTCCGCCCACCAGCAGCTCGCACAACCCCGCCTGCTCCGGCTGCGAAGAAGAAGAAGAAGAAGAATCAAGACTTCCTGACGAGGAAATGGACAGAAAACTCAAAGATTATGGAGGATATAAATGAGTTTGCTCACCATTGAGAGGATGACCAGGGCAGGAAAAACGCCCATCACCGTGTAGAAGATCAACTCCATAATCTTGTACCTGACAAAGAGAGGACCACGTCAGCATGGACGCCCTGTCTCCTGACCTTTCAGCTGACCCCTTCCAATAGCCAGCGACATAAAGGAGAAAGTCAGCATCACCTGGTCTCATGTCCAGGTGTGTGATGCTGCCTCTACCTGTCCTCTATCCTCCGCTAAGTCAACGCGTTTAAAACAGTAAATATCCTTTAATGTGAAGGCAGTGATGCCGAGAAGATGTTTGATGTTTTAGACATTTTTTTTTTCACGTTTTGACAAATTTGCATGAATGAAATGTTTATTAGTAAAGCTTTATAAAGTAGAGTAGCTCAGGAATCGCTGTGAATTGGTCAGTTTATAAAACAGTAACAGTAACACGGTTTAGAAAAGATGATGGTTTCATCATTGAATATCACGGGGATGCAGCTGGAACGGTCCGACGTCGGTGAAAAGCAGCCGAGTGAAGGTGGGAACTGACCTCTCGTGGAAGAAGAAGACGTAGGTGGTTCCAGAAGAGGCCATGACCCAAACCAGCCAGCGCATGTGACACCCCCAGGGCCCCAGCTCCCTCAGGTTCAGCCTGTTAGAGCGTGGGACAGGAGCACACGGCTGTTAATATTGTACATGTGTATACAGACACACACACACACACACACACACAGAGCGGGCTAGTCGGTTTACCAAGGGGCGTAGGAGGCGGCAATGAAGAAATAGATCACCATCCTGTCACACATGTGGAAACAGTGCTCCACAGACCTGCAGAGAGAGACCAAACAGCCTCATGACAACTGAGTGACACTGTTTATACATGTAGCATCCTCTCATCTCCTGCCATGAGTACGAGTGTGTGTGTGTGTGTGTGTGTGTGTGTGTACCGTAGATGGCTCTTCTTCCAGGCCACAGTGTGGAACAGGGTGGAGATGATGAAGAGCGAGCTGAGCCCCGCCCCGTACACCCAGGCCGACAGCTGCTCCCATCGGTCCTCCGACTGGAAGTGCAGCAGCGAGCTGCCCAGCAGGCTGGGGATTATCCATAACTAGAGGAATTCATGGCACAAAGGAAGCATGAGATACAGACAGGAAGAAAAACACACTGATAAACATGCAGCAGTGTGTGTGTGTGTGTGTGTGTGTGTATTCACCGCATGCGTGGCACAGTTGGCAGCGTGCTCATATTCAGTGGGCTGGTATCTCTTGTTAGGAGGAACACGGTTGTTCATAAACCTGGAAATCATCAGACAAACAGATACTTCAATAAAATGTCAAATATCTGAAACTAGCAGAGCTAAGAAAAAGACAAACACGTGTACGTAAAAAAGACACGCTGGAACAGCTTTAATATTTGCATCCATTTCATGAAATCTGCACCCCATCCTGTCCGTTTGCATAGCGACGCTAAGATCATGCATCAACTTGTTGCCATGACTGCTGTTGCCTGGCAACAGTGGGAAACCGAGGACCGACTGAACCGACGGAGGGTTTGTCCCGATGATCTCTTTCATAAACAATTCACATCTACAGATATGCCTGCACGCACACACACACACACACACACACACACACACACACAGACACACGCACACACAAACACACACACACACACACACACACACACACACACACACACACACACACACACACACACACACACACACGGAAACCCAAATACAGAGCAGCTCAGGAGGTAGCAGCCCCCATCAGTGATGTCACTGTTGTCATGGAAACCACGGAGCAGGGATTGTCTTTTTTTTTTTTCTTTTCCCATCACACCAGAAAACTCCTCGTTTCTTTCATCTTTCTTTGCTCATCTCTCTCTCATGTCTCCTCTCTGCTTCCCCGCGATTCAATTAACATTCAGGACGGCAAATGGACAAAGACCTAGACACACTATAAACATGCACACTATACACACACACAACACACACACACACACACACACGCACGCACGCACACACACACACACACAACCCCTCCCTATTTTTATGCTGCATCTTGCAGAGCAGGATTTCATAAGAGACCTAGATTTAGTGATGTCTCTGTCTCTTTCTAACACACACACACACACACACACGCACAAACATGCACATGCGCACACACACACACACACATTTACATGAGTCTAAGATTGGTGGGACTCAAAATGAGAAACAGGAAGCTCTCAGAGGGCAAACCCACCGAATTAAAAATGAGATCAACTAGAAACTCAATCAAAAAATCAATGAATTCTTTCAGACCTTAAGATGTTCAGACAGCATCATCCATCCATATATATATATATATATATATATATATATATAAATGCACATATACATATAAATATATATATATATAGCCTACATCCAGTCAGATGTCCATTTATGTGTCATCTCCTCGGGGAAAAGATGAAATTCTGCTACCGAACGCGTGGAGTTCGGTGTTTGAAACGGTGGAACATGATGTTCTCCTCCTACGTGTCCTTTTTTTAAAATCACATGTCTGACACGGCTGATCCTTCTGGAGGTGGATCAGGAGCTAAAACTAAAGCAGTGACGACATGGGAGGATACAAACAGTAAACGATGGAGATTATGGCTAATATAATTCTCCTACATTGTGTTAATGTTCCCTCAGCAGCTGTTTTTAGAGCGTGACACTCATTCAGAGTTATTAATACGAACTGACCCAGCCCAGAAACATAAAACACCATCCTGTCCCAAATACAAGGCTTCCTCGCTCTGCATCCATAGACTCCCGTTAGTGTGTGTGTGTGTGTGTGTGTGTCAGTGCCAGGCCCAGCAGGCTTGGCCGGGTCATTAATGACTTTATCAAGCTGGCTGATAATTACCAGGCCAGAGGCCAGACAGAGACACACTAAGTGGACGGAGCTCCGACTCTCCTCCAGCAGGACGGACAGAAGGAACGCTCTCATCGTCTTATTGGAGCGTGAAGACCTCAGACATTCATTCATCCTACAGCCTTTTTATGGTCCAGCTAGTTGTCCTGCACTTTGTCTACATCAGCTATTAAAAAAAAAACCTTCCAGTAGAGCTGAAACAATTAGATAAATAATTGATTGGCAGACAGAAAATGAGTCGTGATCGCTTAAGACACAAGCAAAAATGTTAAATATTGTCTGGATCGAGGTTCTCGTATGTTAAAGTGCTTATTAAATTAAATAGATTTGGGTTTTAGACATTTGGTTTGACATAAACAAGCACTTCAGAGATGGGATTTCTTTTCACTATCATGTTAAAGTCTAAATTTAAAAAATTTAAATAAACTGGTTTCAGGTCTTCTTCAGGATTATCCTGGTCAAAATAATTAGGAGTCACGATATTATCCTGATAATCATTAAAATATAAATTGGCACTAAAACACACTGGAATAACTTTACATTTTGTCAAAATATTTCTTCATTGCATCATAGATAAGACATTTTTTTTAACTGAACATAATTTGTAGTGAAAAATAATCAAACGATCTTTAAGAAGATGATCATTAATCAGCATAAATAATAAATGATAGTATTTTAAACTCATCTACCATGACAGAGAGCTGGACAGCTTTGTAGGAAAATATTCCATTCCAAACAAATCACAGAAAAGCAGCAGGTATTCAGATTTAAATAAAAGCACATTAAGATTTCTTTCTCCTGGATTAAACAACGATTCATCGACCGTCCGTCGGTCAACAAATCAACTGATCTATTGATCGTTTCTGGTGTAAATGTGTGAATGAGGGAAAGTAACCATGAACTCAGACGTTCCACACATTAAATGGTTTTCCACGTCTGATTTTCAGTATGACCTGGGAGATTGTGCTCTTGGTGAACAGAAAAATTTGGGTTTTCTGTTATTAGCTTCTCAGATATGATGATGATGTTCTCCGTTTCACATCAGTGGAAATCAAATCTCCTGGGCTGTTGGTCAGGGGGAATAAGAGCGTCTGATAGTTACATTTTACTACAGCAGAGAAATCAATTAACCAATAAAGCAATCAACACATTGCATGAAAACAACTCCCAGGGTGCAGCACTGGCCTGCTGTCTGACCCCCCCATGTGAAAGCCATCCATGCAGCCCTGTTTGTGTGGCCTAGTTGTGTGCTTCAAGACAAACTGCACACAGAGAAGGAAAAAAAGACAGCATGATGGTGAAGATGAGGAGGAGGAGGAGGAGGAGGGATGTGTAGGTGTGTGTGCTTGTGATGATGCTTGTCAGGGAAATAATAATAAAAAAAAAACATGAGCTCCAAGATGTTAAACAAAATGCATTAAATGTAAAGCATCCTCCTCATTAAACCCCATCTATTTCTGACCATGCTTATTATTATGAGCACCCACCTGATAAGATTCATTTACAGAGGGGATCAGCAACAGTTGACAGCGGACGGACAGGAGGGCTGAAGCCTGGATCCCCTCTCGGGCGTGGAGCGAAGAATCCGGTCACTTCTGGTCGGATCGCGGCGGGCAGCTCGACTGCATCGTACCGAGACGTCGTGGTGAATCCTCATCGCCAGCAGCACCGGGACGCGGACGCATGCCGACCCAGCCGCCGCCTCCAGAGGCTCCGGTCCGGAAGTGTGGGCGTCTCTGTGGGAGCAAAAAAGGGGGACAACAGCCGCTCTCCCTGCACGGTGGTGGAGTGGATGTCGGTGGCCTTTCTCTCTCCCCCCTCCCCAAACACACCTCTGTCTGCCTGTCTGTCTCTTTCCTGCCCGTCTGTCTCTTTCCCGTCTGTCTGCCGGAGCTCCAGCCGCCGCTTCAGCGCATCACGACTCCGCAGGAGGCTGGTTGGTCATCACTGACGGCTGCCACTTCGTTCTCTGGACGGATGATTCACGGCTCATTTCTGCAGAGTCCTTCTTCAGCGTGCAGTTCCCGGCCAGGCCTCTAGGCGGCAGTGTGGGCGCGCGGCTGGAGGCGCTGCTCGGTGATATAATGGGATGATTGTTGAGTTTTATTATTGTGTTCATATGTGGAGCTGAAGGGGAACTCAGGTCAATGATAAAGTCCTGGAACTGCTTAATGTCCCATTAACGATGATAATCCAGATGATGGTGCTCTATTAATTTAATTATTTAATAATGTTCCTAATCACGAAGTTTCCACCTTTTCTCCACCTGAATTATACTTCATCATTTATTAAACAACAAATAAGTAACTTACTTCTGAAGTTGATGGAACTTCTTTACCCCGAAACGTCCGGCTGAATGTTTTACTCTATATTCTCTTGTTCTAATTCATAATCATTTATAACAAATAGCAGCCAGTAAAAGAGAAAAGGCAGAAAAAGATGAATTCTGCTATGAAGTGGTAGAAAAAGTTGCATTTTTAAAAATGAAATGCAGGAAAATGTGTGTAAAAAAAATGTGTATGTGTACATATTTAGAAGTATATATGAATATGTAATATTTGTATATTTCCCCCCCCCCCCCTAAGCGGGGTAGTAAAGCCCTTATCTTGTGATCCGTGGAGGGAATATGGAAGGGTGTTGTCTTCAATCCGTCTTTACGTGTATTCTGTGTATTTATCTTCATAACAAACATAATAAAGAGAAATATAAAAACACGTTTGATACCATTTTACACAAGAACAGCCCTGTTCACCTTCTTGACAAGCCACAAAAAAGCCTTTGAATCAATTTGATTATGAATTTTTTTCTTTTCTTAGAGTTTTCTTTGTGTTGTGTCATTTTATCTCATAATAGTTATAGTAATAATAATAAAAAATGCTTCTCAGGAGTTTTTTTTAACATATCACATGGTCTTCATCAGTACCGTTTTCAATCTTAACAGGATTCTGAGCAAAAAGTGAGTAAGTGGACCTTGAGTTGGTTTCTCATCTGATGTTTCCATGACGACTGAACCATCAAGCTCGACTTCCTCATGTTGTTAAAACCTCCGACTTCCCAAAACAACACACCCGTAATGAACCAATCATTGTTCAGCGCTGTAACAGCAATTTATTAAATGCATACTATGACCAGCATAAGCTTTTAACACATACTGTAGCCTTCCATCACGATTAATAAAAACAACCTTAAGCATTCAGCTCGGACAGAGCTCTGTGGTTAATCTAGGTCACGACGTACGGTTTGCTGACCTGCGGTCAGTTCCTCTGTGTACAACGTTGAGTTTAACGAGCTCAGCAAGGAGCTTCAGAGGGATTACAACACTGTTGGACCCGAGTCTGATCGATAAAAACAAATAATACCTGATTAAAATAAGGCAAAGAAGCTTTGTGTAATAAGGCAGCGGTTTTTCTTCATATCTCCAGAAGCTAATATACGTGGAGCGGAGTGATGTAAACTTCAGACAATCTTTAAGTTCTTCATTGCAGACTCCAGAGTCTGAAAAAAAACAAATTCAGAAACATCGTTTGTATATTATTATTATATCATGCAAAACATCATGTCAACAGGATACGACTATGGCAGACTGTATGGGTTGTAGCTGCTGCAGAAGTGAACCAATCACACGTCACGTTCAATCAGAACGATGGAATGATCGGCTGCGAGCAAAACCATGATGTGGGCACAAATAAGGGCCGAATAAATGGTTTGACCGGAGACGCTTCGATGCTCCTTGTGTAATCTCTGCTGTTACCTTGACATCCCAGATGGCCATGCCTCCATCCATGCCGGTGGTGCAGAACTTGGTGCACTGGTTCCGTCCTCCTTCCAGCACTGAGATTTCACTGAAATATTGTTGGAGACGAGTCAAACTCTGGGCAACAAACATACGATCTGTGATGATGATGATGCACATCTTTAAATCTCCTCACCTGATGCTGTTCTTGTGCAGGGTGTTAGGGCTGTCGCTGTTCTGGGTCTCGGAGGCCCGGCGGTCCAGGTTCTGGAAACGTTCCCTGGCACTGATGCCCTTCTGGGCCACCTGCTTAGGAACGTCCATCTTGCCACCAAACGTCAAGCTGGCTTTGGCTCCGTCGTACACGAACAGCACGGGGTAACAGTCGTGGCCCTGGAGGAGCAGAAGCACAGGAGCTGGAAGACGCACTTATATGGATATTATTTATTCTAATTATTTTGGTGATTTTAGATTTTAAATACCACCACTGTGAGGCGCCAAAGTAAAATATGTTACAGCGTTTGTGGCCGAGAAACCTGCATCAATAAGCTTCTTCTGAAAAATAAACTACTGCCAAGCAAATAGCCTCTCATTGTGCTTTTTGGATATAAATTAGGTAACGTACACACATTTGGAGCAAAATTGGCATCTTGTTATGCAAAATATCCTCTTTGCAAAAAAACGTTGCTAATAGCAGACAGATTTAATCCCAAATATGGTGCGGATAAAATAAAATAAATAGAACTTGGAATAAATGTTGGATATGTATTGAACACTCACAGCTGCTACTAGGCTGTTCTCGGTTATGAAGGTGACACACAGCAGAGGAAGAGTCTCAGAGCTCAGACTGTTCACCCTGCAGAGGCACAACAAAAGGTCAGAGTGCACACCCATAACACACACACACACACACACACACACACACACACACACACACACACACACACACACACACACACACACACACACACACACACACACACACACACACACACACACACACACACACACACACAGGTATGCTGCTCTGCCCGCTCTTACGTGCCGGTCTTGCCTCCCTCTGCGACAGACACAGTGGAATCATGGGAAGTCCAGGCCAGGCGGTTGCCCGAGTGCGAGAAGCACACGCTGTGCACCCAGCCTCCGCCTCCAGCCGAGGTCTCACCCGCCGCCGCCGCCTGCCCGCCAGACTCAAACAGCATCTCCCCGAACGGCATCTTGCTGCCCCAGGGGGTGGGGCCGGGCTTCTCCTCCACCTCCTTGATGTAGGCGGAGAACACCCTGGGGGGGGGAGAAGGGGTCAGGACGTGTAGGAGGCAAAGAGGATGAAAATAACTGGCTGGGTGGTCCAGACAGATTTATCATTAATTCTGTGGTTTCTTTATATTGTATTTGTGTATTTGGGTCGGAGTTAAGTGAATTTAAGGTTGTTGTTTTTTTTTTATTCAGCCACTAATCTGTTTCAGACGTTACAGATGAACAGAAGTTGTAGTTTGAAGATGGAATGGATTCACTGGTACCTGCATTTGAAGTCGCAGCATCCGGCAGCCAGCAGGACGTTGTTGGGATGCCAGTCCAGGCTGAGGATGGTGGAGCGGATCGGCTTCTTGATGTGCTTACACACCCACCTGATTAATAATAAAAAGCATGATAATTAAAAACGTGAGCCGTCATGTACATCGTGTGGCAGGAAGCTGAATAAAACCCTCTCACCAGTCGTTCTCCTGCTCAAAGTAGCAGATGGAGATGAGGCGTGAGCCGCTGCCCACGGCGAACTTGTTCTCCTGTGGCGACCACCTGACGCAGCGGGCAGCGCGGTTGATCCTGAGGATGACGAGGGTGGGCTTCCACGTGCCCTCTTTGAGGGTCCACACGTAGGCGTTACGGTCCGCTCCGCAGGTCACGATGCGGTTGCTTTCCGTGGCCCAGTCGATCCCTGCAGGGACGAGAAACTCTGGTTACCATCTCATCTCATCATGCATCATCATTTACTGTAGTTTGAAGGGAAGACGTTGCCATTTTTTAAAATACACGTATTTTCTTCCTGACACGAGAAGATTTATAACTTTCTCTCACACAAGCAGCTTTTAGTTCTTCTTTTTAAGAAGTGAGATGTAAAATGGAAGGAATAGTGTGGGGTGGTAAAGGTCTAGTTAGAGGTCTGGATGCTAATATGATAAGCTTATGTTAGCACAAAAAAATGGAAATGGGGAAGCCACAATGTGTCATTTTTGCACTCGCATGGATAAAACTAAATCTAATGTTTATGTTTATTAACGTGTTAGTGGGCTTGTTTTAGGTTGGGATGGGTTACCTCTGGTCAGCTAACCGTTTCCCTCCGTTTTCAGTCTTTGTGCTAAGCTAAGCTATCCAGCGGATGGCTCCAGCTTCATACTTCCTGTACAGTCAGGAAGTGGTTTTGATGTTCTCGTCTAACTCTCGACGAGAGGGCAAATAAGTGTTTTACCCAAAACGTTGGACTATTTCATTAAATCCTGCACTTTGTTTATAAGGTGTTTTAAAAGACTGGCGTCCTGTCCAGGTGAGCCCCGCCTTCACCCAATGACAGCTGGGATCCAGCCCCCCGTGACCCTGAATACAGGATAAGCGGTAGACGATGGATGGATGGGATTTTAAAAGGAATGTTTAGATAATATCAGAAAATCTAATTTTGTCGATTCGTCACCCCAAAACAAACACGCATGTAATCAGAGTAAATGGCTTCGTCTCACCTGTCACCTGCCCGTTGTGCTCCTTCAGCTCGTGGATCCTGGTCCACTTGGTCCCGTCCTTCTTGTAGATGTGGACCTCGTGGTTGTTGGGGCACAGGGCGATCTCTGAGGCACAGACACACAGTTATAATGCATCCTCAAAGAAAGCATTGCAACTCAGCGAAACACGGAAACAGGGAAGACCAATTAGAGAGCGATGGACGGTGTGATTTACTGATCCATGGAGTGGAACAGTGGACAGCTGACTGGGTGCATGAGAGAACTGGAGGAATACAGTATGTTTCTGCCTGCAGGCAGCACACAGACACATGGGATCTTTAAATAGACAATGGAAAAGAACTGCAACCTTCCTTCCCATCATGTTGTAGTGAATGTTTCAGTCAGCAGACGAGTCAGACGCCGTGTTCGTCTGAAAGCAGCAGTGCGGCTGCTTCGGTGTTCGGCCTGTAAGCTGAGCAAACTGAAGTGTTTTCCGCTTACAAGCCGACTGAAACTACAACTGTATGACTCAATGACTCCACCACAGACGCCTGTTAACATCCTCTTTGCCCAGAAACCCAAAGCGCTGTTCAAAACAGCCAAATATGGCATTCGTTTCCTGCAGCTCAGAAAAGGCCCTCAGACGCCGCCCTTACTGCTAACAGGAAACAGGAAATACCTTCTCCCACCTGGGAGCCAATCACAATCCTCTGACTATTACCGGATTTGTTCTTTTGGCACAGATTCTAGTTGAAGCAAGATGTTCCATGATGTCTGTGATTAAAAAACGCCGTGCAGTTCAGAGAGGAGACGGGAGTGACCAATCGGAGGAGGGCGAGCGGACTCACGGGTACGATCTTTGTTCCAGGCATGGCAGCTAATTGGTTCCAGCAGGAAACCGTAGTACGACATGGCCAATCAAATCTGAGAAACAGAACAGGAAGGAGTTTGAGGAACCAGTGGATGGTGAGCTGGGAGATAACAGTCAAGTCAAAAAAAGCAGAAGTTAAAAGATTCTTGTTATAATAAGAAGTGGAGAGAGAGGGGAAAAAGAGTTGAATTACAGAACTATTTATAACCCTTTCTCAAGACTTGGTCCAGACTATTCGAGGTAAAAGTTTAAAGAAAAAAACACACACCATCAGCTGATTTTACCTCCCTTTTGTGCACAGAAATAACCCCACTGAACTTATCTCACCGAGGTTGTGTTAACGGACTCCAGACTGCCGGAGGCATGAGAGAAAAGATGCAGGTCAAAGGTAACACACATCTCCCAAACTTTACAGTTAGAGCACACGCCCAAGAAATCCATCACAGTCAGCTCTTTTACAAGATTTAAAAACAAAGTCTACATCCGTGTTCCTGTACTCTGAGTGTGTGTGTGTGTGTGTGTGTGTGTTTGAGTTCCTGTTGCACTTTTAGCTTTGTACTCTAAATGCGTTGTGCAGCGTGGGTGTGTGAGTACGCGTTACTGACATGTCTAAACACACTCAGTCAACTGTTAAATATTTTCCAGGCTACTTACCCTGAGGGCTGGACAGAGATGAATGGGTGAATAGCTGCTGAGATGGAGGTAGAGAGGAGGGGGGGGGGAGGAGAGGATGGTGGCAGATCAAATAAAGATGAGGGTGTTCAGCTCGCGGACTCTGGCCAGTCAACGCGAACGCCAACGACAAGAGTGAGCTCGGGGAAGAGAGGAGCCGAGCTGAGGGGAGGGGAGGGAGGAAGGGAGGGAGGGGAGGTCAGAGGGGGAAGTGGAGGAGGGTACAGTGACGCTCCGATGGGGAGACAAACAGGAAGTTTATGCAGGCTCACGCTTGAGGCAGAAAATGTGTGTTAACAGTTCAGAAATGGGAGAGAATGGGAGCAAACTTTTGATTGTGAAGAGAAAAAGGAGAGGAGAAGGGAGGGGCAGCAACAATACAACGTGCTACAAAAAAGGAGGAAGTAGAGGCTGAGGGGGAAGAGAAGCAAGAAAGACACGGAAAAGAAGGGGGAGGGACGTATGTTCACTTCTGCATAAAGAAAGAGGAACAAGGAGGAGGGAAGAAAACTGCAGGGGGGAGAAAGGCTATAGAATATACTTGCTCTAGTTTTCATGTATTTTGAGTTATATAATAAGCAGTTCAGATAATCCAACTGCAAGCTTTTATGCTTCACCTGAAAGCTCCCCTCACTTTTCCTACGGTTACTTTCTCCACTTGTTTTTTGTTTTAACCTTAAAGAGGGATGTTTTTCCTCCACTTTGGTCCAAACTGAACTAATCTCAGCTATTAAATTAATTAATCAGTTAAACGGGGTTCACATTAAGTCACACACATTCACCCACAATCACCATGACGTTATTATCCGTCCAATTCTTTGGATTACTAACCAAAATACCTGCAAAACCTAATGACATCACATCCGCCTCAACTCTACTTTGTTTACTAGTAAGCTAATGTTAGCGTGCTAGCGCTCCATGTTACGATCACTGTGCCTTCTCCTTCATGACACACTGCAGCTTCGCCTTACAAAGAATGCACTGTTGCATGCGTTACGCACTCAATTGGAATGAATACTACTTCCGCCGTGACGATGCATCTTGAACTTTGACCCTGGCTCATATCTGCTGTGCTTGAATCTATTCCTGGCCAACTAATACGTATGGTTGTATGGCTGCTGGAACACAGTATGTCTGCTAAACATCTGCTGATATCAGCACAGCCGTAGTGAAGTAAAGCCTGACTGGAAACACAAATACAGTAAAACTTTGGTTAGAAAAGTAATGATATGAACCTGAAGCACAACTGAAGTTTCAAGGGTTTCTTCTCCAGCTACCTCCTTGTGTCATTTAAGCCATTCTGTAATAAATAGACAATTAGGTCAATGAAGAAACACAGAATTGTTGCGTTGATTGCTCTAACAACAACTAATAAAAACTAGTTCAGTTCCACTGAAGGAATCGCGTCTGTGAGAGGAAAAGACAAAAGGAAGAGAACAGTCCAGTGAGTTGTGTACTGTAAATGTACTTCATCTTTATTTCATGTCTACCGCATGATCAGTTACATAGAAATCCTCCATCTGTGGTTTTAGTGTGATAGCTACAGAGCCTAGTGCTGGCCAGCCGTGACTCTGCACCGTTCAGACAGCTGCTTTCTCTCTCCACCGTCAGATCCTGTACAGCCAACCAGCAACACGAGCTCAGAATATCAATAACCCGGGTCCTAAACTAAACAATGACTTCACCTGCTGGAGAATATTTACTGCACTCCAGGAAGCAAAGCATCACGTCCTCCGTTCTACTAAACATTGATATTCTGGGATCCTGTCGCGGTTGATCTGAGGTGAAATACAGTCTGACTTTTGGATAAAACGCACCTTTTTTTAGAGTTCAACTTTTGGTACAGGAGGTTAGAGAACATAAAAACACACATTTCACTTCACGTTTTAATACGTGTCAGAGGACCTTCCCACTTTGACACCTGGTTAACCTTCATTTAAAAACAAACAAAACAAAATAAATCAACAGTGATGTCACACGTCAGCTCAGTGGGTGTGTGTGTGTGTGTGTGTAGTGTATGCCTGTTTGTGTACTTAAGTGTGTGTGTGCGTGAGTGTTTGCACACACCCACAAGAGTGTGTTATGGTCTGATCAGTGCTTCAGCAGACACTCGATTAGGTGGTCAGTTGTGTGTGTTACTGGCTGCGTCGCAGGAGCAGAGGGGAGGTGGAGAGGGGAGAGGAGGGAGGGCTGGGAGGTCGAGGGGGAGAAGTGAGGCCTGCTGCGTTTTTCTTCATTCATTTTCAAGACTTCTTCACATGATGCGGAGTCCCTGGATAGACGCTTCTAGACTCTGAGGAGGTAAACACGGAGACACACCAGAGTTAGAGCTGAGAGATCTGGGAAAGAGGTTTGCCCGTTTGTGTGCGTTTGTACCTTGAAATCCCAGATGGTCATTGCTCCATCGATGCCTGTAGTGCAGAACTTGCGGCATTCCCTTTTGTCTCCTTCATAGATAGACACTTGGCTGAAGACCAGACATGTAGAGACACAAAGACAGTTTTTAAAGGGGTGAAGAAGTTAGAATATTCAACATCATGATGGTGGATTTCACTTGTATGAAGAGAGATTGATATGTTAACTTCTGATCCACAATATTATAAATATTCAATATGCTTTTTAGCATAACAAAAGGTCACCCAACATAACACATGTGTTGTTTTAACACTTTGGTACTTGTAGGGATTTAAAAATGCAGACAAAGAGGTGTAAATCAGTGATGCTAGCAGTTTGCCCTGTTTCCAAACTTTGTGCTAAGCTAAGCTAACCAGGTGCCTGTATCTTCATATTTACTGTGCAAACTGAGCTGGTTTTTAAAAAAATCAACTAAACAATGCAACAAAAACAACAAAATCTACACCATACAGGCCCTGAAATAAACACGAAACAAAACAAGACTAAAGGAAAAGGAAAAACTACCACGAAGGAAACTTTAAATGGCATTAGGGAACGGAAATGGTTCCTTGCTTGGAAACACTGAAAGCTTATTATTATGGTTTGATTTCAAATGGGCTCCAGTGGGACATCATCATGGTTGCACATAATGGTCATCAGCTCAAGTTACACAAAGGGGAAAAATAACTGTGTTCCTGGAATGAGACAAGTGTACTCAATGTAATGTTTACAGCCTATATACTTTTAAAAAATTGCTCATTCATTATTAAAATACCATCAGATACCAGACACTTACAGTACTTTTACAGTGCGGAGGAAGCCGGTGACATGAAGCAACAAACCAACGACTGAAACAAAGGTGACGTACTACAAATCATGGTTGAGCTCCTTTTTCAAACGCTGTAGTGCTGCTGAATTGCCTTGTACTATACTAAGAGGTGTAATCATGACTTATTCCTTATTTTTTTCTTTATTATTAAAGCAACACATCACCTTTCAAAATCACTTCTTTTATGTCCACAATATTAAAGCACAAATGCAAACAACTCAAACTTGTAATCACACGTTTAGACTAAATCTTTAAATGAATTTAACTGAATCCAAATGAAGCAAATATCCATAATGAAGGTGTGTGAAGAGAGCGTGACTCACGTTATGCTGTTCTGGTGCAGCGTGTCCAGGGCAGTGTTGCGGTCCTCAGTGGTGGCTCTCTTGTCCATGTTCCTGAAGCGCTCCATGGCGGAGATGTTCCTCTGGATACTCTGCTTGGGGAGGTCGAGCTTCGACACGAATGTCAGTGTTCCACCATCGTCGCAGCGGAAAAGCATGGGGCAACAGTCGTGGCCCTGAAAGTGCAGACGGCACATTTAAAATGTCATCCCTTACATTACTTGCCGTGTATCTGAGCGTGGAAATATAAGCAGTGTGTGCTTGATGTTCTTACCGCAGCTACTAGACTGTTCTCTGAAACAAAAATGACACTGAGGAGAGGAAGGAACTCCGTCTTCAGCTGTGAAGGACTAAACACACGGATTAATTAGTTGTATTTCACTTGAAAAAGATTAAACCGGCAGCATACTACAAACAATTTAAAAAGTGTTGTCAGAGAAATGATTATTTTGTAATGAAAAACAAAAACTGGGCTTTGAGTGCTGCAGTGTGTGCAGGTTTCCAGGCAGACTGAGAGAACCACCACCTCCTCAGTTCATGTCACCTACAATTTGTTAACAACAGCATGTCTTTATGTTTTTTTTTTAAACCTTTCTCGCCTTACTGGCACTGAAGTAGATGATCAGATTACAAACAATGGTTATGTACACAGGCCGATGATATAGAATAGTGAAAAAAAATAACACCACATTCAATTTGTAAATGTTTTTTAATGCGATGTCATTTTTTTCAACGTGACAAATGGGTGGGAGAAGATTTTAATTTCATGAAAGGGGTTATTCAGCTTTGGACGCGCATTTGGACGCACATCCATTATTTGAGAAGTCACATCTCTCCTTCCCATCTCTCCATTTATTATATTTGGTAGATGAACAAGGTAGCAGGTCCAGTTCAAACTCATCTACTTCCTGTCACATTAGTAGCTGAAATTTCACACCCAGTCATGTTAATCCTTTTAGATTATACTGTCTGATTCTCCTCCAGTAAGGGATTAAAGTATCATCTGCACACATTTAAAAATCTGATGAAAACATGCCATATTCTACTTAATTTCAGTAGAGTAACCTGTAAATTGTTTGACTAATTTTAACATTTTATGTCATGTTGTTTATAAAAAGTTGAATTAAAGAAAATGTTTCCTGATATGGGGATTTTGGGGAGGCTTTGAACTATGGAGCAGTTTTCTATGAATTCAATTAAATTCAATTAAATTTTCTATGAGTGGTTCCCAGTTTGGTTTATCTCACACAGAGCCCTGCCATTGTTTTTACATTACTGCACTGGTCAACAGGTGGCGGTAACACACCAAAAAAACAAAAAACATGCAGCAATGCACCTCCGAAGATACTATAGAAGAAGACTGCAAGCTAGTAAACATTGATGTTAATGCAGGATTTAAAATACTTAAAAATGTACTTTGCAAACGTTTTATGAGTAAGAAGTTGCAGTAAACATGCATTATCATGTGTTTAAGCGCCTTTGAGTATTCAAAAATGTAAGTCCTATCAATTATCATTATTATTTTAGGTCTCAGGGATACAGATCGATGTAAACAAAACATTTATCTTACAAAAACTATGTGTAGACATGAATATACCTGGCAGTCTTAGAGCTGTCCACCACAGTGACAGTGCTGTCATGGCTGACCCAGGCGAGGCGGTTACCAGAGGCTGAGAAGGAGACAGAGTGGACCCAACCCCCTCCACCTAACAGACACAAAGTGGATTAAAAAAAAGGCAGATGTGGTTGAGTTCAAAAGGATTACTGCAAGTCATATGAAAAAGGATTTGTATTATCACTTATAAAGACTGACCCGCTCCTCCAAACTCTGCTAGCACAGCTCCAAATGGCATCTTGCTGCCCCAGGGTGTGGGGCCTGGTTTCTCTTCCACCTCCTTAATGTAGGCTGAGAACACCCTGGAGGCCAGAGAGAGGAGGGTGAAGAGAGGAGAAGCCACAAACAGAACAGACCGTGAAAGAGCAAGTTAGGATGGTGGCAGGTTTGCAGTCATTTAATCTATCTAATATTATTCACTGTTAACGACACTCACCTGCATTTGAAGTCACAGGATCCGGCAGCCAGCAGGATATTGTTGGGATGCCAGTCCAGACTGAGGATGGTGGAGCGTACTGGCTTCTTGATGTGCTTGCTCACCCACCTGACGCATTTGAAAAAGCACAGACATCTTTAATATGAAACTCAGCACTAATATTTACATCTAAAAGAACCCAGACCCATTTTCCCTTAAAAGGAAAATACATCATTACTAATGTAATTCATTTCACATTATTTTCATGTTTACATTAGCTTACGTGATATGAATTTGACAGAAAATATATCAAATCAAAATGATTGAATCGGCTAAATGAATTGAGATTCAGTGCTTTTCCACAACATTACAGCCTATTAAAAATCAACAGTTTCTCAGGTTTTCCAAGACGTGTGGGGACCCTGAATTAATTTGAATGTGGCAGTGGATGCCGAATAAAAAAAAAATGAAGAAAAGACAACAAAAACCCAGTGAGAAAAGGAACCCGACGACACGCTGTGGTGCCGTTTCTAGAACCCGCCGATCAAGAGCTGTACAAACCTGCCATTAAGTGAGTACAAAGACAATAATCATTGTTCAGTCGCTTGGCATTAAATGATGCTGCTACACCAGTTTGGTACACCAGTGAATTCAGCTTTAGTGTTGTTACGGTTACAGTAATATATGAGTAGTTCATGTGGATGCACAGTGTTATTTATAATGTAATACTTCTTATAAATAACACAAAAAGAAATGTCATGATGTACAAACGGTCTCACCAATCATTCTCAGACTCAAAGTAGCAGACAGAAATGAGCCGAGCACCACTTCCAACTGCAAACTTGTTCTCCAGTGGAGACCACTTGACGAAGGTGGCGGCTCGGTTGATCCTGAGGATGACCAGTGTGGGCTTCCATACCCCTTCCTTCTGGGACCACACATAGGCATTACGGTCTGCTCCACATGTGACTATACGGTCACTTTTGGGAGCCCAGTCAATACCTACAGCACAACGCAACAAGGAGAGTTTGTAATCACTGCTTGACGGTAATTAATCTAATTAAAAAGCTGAATAAGCTTTTTACAAACGTGGAATCAGGCGTGTGTCAACATGAGTTGGTGACAGTTAAAGGCCACACTTGTTCCAATTGTATGTGGGTAAGTCATCGAAATACCTGTTATGTGTCCATTGTGCTCCTTCAGCTCATGGGTCTTAACCCACTGGTTGCCACTCTTTTTGTAGATATGGACTTCGTGGTTATTTGGACTGATGGCAATTTCTGAAAAGGAAAAAAAGAGGAAAAACCAGCAGGTTAACAGGATGGAAGTACAGACAAGAAACCAGCTAGACCAGTTCCTAGTGTGTGCCAAATACCAAACTGGAAACACAAAACAATGGAAGAATATACACTTTTTTAACACAGGTGGCTTTTGTGGTTCACTATAGAAATACAGAAACACTTTAGACACATTAACCATGAACTAGTTTCTTATTGGCATGCATATTAGTAGCATTTTGGCTGTTTTTAAGCCATTACAAATCACTTACTAATGCCTTATTCTGCATATAATTTCCTAATCACTGCTTATTGATAGTGAGTTAGGGAGTTGTTGTAAACCACTTAAGAATAAGCTAATAAGAAACTAGTTCATGGTTAATATGTGTTCCCTCAGACATTTGCTAGCAGGTTAGTTCCCTAACTTGGCGTCTGTCATGGTTCACTCAAATAGACGAGGATATATCTCAGCCTTACGTGTCCTGTCGCGGTTCCACGCGTGGCAGGTGATGGGTTCCAACAGAAACTGATGGAGGGACATCTTGTCTGGGTGTGGTCCTTAAGTGGAACTCTGCGAAGTCACAGCAACGCAACTTTAGTTGAGCAACCAGCGACAAAACAACCCTCCTGAGCCAACAGCTGAGTTGAACTTTGCCTCTACCGACATGTATAAAAAAATAAAATAAAAAAAGACTGATAACTTTTCTACTGTTAACTTTATGGCAGCATGACTCTGATACCACTTGTTAGCGTTGGGTAACGTCACATTAGCTTAACCCAAATCTGGCTAAAAGGGCTGCTTCAACACCGTTAACATTAGCTAAAATAACCCAGCTAGCCCAGCTAACTTTCACCATAGTGTCAATTGTATTTGCATGGCATTCAAAGTTAAATACTGTGAACTGAAGTTGACTTCTTTAGCTAGCTACGATCACATACCAGCGACCGGGTTTGTTGCCTCACTCGGTAAATCGTTAACAGCGAACCATCACTAGCAAGTTAATCAAATTGCTAGCGTAGCGTTTCACCGGTGCTAGATAGGCCTAGCAGCCGGAGTGATATTTTTAATGATATGTAGACGTGTTGCTATTCACACGTTTCACCGACGGCCTCCCTTTTCTAAACCAGACCCCGTTTTTTCCTCGCAGGAGACACCTTGATAGCAACCCCCCTCCATTAGCCGCATTTCGCTAGCCCGCACGCTAACTTACCTCGTCGGTCCGGTTTCTTCTCGTTAGCCGGTAAGCTAAGTTACGCTAACGGGAGGAAGAGGAGGAGGGGGAAGGAAAGGTTAGATCAGGAATGGACCCGAATTCGCGGACTCTGGTCAGTCGACACGAATTCGTCCAGGGATGTTGAGGGAATGTCAAGACGGCCAGTACGATCCGACCGGGAGCATCCGGAAGCTAAACTCTGCAGCGAAACCGTGGATGCCTGACTGACAGCTAGCTTAGCCTCATCACGCTAGCTGTTACGTTCAACTGAAAGCCCTCGCGCACACACATCGACGTCTCGCCAGCGTCTCACTACAAAAGCACGGCGAGTGTGAAAGAGCGCCTCTAGCGGTCTGGACAGGAAACACACCCAAAGTGGGCAGACCGGCTACAAAACAGCACCACCTAGCGCACCGTGTGGACACATCACCCATAAAATGAAGGAGATAGCGTTCGAGGAAGGTTTCCTGATTCCCGGGGACCCTGAAGCAGGGGCGGTTCTAAGGGGGGGCCAGCAGGGGCCAGGGCCCCTGCAACACTGAGTCTGGACCCCCCTGTGGCCCCCCCTCTGAACGAAGAATAATACAGTATTTATCAGTTCCGCCTTATACGCCGACGCAAAAGGCGGAACTAATAATACGCCCCGGGTTGAATGTGCCCCTCTGACAAAACCTCTGGCCCCAGCCAGGCCCCCTCAGTAAAATTGGTCTAGAACCTCCACTGCCCTGAAGGGTCACAAGAGTCACACAAGAGTATCATCCCTCTATATTTTGGGCTTCTAGATTTAGAAATTAATTAATAATCCCACCCCTTCTCCATAATTCATATCCTGTGTCATACATATATTTTATTTAGTTTTTAGTGAATTCTTTATCATTAAATTTTTTGTTTTTGTTTTTTTTTAAAACTCAACCAAAAACTGTTGAGTTTTAAAAAATCCCAACAGAAAATGTTGACATCCTTTAATATTAAGAATAACTTTATTTTTTCTTATACTGTTTGCTTGACCTAAGATGATACTAAGGAAAATGTAGGTCATACCAACACACACCTGTCATTCTATTTATATATTGGTATTTATTTGACAACATTAAAACCTTTTTAAATCCAAGGAAGTGAATACAATTGGAAGGCCTCCAAATTACAGGCAATACATCGACATTAAACATAAGCAAGGTGGACATGTAGTGCAACCTTTTAAAGAATACCTCCAAATGACTTCCATTGTGCCATTGCCTTGTGGGTAATAGTTACCCGTAAACCAATCAGAGGAGATCTAAATTAGTACCTCTCCACTACACCTGGTATACTAACAGATGAACCGCTGCAGGCTGAAAACACCAAAACACATTTTCACTTTCAGTTTTCTGTGGTACATCAACAAGTTGTTGAATGGATTCATCATCAAAAGTGGAGGAGCATATTCCAACACCTCCACCCTACTTCTTACCAGGTAAAACACCCTCTCCATTTACTTGATACATGATCAGATAAAAGAAAAACACTTGTGAAACGTGTGATTTGTTTTCCCAGATGAGTCAAACAGTCAATCAGGCCAAAATGTGAGGATCTACCACATTCAGTCACCTTTCAGCCCTCCACCACCTCCCTGCTTCTCCTCTCCTGGAGTTAGCTGCTCCACCCAAATTGACTCACCTCTTACAGGTACATGCTCACACGGCATCTGCCTCCATTTTGGATCTGTAGAACAGGCTGCCACATTTTCTTCAGAATGCGTCTTCCCTTCGTTGATCGTAAAGTGGTTTCGTCAATTAAAAATGTTTTGTCCAAAACTATCAAAGTGTGTTATCGTGAGAGTGAAGTGATTCATGCATACTGATGTTATTCCGTTGTTTAGCTCGTTACATGGAGTGCAATTACATACAACTTGAAAAAAATCTATTATTCGGAAACCGTTTGCACACTTTTTGTTTGCACAAATGAGTAGAATTGACTGTTTTTTGATGATGTTAATTTGCTAATCCAACCTCTCAAACAGCGCCGGTCAGATAATGTTGAGGACATATTTATGCTTTAAAGTTAAGTTGAGAGATAATGGTAATGTTCCATTTTGAAAATAAGCATTCCCTTTCATCCCCCCCACCCTCCGTCTTCTCTCTAGTGTCTGGCTCCCCTCAAACTACTCCCAAGCTGAAGTTTGTGAGCTTTGAAACGGAGCCGTATCGCTCTCCAGCTCTGACATCATGCCCTTCCTGTCAGACTCGGGTCACCACGCAGGTCACCTACCAGGTCGGGAGGCACGCGTGGCTCATGTGTTTCGTGTTTGTGTTATGCGGGTGAGGCGAGATTTCTTTGTTGGTCCAGCTCTGCTTGCCCAGAAGCCTTTTTCGAATGTGTGCGACTGATGCCTGATCTCTGTCTTGCAGGTTGGTGATTGGGTGCTGCCTGATTCCGTTTTTTGTGAGTCATTTCAAGGACGCCTACCACACTTGTCCCCGCTGTCGACGGGTCCTCCACGTACACAAGAGGACATGCTGCGAATGAGCACACAAGATCACGGGTTATTGTTATGTGTAATGTGTTTAATTGAAGTAACATGTATTTAAATGTTTAATATGTAAGGAGAAGACATGTTCCTGTCCTTTTTTTTAGAAATATTTTTAATATTTTTTGTAACAAAATCCTATCAAATAAACGTTTCCTGTAGTCTTTTCTGTCTTATTAAAGAACACAGAAGAAAACTAAGTTTTGGCACAAGCATGTGCATATTTCTCTACAAACTGAAGTTTTTTGGACCAGCCCCGTTTCAATTGAAAAAACAATGGGCCGCCGATCAAGGCCTACCACTTCTATGGGGGGAAAAAAAAGCCAGGAGACCCAGTTGAATGCTGTGCAACGTTATTTATGTATTCATAAACTACTTAATTAAAAGGACAAGAATCAACTTTCATTATTGAGTTAGTTTCAACAGATTTGAACTATCGCGTTCGGTGTTCCCAGATCCCCACCTTGCTAGCTCTAGCCGTCGCTACGTTCCGCATGGATTAAGTCTGCTTGTGTGCTTGCACTGTGTAGTAAACGTGCCTTCGCTGACATGACACCGGAGGATTAGCGGAGTGGGTTTATTTTAGATCATTGAGCCTCAGGGTAATGAGCAGAACCCTTCATTCCCCGCCCCCCTCGTGTGAGGTCATACACCTCAGTGTGCCATGCCACGCCCTCCTGCTGCTCAGGTATAAGACGGCGTCGGGGGACGCCCGCTGCTCCAGGGTGGACGAGCACCGGTGGATCCCAGCCGCGACAACCTGCTGACCCCATGCATGGCCGAGGATGCATCAGAGTATCTCGCCTCCCTCAGTCAATCTGTTTCCTCCTTAGTGCCCTCGGTTTTTTGCTTCCAGCCCTTCAGCCGCAAAACTGAACTACTTTCCTATTTGGTCCTGTGCGTTGCCAAAATGCCATTCATCCCGCCTGTGTCGATCGCACGCTCCGTGTCAGGCCTGACCGCCAAGGAGAGACCCCTAAATAACTCTTCCTCTACTTTAACGAAGGTCCAGAGAGAGGACAAAGGCAGCTCGGTGAAGGAGCGGCTGGCCTCCAACCTCAAGCAGTTGGGGAAGAAGAGCCAACTGCCCAGCGCCAAAGGAGGGTCAGAGCTGCATGCGAAGAGGAGGGAGAGACTGCTGCCTTCGTCCTCCCAGACGGACAGCTTGCCAGCCTCCAGCTCGGGCGAGTCCCTGTGTAAGACCCAGCAGCAGAAGCCTGCGAGCCGGCGCTGCGTGCCCGAGGTGAAGACGAGGGCCAGGAATCAGGAGGAGGTCCGCTTCACACTGACCCTCACGCCCGAGGCCGTCCTGCTGCTGCAGCGGAGGAACAGCGAGAGGCGCCAACGCTCAGGCGTCCATAAACGCCGGAAGTGGAGGAGGCGTTTCCGGAAGCAACTTCGAATCCAGACGCAGGATCCCCAAAAGGAATCAACCGGCAACGCAGAGACACAGCACTCCGAGCGGCAGAGTCGCTGCTCAAAACATCGGTGATAATGAAGTGGCGGACATCACCTCGATTTTAAAAATCTCCCTTCTGAACGAGCAACACAAGTACGACGACGTGGAGTACGAGGAGGAGGAGGAGCACGGCGTGGATGAGCGCGTGGTGCTGAAATGCACAGAGTGGCTCCGCGGGTTGGAAAACACACCCGTGACTGTGGGACACAGCCTGAGTAAGAGTGTGAGCGGCGGGAAAAGGTTCTGAAGGGCAAAGGCCAACTTCATGAGGTGTCACCTTCCAAGCGGGTCTGTTTCTGTGTTAAGCTGGCTGCTGTGAAGATGGGCTTTTATGTATCCCATAATGCTCTCTGTTTCCCTGTTACTGGGCCTAGTCCTGCTAAGATATTGTGACAAAAACTTTTCTGTTCCAGCTATTTTTTTAAATCCATTTTCTCTAAGTCAGAAAACTTAAGATATTTAAGTATATTTAACACAGAAGAACATTTGACCAACATCACATATTCAAACTTGATTTAAACTGATGATGATTTATTGGTTATTTGCAGGACATTTGAGTTATTATTACTGCAGGGGCAACAAACCACTGAAATGTCTAACACGTGACTTGATACATATTTATTCTCTAGTATTTCTTGGTGACCTGGAAGGTTTCTACTCGTTTCAATGTTTTCAAGGTGAGATTTCAGCTGGCACCTCCACACTGTCCTGTTCTGGGTCTCTGGTTGAGATTCAACGTTAAAACGGTTGTAAACAATGTATATACGTATTGTTGATATACATTTTAAAGCGTTATGTTTGCTTTAATTAAAAAAGAGGCTACTTTTAACCCAATGACCATTTGTCCAGGTTTCAAACATGAAGCTAAACCTTCTAGAACATTTTTGTGGAAATGGAAAAGTTTCTAAACTTGCACAGATCCATCATCAAGCTCTTACCAAAGCAAATCAGGAGAAAAGCAAAAGCATCTTTTCCACAGAGAGAAGCCTTCAGTGCTGCTCTCTCATGTTTCAACCAATACATGTTCTCCAGTTCTGATGCAACGGATGCTATTCAGCATCTTCGCCATCTGTTATTTTGAATGAACAGTGCGTCTGTGTGTCGCCTCCACACACCTGCAGCTGCCAGCAGCTCCTCACGGGACTCTGATACCCCTTTTCCACCAACGCGAACCTAGTTCAAGAGCCGGGCCGGTGCTGTGCTGGTTCGCAGTTGGTTCAACTTGCGAACCGTCCGAGAACCTGTTTGCGTTTCCACCGGCTAGAGAGCCCAGAGAACCACGTCATTACGTCACTGTATACGTCTGAGGTTTCCCCGCAGCGCTAATTTCAAGCATAGCAGACATGTCTCTTTAGAAAAAGTGTTTATTTTGGTAAATAATACAATAACAATAAAATACACAAAATACTAAAATCACAACATTTTTTAAATTTTAGAACAGTGTGTGATCAATAGATAGATAGATAGTTTGATGTTTAGTCATCTGCAGGTTGGACCTCCGTTCAATATCGCCGATGTCCGACAGCTCTACAAACACAAACCAGAGAACAGCGGTTTAATCACAAACGTGTCTACGACGCTGCAAACACAGATGTTATGTCACGTTGGTAGTTGGTAACGTTTAGTGAGCCAACGGCAGTCAGAAAGTGGCATGCTAACGTTGTTGTTAGCAATATCACGCTAGCTGGCTAGCTAGCCGGTCAGCTTACATTACCCGAGGAAGCAAAGCCACTAGTTGCTGCTGTTACGAACGTAATCACTAGCTTGGTAAACTAAACAGAAATGTGTCGTTAGTTTGCAACAAGGTGAAAATTTTTAAAAGTGAAACTTACCGGGAACAGTAACGTTAGTAAAACTCCGCACTCCGCAGCGGCGTATTTTCCCCCGTTGCCTCGAGCGTTAACCCCGCCCCCAGCCCCTAACGTAAACCGGGCCCAGTTCCAGCCCAGCAAAGAGTTGGGGCCGCTCGGGAACCAGTTTTCCAGGCCGAGAGCCGGCTCTTTGTCTGTGGAAACAGGAAGAACTGGTTCGCGATTGGGCATCGGCTCCGAACCGGCCCTCAAAATGCCTCGGTGGAAAAGGGGTATGATTGGTCCGTGCGCTGGCTCACCTGACACAAACGCATGGCTTGAAGCCTGATGGGATGGATTTCATGCGATATGTGATCCCTCGATCACGGGATCTCACGAGGATCCAGCTGCCAAGGAACGAGCAACCCGAAGCACCAACCAAGGAATATATAAAAGGTCTGAACCTCACTATATGCTGAATTTGAGGAAAAGTCTAACATTTCCATTTAATGCAATTGGGTTAGAATGAATCTTAATCTAAACATCATATACTAGCTTCATCAGAGTGCAATAAGATGAATCTCCAACCTTGAAGCTGTCTGAACTGAGGGTTGATTTTGGAAAAGTTTGTGTGAATCTTTTTTTTATTCATTTTTTAAAAATAGTTTTACGGCATGCATCTGATGGGTTTATATCTGTTTTATTTTGACAAATTATCAGCATATTTTTTGTAAAACTTGCATATAAAATATATTACACTAAAAATAAAATGACAATTCCTTCAGTGTTCACGTGCCTTTATGCATCGGCTATTATTTTTCACCCGGAGAACTGACAAATGTGCATTTTATTTCAAATCTAAAACCTCACACATTAAAGAGTGCGTACATCTTTCCTTTACTGTGGCTGAGATTACCTCACTCCCCATAAGGAGCTTTGGAAGGACTTAAGACTTTGGCTCGGCGGTTGCTGTACATTCCCACGTGCACAGACCAGGTGTGCTTATTGGCAGCTAATCCACCTGGGAGTCAAATGTTACAACACGTGTGTTTGTTTACATGTGAGCGAGACACAGATTCCATGTGGAAGGTTCAACGAGGAGTGATTTTAAATAATTTAAGTCAGTGCATTATAACGTTTATCACATATATAACAATAACGTCTCACTGTTATCTTCCCCAAAATGAAATAAAACAGTGCATGGTTGATGGATACATAAGCAGATGGCGATCATTTCCAGCGGTTGATTCGTCGCAGCTGCACGTAGGCCAGGAACATGCAGACCAATACGATTCCCAGCAGAGCCACCTGGTTTTGCCAGAAGCCCCACACAGAGTAGTCGATGTCCTGGCTTTTCAGAAACACCTCCCCTGGGATACTGCAGCACAGACGAGAGGCTCAGCATGTGTGTGTGTGTGTGATTTAAGGAGTGGCTATGTTATCAGTTATCAGCACTCACATGGTGGTGTTGCTGTAGAACAACGTTCCTGACATCTCATTGATAAATGCAGCCTGAGAGACAAAAAAAACAAACAGATTGGGTTGAACAACTTCCTCATTAGAGACCAAAATAAGTAAATAAATTCAACGTCACTGCATTCATTCTCACAACCACACCATATCTTACATTTAGTCCATATCTGAAAATACTGATCCATTGCAGCCAGGAGAGCCAGCTCAGCATGGCGTTGAGGTTCACAAGGAAACCACCAAAGACCTAATAATGGGAGCATGAGGAAGGAAAAGAGGGAAAAGCACACTTGATTCGTCTATATGTCTGCAAGAGGGCACATGATGCATATTCTGCGTGTTTGTCTGGAGATCTCACCATCATGAAGACGAAGGGCAGAGCAATGAGGATGTTAGCCATGGCAAAGGAAGACACGCTGGCTGAGACGAGGAAGGCCAGGCCGACGCCCGCCAGGCTGACCAGAGACATGGTCAGCGCGAAACACAAGAAGGACACAAAGTCAGGCTTCAGTCCTGAAGGAGTGATGGAAACCCGGGAAACAGGAGGACGATGAGAATGGACATTTTTTGATAAAAACCACAGGATTGCCTTTAGCAGTTTCTCCCTGGTGCGTTCACACACGGCAGGAGATGCCAAACGATGATTCCAGATAAAAGGAGATCAACAGCAGGAGCATACATTAGGAAGAGAACTGGAACAGGCAGCTTCCTGTCATCTACATTTTATTTCCCAAGCCTGTGCAGAAAGAACTGGAGTTTCACTCCAGAATCAGCTGCTTTCACATCAACTGGGGAAAATGACAAAAAGCACATCCGTCCATGAATAAAACATCTCATCTGCGTGATAAAATATGCTGCGTTACCCATCATGTAGTAGGCGATGGCTGAAAACACAAAGATGGGGATGATGCGGTTGGGAATGAGGTCGGCGAAGATCTTGGACAGGAAGTAGACAGAAGTGCGGTAATAGCCACTGGAGTTCTCGTGTCTGCAACAGATATTAGCATCAGGCAACACATTACCACAGAAATACAAACACTGCTGATGGATTTACAGCTATCAATGGATTCAATATCTTTTAAAAACTGTGATACATACGTCTATGCACATTATGCAGTATGGATACATTAAATCTTTATGCATGTATTTATTCCACAACCTTGAACACTTTGGTGGTCGTAAACCTCGTACATACATCTGCACTTCAACACAACTTTTATCTTTCACTCACATGAAGATCACCCTTTCATTGATAAAGAGTTCAACGGCAGAGAGATTCCCAAACACCATGTTGATGATAAGGAAGAAGAACGCTCCACTCCTGGCACCCAGATATACATAGAGAGAGAGAGAGAGACAGGGAAAATGTTATCTGATCATCTACTGGATAGTGAAGCTTTTATGGATTTTGTGTCATAAAAGTTGTTTCCTCATCTTGACATGATAACTTGACGTTTGCATATTTGAAAATAGTACATTTCCATTTACTACAATTTTGGTGTTGTTGCCTTGACAGCCTGAACAATTATTCTCACAGCCTCTTCTGAAATGGAAATCACCACATTTATCTGCCCTCCTGTAATAATTTGAAATGAAAACCTTCAATAAAGAGAGGAAAACCTTTGATATTATCTTCAAATTTTCCTTAAGTGGTCCTGTTGTATTTTGGCCTTGAGTTGGGCTGAGGAAAAAGGGGTCCCATTTACAACAGGAAGAGTGTGCAGAAATGAGCTCAGTGCAGATTTACTGATGGAGTTCTGCAGGTTATGCATACTGTACCTGTTCTGTAACCCCTCGGGAAGCGTTAAGGGCATTTGGTAATAAATGAGTCCCACCAGAATTGCAAAGAAGATGTTGAGAGCCAGCTGGGCGTAAGAGGTCTGAGGGTTCCTCAGACTGTTCAGCACTGTCCTGCCACACACCACACGCAACTGACACACACACACACACACAGGAGAAATGTTTTATAGGCTTGATGACCGTAATAAGCAGGGTTCATTCAGCGGGCAGCCAAGCCAGACACTTTACAGCTGGCTGGCACCGTCATTAAAACTCTGTGAATATGATACGTTAATTCCAATTTATGTTAATCACAAAATGCTGCTGACCAGCTGAGGTTTTAATCCCCTCAAATGGATCATTATTTGGTTATATGGTTATTTAATGGAAGGAACGTGTTTGAAGCGTTTCTGAATCGCTTAACTTGGCCGACCTGATAGAAGAAGGAGGTGACATAGTCAGCTGCCTCGTCTCGACCGCCGGCGCCTTCAGCAATGCTCTGGTTCACATGGGCCAACTCCTCCAGCATACTCTGGCACAGTTGGGACTGGCGGTACCTGGTTGCCAACGGGTTACACTCTACTGTGGGGAAGAGAGCGAGAGAGAGGCAATTAGACAGCGTCATGTTGTAGATAAGGAGAGTGTAATAAACTTCAATTTTATATCCAAGTCACTGACTCTCCTTGGGTGTAACCGTTTGGTGGAGGACATCGTCACAGCCACTTCGTCTCGCTATTATCACTATGGTGCGGTTGCTAAACTCATCGCCCTCATACTTACTGCACAGCCAGGAGATCTTTCATCAGTATTTCATTGTCCATGTGTGTGTGTGTGTGTGTGTGTGTGTGTGTGTGTACCTGCAGACAGCGATTCTAATGTGGATTTTGTCTCTCCATTTGTGATGTCCATGAAGAAATCCGCAGGGTTGTTGAACGCCTCGATTTGGTAGCCTGTACAAAAACACGCAAGCAACCCTGTAATAATTGCTTCCATAAAAAACAAGATATTGACAGGCTGTTAGAGAATTTGAATGGACAGTAGTTAACTATGTAGACAAGCAGTTTAATTTTCATTTGACGTGAATGTCAGTCAGCTACATAGAGTTACCTGACTGTCAAGCATCATAACCTCATATGGCAACACGATATCTTTCCCTTATCTACATCAGGATTCATCACGTTATATAACAACACGTTCCTAGTCAAGGTCCGACATGCTGTCAAAGTTACCGCACGAACACACATACCGAGGTCTGTGAAGTACTCCAGTGCATGGGCGGCTGCTCCTGCATACACCACCTCCCCTTTATGCATCAGAGACAGGTGGTCAAACTGTCTGAAGATGGAGTAGCGGGGCTGGTGGATGGAGAAGATCACAGTCTTACCTCTTCTGGACAGCCTGGACACACATAAGGACATTTGCTTGTGTCCATAGAGTTCCAAGAAAGCAGTAGATGGTAACGGTACACACTATTTGACCTCGCCATCTTCAGCAGCACCGATATGAATCAATGTAAAGTCCTAAACGACATATCTAAACAGTGGTGCATCAAAAGCAACAGTTTTGGTACTGCTGATCTCAGTGCTGCTTTTGATACGGTGGTGGACCATAACATAAGTGGGTGGGACTCTCTGGTTCTGTGCTGGAATGGTTCAAATCCTACTTGAAAGATCAGGATTATTTTGTCTCCCTTGGTAACTATGAATCAGAACATACAAAACTAACATGCGGGGTTCCTCAGGGCTCCATTCTTGGACCCATTCTGTTCAATATTTACATGCTCCCTCTAGCTCAGATCATGGAGTACCATACTTATGCCGATGACACACAACTTTATATCTCAGTTTCACCACATAACCATAGTCCCCTACACTCACTAAGTCAGTGTCAAACACATCAATGAGTGGATGAACCAGAACTTTTTCCAGCTCAATGCAAATAAAACAGAAATTATTGTCTTTGGTCCCAAAAATACAAGGCTGGAGATCAGTGCTCAACTAGACTTAATCGCACTGAAAACCACAGACAAAACCAGAAACCTTGGTGTAGTGATGGACTCAGATCTGAATTTCGACACCCATATAAAGACCATTACCAAATCTGCCTATTACCATCTAAAAAATATTGCTAGAATCAAAGGATTCCTGTCCAAACAAGACACAGAAAAACTTGTTCATGCATACATTTTCAGTCGGTTAGATTATTGTAATGGCATCTTTACAGGTCTTAGTAAAAAATCAATCAGGCAACTGCAGCTTATCCAGAATGCTGCTGCCAGAGTCTTGACCAACACCAAGAAAATGGACCACATTACACCTGTCCTTAAATCTCTGCATTGGCTCCCCGTATGTAAAAGGATAGATTTTAAAATGTTGTTACTGGCCTACAGGTCTGGGTCCAAAATACATTTCTGAGCTGCTTGTTGGATCTGAAGCACCCAGACTCCTCAGGTCTTCAGGGACAGGTTTACTATGTAAACCCAGGGTCAGAACTAAAAAGGCTGAAGCAGCGTTCAGTTTTTATGCTCCACACCTGTGGAACAAGCTCCCTGAACACCTGAGGTGTGCACAGACGATCAGCTCTTTTAAATCAGGCCTAAAAACAGTTCTGTTTACTGCAGCTTTCCTATAACCCAACATGCAGGTAATCTTAACTTTCTAATCTTAAAACTTTTATGTGCTTTTTTAAAATCGTATTATTGTTTTAATGACCTTGTTTTACTATTCATGCATTTGTCTTTTTGCTTATTTTATCATTTTGAATTATTGGCTATTTCATTTTCCTGTATTGTAGGACTACTCTGTTGCCTTTTTATGATGTTAATCTTTTATCTAATTTTTTCTGTAAAGCACTATGAATTGCTGCTTGTACGAATGGTGCTATATAAATAACTTTGCCTTGCCTTGTATGCGCTGCCTAATGTGGGATTACTTAGTCATTGTGTGTACCTGTGCAGTAGATTGATGATACAGTTTGCAGTGTTGGAATCCAGCCCGGTGGTGGGTTCATCCAGGAACAGCAGGGAGGGAGAGGTGATGAGCTCCATCCCGATGCTGCACCTCTTCCTTTCACCTCCAGACACGCCGCGGAGAAACTCTGTCCCTATCTGCACACGTGTGGGTGTTAAACTGAAAATACTTAATACTCCCACTCATGCAGCTGTGGGCCATTTTAATGTAATTTAGACTTTGTTACATTTGAAATGAAGTGCGTCTTAAAGAGCACAAATACATGTCTGACACCCATAAATGTAGGACAATGAAGAGGAAAGGAATACGTTTTTTCCATTTTTGTGAATGTTATAGTTTGAACAGGGAAGGGATAATTTCTTTCTAATATGTGCTTCTGCTTATACTGGAGTATTTTAGTAATTTAACAGCCTTTAAGGTTGAGAAAGACCTTGCAGTCCTCTTTCCAACACTGTTGTACATTGGGTGACATGCAGCAGTGCTTTACCTTCGTATTTGCACAGTCTGTGAGACCCAGGTCTTGTATGATGGTATCCACTCTGTTGTTCTTATCCATAGAGGAATGATCCTGACGTCTGAGACGCAAGTTGGCACTGAACAGGAGGTTCTCCCTCACAGACAGAGTGCCCATCAGGACATCATCCTGGAAGCACAGGGACGATGTAGGCATGACGTACTCGGAGGAACCCAAAGTATAATGATGTCAAACATGTGTGCATGTTTGTAGTTCTGTACCTGGACCACATAGGCAGACCTGAGCCTGAGGTCAGATGAGACAGCTTTGCCATCCACCAAGACGTTTCCTTGCTTCAGTCCAGCAGGGTCTTTTCTTCCTGCGATCACATCCAGGAGTCTGGCAAAAACAGAAGGAAGGTAAGATTCATGTGTGTGAGACGGTGCTCGTGTGCTGGCATGTACATGAACATGTTTCTTACGATGTTTTACCACTTCCGGTAGCACCCATGATGGCATTCATCCCGGGTTTCATGATGCCACTGCAACAACCAATCAGAAAATCTATTATGTTCATTTAAAATGACATACTGATTGATTGATTGCACTTTAATGATCCCCAGAGGGAAATTCTTTTGCTACCAAGCCACCCCACACAACAACATACATCAACAGGACAGTTGATACTGAAGACAGGGCACAACAACAAATAAATAGGTTTACACCAGACAGGCACTGACAGGACACAATCACAGACAGGACACACAATAATCACAGACAGGACACTGGTGGGACACACAATAATCACAGACAGGACACTGATGGGACATAATCACAGACAGGACACTGGTGGGACACACAATAATCACAGACAGGACACTGATAGGACATAATAATCACAGACAGGACACTGATGGGACACAATCACAGACAGGACACTGATGGGACACAATAATCACAGACAGGACACGATAATCACAGACAGGACACTGATGGGACACACAATAATCAGACAGGACACTGATGGGACATAATCACAGACAGGACACAATCACAGACAGGACACTAATGGGACACAATAATCACAGACAGGACACTGATGGGACACACAATAATGACAGACAGGACACTGATGGGATATAATCACAGACAGGACACTGATGGGACATAATCACAGACAGGACACAATAATCACTGACAGGACACAATCTCAGACAGGACACTGATGGGACACAATAATCAGAGACAGGACACTGATGGGACATAATCACAGACAGGACACAATCACAGACAGGACACTGATGGGACACACAATAATGACAGACAGGACACTGATGGGACATAATCACTGACAGGACACAATAATGACAGACAGGACACTGATGGGACATAATCACTGACATGACACAATAATCACAGACAGGACACTGATGGGACACACAATAATGACAGACAGGACACTGACAAGACACAATAATCACAGACAGGACACAATAACCACAGACAGGGCACCGACAGGACACGATAATCACAGACAGGACACCGATGGGACATAATAATCACAGACAGGACACTGATGGGACATAATAATCACAGACAGGACACAATAATCACAGACAGGACACCGACAGGACACAATAATCACAACAAACCACCAGCATAAGTCACAACAAGAGCATAAGTTAGAGCGAAAGCATGAATCCGAACATGTCAACAGCTCTTGTTAAAGAGTCTGATTGCGATCAGGAGACGGAACAAGGACCTTTATACTGTAGCTTTAAAAGCTTTTAAAAGATGAAATACTTATAATGCATCCCCTCCAGCTTAGGATCTGATCCCAGGACACATTTGACTTTGCGTCCGGATAATTTTCTACTTTCGTTTCAGTTTGCCGCAATATAACAACACAAGTTCCCATAAAAAAGGGACGTACAGGTTTGATTAAATGAGCTACAAAATGAACCCGACTTGATCTCAGAACGTCATATTGTCAGATGTATAGCAGCCACAGTGCATACAGTATTAGTATAAAAATAGGACAAAGCAGTGTAGAAACACGTGGAGTGTTACATAATACAGGTAGCCCTGGCGTGCAGACATACAGTCGCCACCGGGTGATAATGCATCCTACCTTACATCTTTGAGGATGTATTTTTCAGGACCTGTCTTGGAGCAGAACCTCGTCTCTTGAACACAGTAGTGCAAGTTGCTGAATGCGACAGTTGGCCCTCGTTCCTGGAAATACTCCTCAACACTGTAGACAACCTGCTCCCCCTTAGACATCTTCAAAAATAGCAGTGTCACCAGCAAAGAAGGAAAAGGGGTCAGGAAGTGAGGTTCAAAGAGAGAGAGAGAGCGGTAGAGTCCGACACAGCAACCTGTGCAGTCAGACAGAGAGATGCAGGTGAGAGAGCATGCAATCAGGTAGTTTGTTATAAACTCATCTGATCTTTGGAGCCTATGGACTTGTGACTATCCTCAAAAAGATAGTGTGACATTGAACTTTCCCCTAAAACAACAGCAGCCGCACCCCCGTTCCTTCTGTGTGGAGTTTGCATGTTCTCCCAGTGTAAGCGTGGGTTCTCTCCGGGTTCTCCGGCTTCCTCCCACAGTCCAAAGACATGCAGGATGGGGATAGGTTCATTGATGACTCTAAATTGCCCGTAGGTGTGAATGTGAGCATGAATGGTTGTTTGTCTCTACATGTCAGCCCTGTGATAGACTGGCGTCCTGTCCAGGGTGTTCACTGCCTTCGCCCATTGACAGCTGGGATCGGCTCCAGCCCCCCCACGACCCTGAATACAGGATAAGTGGTAGAAAATGGATGGATGGATGGATGCTTACATTTTGCTGATAAGTAGATACTTCCTCAGTGATGAAAGGTCCTGTAAGACAAACACACATCCAGTTTGTCTCAGTTAATTCAACATGATGATGAAGTAATGGTATAAATCACTGCATACACCATGTTAGTTTAATGATTTGTGGTTGACTGTGTGTGATGTTTGGAAGAAAGTTCACTCACCTGTTGTGTGTTCTTTTCAGGTGTTCTGGTCAAAACACTGCAAACAATCTGCTCCCACTAAAACAAAGCACCAATTAAAAGGTTAGGTAGGAGTGCTAGGATCGAGTGGTAGGTGTTGAATAAAATAACATCCTGTAGAATACTTTATATTGAAATAATCTAGGTATATTCTTATGTATTTGTGTTTTGTTGCCTTAATTTGCTGTCAGGTGTGGCGCAGATTACCCTGTACTGTGGGAGGGGTAAAGTGAATGGCAGTGACAGGCTATAGGCAGCCAGTTTTCAGCAAGCACAATCACTGCCAGGATGCCATGCAGCTTGTCATAATGTTGTTTTGGCTATGTTAAATGTTGGTGAAAATATTGGTCTGTACCAAACATCTGCCTCAGACATCCAGTCTGACAACAGAAAAGCTTCTGGGGGCAAATTAAATTCAATCTTTATTGTACCATTTTGCTCCGATACAGCCTTCATTTATCTGCTATATGACCACTGGCTTATGTTAGCTTTTGGTTAAAAATTGCAGCATTATTGGCATTTAGGAATCATGGATGACTCTTCGCCACTTGAGATTCTGTAGTATTTATTTGATATATATACACACACACTATTGCACATTTTTTTTATTATTATTTATTTGATTGTTATGTACCAAAACACCAAGACTATGTGCAAACCCACATAAAAATGTTTCTGATTTTTCTGTTTTCTTGGGTTACAATAGGGATTTAGCATGATACCAAAGTGTCACTTGGGCAATTTCTATGATCTTCAATTCAAACTTAGGGTTGCCATAACGATGAATAGCAGCCTCAGACCAAAACCAAGCAAAAACTGGTATGCAAGCGAAGACAGGTGGGAAGGGTGTCCTTATACTTTTGGCCGGATATTATCGTGGCTTTCCATGGCAAGGCTGCCCCCTACTGTACAGAATGTTGTATAGCAGGCTAGAGAGAATGCCCTGGGTGGGATCAACTTTGTTTTTCTTTAACCTTTTCGCGTTTCGCCGTTGTCCAATCAGGCTTCGTGTTCAGCACAGAGAACCGCCTAGAAAAACCCCTACAGCCAATCGCCTTTCAGCACAGAGAGAAAATGGGCGTGGCCAGCAGCAGAAATTCTTAGGTGTTGTCATCGTGTTCCTTAGTTTGGTGTGTTTTACACTGGGCGTGCGGGCGGAATTCAAGACGTCCACAATGCGACTTTAACGGCAACTGTTAATTTGTTCTTTTCTATAGCGTGTTACATTTGCGTAACGCATTTCTCTTTATTTAAGAATACAGAAGAAAGATAGTTAAGTATCTCCGGAATTCAATCCTATATCTAACACGAAGGGCTAGCTTGTAAGCTACTAGCTAACGCCTAGCCATGGAGGAGAAGAAGAAGGAGGAGGGAGAAGCGGAGATCCAAGAGCACGGCCCCGAACACTGGTTCTCCAAATGGGAAAGGCAGTGCTTAGCAGAGGCCGAGCGGGCTGATCCAAACGAGGAGGAGACGGAACAAAGCCAGCAGAAGCTGTGGCACCTCTTTCAGAACTCGGCCACCGCGGTAGCGCAGCTATACAAAGGTCTGTATCAAAGCTAGCGAAGTTCAAGCCAAGCTGGTCGGTCAGAGCTAACAGTTGCTGTAGGCTAATCCTGCTAGCGGAGAGAGACACAAAGGGCACTGGCGAGGCTAACGGGGTTAGCTAGTCGCAGCGGTTTCTCATCGGCATAACAAGCGGTATCTGATACCATGGTGCCTAGTAACACTACCATGTGTGATCTTTTAAACTTGTGTCAAGTCGATCGACATCGTGACTCTGTTCCGTTGCTCGCCGATGGAAGCTAACAGTGATAGCCGCCGCTAACAGCCGGTCACCGTGTCAGAGTGGGACAACGGGACCGGAGCGACTCTGGCCCGAGCTGTCAGAGGGCTTTCCGGGCTAAAACACAGCGATGCGTACTCCGGCTGAGTGGATCACCAGCTAACTGAGCTGCGTGTTTTACACACACACACACATGGGTCGTATTTGAACATGGCTCACATTTAAAAAAAATAATGTTTTTTCACCCGTTTAGTTACCTAACTCGTCAAAATGGCGATACACAGGGAGGAGTTTGCCGACCGAAAACAACTCGTTTGTTGTTGGTCTAACGGTGATAGTTGATTGTCGCATTGTTGTGGTAGATCTTTGACAAGAAGCTGCACAAAGACATTTTTATTCCAACACGCAAACCCATGTGGACTTCTGCTGATGACTGCTTTTTTGTTGTTGTTGTTGTTGTTAATAACCAGAACAAAATGGCGTTGAGATTAAAGTAAACATCTTGTCGTTTTAAAGTTCACTCTGCCCTGCGTGGTGTTTTGAACACTGCTGTTGTGTTTCTTGGAAATAACTCTGTTTCCTGTTAGCTTCTGCTTTTGGCACATGCTGAAACCGGGCCTCCATCTGGAAGGTCTACGTTAAAATGGTGACATCATGGTTGGATTTGACCATTAAAATGTTTGCTGGGAGTAAAATGAATTTCGAGACAATGTTCGGACATCATCCCTCCCAACCCCCATTAATTTTTGCAAAAGGCTTCTGCTTCTAAGCTCCCTCCAATGTATGTTCATAATGTAACACTGTCTGTAGCTTCATGAAATGTAATACCAGTGAGTCATTAATAGAGGAAACTCTATGGGCAGCTTCTGCAGTTTAGTCAAAGGTTCAATCGTGATGGGGTGATTAGAATTGGAGAAGTGCACATGCGCTGAGCTTTTGTATTTGTGTTTTTGTGATAACCAGTATAAACAGTTTTTTCTTAGTGCGTCTGTTCTGTAATCGTACCCTTCAAAAGGCCGTTGCAATTGTTTTTGTGGTATATGTGCCTTGGATGTGTTACAGGCAGCCATTAGATTAAATCTGAGAGTGGAAATGCTCTCATCCAAGAACAGCATGCACTGTTGGTTTCCTCCTCGGGAACACAAGTGGAATTGTATTTTAACGACTGTTTAGACTTGAAATTCTCTTACGGATAACATCGAGCCTGAGAAAGGGAGTCTGACAACAACAATATCATTGGAAAGCTTTCATAACAATCTGACTAACTTCTTGACTTCTCATTTCCAGATAGAGTATGTCAGCAGCAAGGGCTCTCTCTCTGGGTGCCCTTCCAGAATGCAGCCACAGCTGTCACTAATCTGTATAAAGGCAAGTAACTTTGACTATCACACATCTGGTGGTTCACTGTCTGTTTTAGTTGCATTTCGTACGGCGTCCAGGAAGTACTGTATGTAAATGAGACGTGTAGATGAACTATGTTTATGTGCGTCCAGATTTACTAAAGGCATTTGTCTTTGTGTGTCATCAGAGAGTATGGAGGCCCGCCAACGGAGCTATGACCTGGGCATCCACTTAGGCCACCAGCGCAGGAATAAGGATGTGATTGCATGGGTTAAGAAACGCAGAAGAACAATCAGGCGTGAGGACCTCATCAGCTTCCTGTGTGGCAAAGTTCCACCACCACGGACAGCTCGTGCCCCACCGAGAGTTGCAATGGTGTCTGCAAGCCGACCATCACCCCCAGAGACGGGCAGCTCTGTGGAGACCGACCTGCAGCCTTTCAGAGAGGCCATAGCACTGCATGGTAGGTCAAAATGCCACGTCCAGCAACAAGATGCTGCATTAAAAGAATGAGGCGTTAAGAGTTCATAGTTACCTATAACTTCATGTTGTCTTTTCTTTTAAATTCCAGGCCTTAGCGGTGCCATGGCGAGCATTTCTGTGCGTTCCGGTCCTCCTGGTTCCCCGACTCATCCTGCCCAGTCTCTCAGTCGTCGTAGGAATGGTCTTCACGACGTGGACCTCAACACCTTCATCGCCGAGGAGATGGCACTCCATTTGGATTCCACAGCCAATCGTAAACGAGGCCCTGCCCCCTGTAGTGACGTCATCACAGACTCACCTACTCATAAACGTAACAGAATGCTCTGAACTTTTCCTACACCACTAATCCCTCTTCTGTCCTATCCTTGGTGGCCGACTGGACAGCTGATGAGGACTGATGCCTTGACCACCTTTGAAATCTTCCTCCTTTTCATCTTAGTTGCAATGCTACAAATAAAGAAACCTAACTGTTACCAATCCATTTACTCCCTTTATTTACTTTTACCCCCCCTCTCTGTTGTCTCACGTCCTTTCCATAGTAGTGTTCTAGTTTTATTTTCTCTTTGGTTGCCCCCAGTAGACCCTCAGTGAAGCGAGCACACATCGCATTTGAAATCGTTAAATTGCAGGATGTTGCATTTAGACATTGTTCTTTTGGCCAGGCTCCTTTACTCACCCCTCTGACATGAACCGGGCTGGTGCCTACTGTTTGCAGTTCTCTTCCCCTCCTCCTCCTCCTCTGTGGAGTGCTGGCCAAACCAGACTGAACTGAACCCCCGGCTCCTCGGGATGCTAAACCACCTCGCTGTGTGGCTCGACTCAAAAAGCTCGTCGGCCTGTGTATCTCATTCTGCTGCTGTTCTGTGTGTTTGCATATCTGACAGCAGAACTGCCACTTACTGTGTTGTACTTGTCTTTGCCTTTGAGAAAGCTGCTACAGTATCTCTGGTTGTTGTGCAACAGCGAGTGTGTGTGTGTGTGTGCGCGTGTGTGTATGTATATGTGCCTGTTGAATGCGAGGTTCTGGCAAATCCAGGACCAAGTTGACTGAATTATTTCCCATGTTGCTTAAATTAATCCTGTTTGTTTTATTTAGTTGCTCTTTGCAGCCCAACATGGGTTTTTATCACAAAGCAGGACAGTCGAGATTTACTTAAATGTATAATAAGTAACAATTTCTTAAAAACAATGTATAGATTGATACAAACTCTCAATCATCACTTATGAACCACGGAGACCCTGTCCTCTGCCTGTACTTTCTCTCATCTTCCCATTTTGCTGTCTTGGGACTCTTCAGAGTGTCACCCAAGAGCATTTGGGTGTCACCCTCCTCCCCCAGCCTACAAGCAGGGTGTGCAGCCCGTTCTCATTCCCCGATCAAACGCCATCGCTTGGCCACGCCCCCTGGCGGACCTAGGCTTACAGACACACAGAGAGAGCAGGCAGGCCACAGCTGGATGAAGTGTGCATTGGGCTGCATTCAAAATCTGGCACCTTCCTACAGGTTTGTGAGGAGGTGTGGATATGTAACTGCCATCAAAACAATCAGACAATGTTTTCTCCTTCGTATTCACAGCTTTGTTGGTCCCTCTCTTCATTCTAGCTTGCTCGACCACCGCCGCTGCTCGCTCTGAGTCGGAGTGAATTTAACCCACTGTTTACAAACGGCAACCGACAATGTGACTAGATAAACCTTTAAGTACCCATGTCCAGCATTCTTCTTTGCAAGATTCCAGTCGCACTGTTTTTCATAGTCACGTTTACAAATGATCCAAATATACACCAATTACCTGTCCGCATCCAAACACATATTTCTTGAGTACTGGTTCTTGCATTTTGGCATTCAGAGCAGCAAGAGTGTATTTACCTACTTTTACATTTGGCTCTTTGATAAAAACAAACTGGTGTGTTGGCATCATTTTGTCTCTTGTACTCAAAAGGATAACAACACTTTCACACTTGTGATTTTAGCTTTAAACATAAAGTTACAGGGGGGGCATTTGCCTGTGAACTAGTTGGAGCCAATGGCTGTGGTATTTTATTTTGCTTGGCCAACTCATGGACAATTCTGTGTATGTGTGCGTGTGTGATGGTTCAGCAAGGCTTCGGACACTTGTTTTGCGATTTTCACACACTGCTTTGTGATACAATCTTGTGTTACGTGTGTAAATAACATGTAGGTGCTGTTATATGTGGTACATATTGTAAAAAAGAAGTACAAATCCATTGGGATGTCCATGTACAATAACAATTCTGACATTAAAGAAAATACAAGAGTTTGTCTAAGTTGTCTTTGAGTTTCCTACCTGAGTTGAAGTTTGTTATTGTAACTACTGCAGAGCAGCGTTGACTAATTTCAAACAGATTTTGAGACAGTGCAGTTCCACTTTGCAAACACACGGGGGCGACGTAGACTACTTTTACTGCTTTCTCTTCTTCTCAAAAGAAGCTTGTGCAGCTAAACACATCAAGGGGGACCTAAAATGCCACTTTCACAGACAGATAATAAAACATTGAACATGCAAACAAGATTTTGATCGGTGCATTCCATTAAAAAAAATGAACTAACATTTTTATAGCAAATGAGGAAACTAAAATAAAATGAGTATGAAAAGAACCTATTATAACAAATAAGGGACACATAAACATCCTGACTAAATGATGTATTTTAAAGTGTCATTTGATGTGACTCAGTGCATTAAGCCCAAGTTATGCTTCCGCGTCGACACAACGCAAGGGGGCTTGCGGACACCTTACGTCCTTGCGGACCCCTCTTGCGTCCGACGCAAGGGCCTGACGTGTACCTCCCAAAAATCCTAGACGCGCGTCGAGGCGACGCAACGCCAACGCAACGCCAACGCAGCGGCATCGGCTGTGATTGGTCCGCTAACTACATCCGCTGGAGACCGCTATCCGGTTTCCACTCATAAACACTGCCAACTTTTAAAAGGCTACTTTTATTGTTTGCACCTCGTTTTATTGTTTGCACCTTGTCGCTTTTGCACAAAGAAATAACACACCAAGTTCTGAAAAATTGTGGACGTTTAAAGCCGGAAAGTAAACAAATATGCTATAACGAGGCTAACGACGATATACGTCAAGAGTCTCGGTCGGTCGGTCAGTCTTTACAAAAAACATAGCGCCCTTTACCGGTGTGGCATTGAATTGCATTTTGACACGTAAACCCAAAGCAGAACCATCACGGTCTCCAAGCAACTGCGTCGCCGTTGCGTTGCCGTTGCGTGATCACTACGCGGAAGCATAATCAGGGCTTTAGTGTGCAGCTGTAGTCGCTATGACGAGTAATAGTAACGGTCTTCTGTGGCAGCTTTTAACCCAACAAAAGGAAAGACCTGGAACGACATGGATGTCAGAGTTTTGAAAGCTTACGACATCTGCTAGGTTGAACTATGTTGCTGTTTGTGTTTCTATTAGTTTCTACATATATCTGTCAAAATATACAGATAGTCTTACATTTTCCCCCCAAAAACGCTACAAATTTCATCCAATCCTAACCTGATGTGGAACATGAAGCCTACAGGATCACTGTGGAAATTACTTACGTTGTCTGTTGGTTAGGGTTGTCACGATACCAGAATTTCAGTAGTCGATACCAATACCTGTGAATTTCCACGATTCTCGATACTAATTCGATACCACAATTAAAAAAAAAAAACAACAACAGGACCCATGTACTTTTAAATTCACTAATTTATTGAAAACTGCTTCAAACTGTCAAGTATTTAACACCACTGTGCTTTAAGATCTTTTTGCACAAGGTTTAAATTGCAGTACCAGCTGCCAACAGACCTATAGCCATCCAGTATAAAAACAAACAATACTGTGCTTATAAATATGGTCATAAATAACAATAGTCAACTATTTTACATTAAAAAAAGAACAGCAGTGGCCTATAGCCAGGTTTGACGTGCTTCCTCCTTTGGTCTGAAAACTTCTGAGGCACTTTTTGCATGTCGGCTTGTTTGAATCAAGAATTGCTCCGGATTCATCCGCCTCGAATGCAAAATATTTCCACACGCGACTCTTCGCAGCTGTCTTGTCGACGAGCCGACGTGTTGTGCTTTCGCTCCCACCCGCTGAAGCCATTTTTTCCGAAGACGGCAAGTTTCCTTCTTCAGCGCCGCTTACTGCTCTGTGCTGCTCACACGCGTATACTGCCCCCGTCAGTTCCGCCAAGAATCGACACGGCTCGCCGAGTGAAAAGTTGTATATTCGGTTCTGACGATGCCAAAAAAAAAGCAAGTATCGAATAATTTTTTTCGTGTCGGCATCGAATTGGTACCGAAGTATCGGTTCTTGTGACAACCCTACTGTTGGTATCCCATTAGGTTCTCCTGTAACTGTGCTGCCCAATTTTTGTTCGCCAGTCCAAATCTAGATGATGCATGCACATCTCAACTCGCAGCATACCCACCAAATGGGATGGCAGTTCACCTTTATGAAGCACAATAGCACCATTAGAATTTTCATTGTCCATCCTTATCAGTCACGAGCCTGACTTCAGCAGAATTAATCTTTTTGATTATCTGCTATCATATGTATTTAAGTGCTGATCTGGATCCCAATGCAGATTAAAACATATATTATATAAAAATAAAGCATTTAACAATCTTGGTGGGTGAATAGGCTGTCTGAGTGCTTTCTCCTTTTATGGCCCTTGATGGAAAGCAATTGTCTGATTTATGTGGGGATTGTAAGAAAAATGATTGGGTTATTGAACGTTTTTTTGCCTGGGTCCAGAACACTGAATCCACCCACTCCACTGAATGGAAATGGAGTGTAACCAGTAGACAATTGTGTGTGATAAAGGCAAGAACCTTTTAAACACTGGCACAAATTCAGCACACTGAATGGTATCTGGACTAGATCCTGCAACATTTGATAGCAATGACATGATCATTTTTAATGGTCATTCCTTAGTAGCCACGAGTCTGACTTATTGGAACCTTTATTTACTAAAAGAGGCGACGTATAAAGAGTTCCAAATGTTACACTCAACTTTAAACCTCAATTTCTTAATGGAACAAAAAATGAAGCCACGAGGTGCACAGTAGGAGTGAAATTGGAAATTTGACGTATGAACGGAGCACAGGGCACAGAAATAAATTATATATCCAGGGTGAAGATCAAATAATGAGGCCCGCTATTCTGCCCCCTCAGCCAAAAGAAATATTTCTGACCCCGTCTCGCCCTCAATTAACTTGCAATGGGTTCCTAAAATAAACCAAAAAATGGTGTTTCCCCTTTTTATAGCATAAGTCTTTGCAAGGATTTGGTTCCATGTCTATCTCTTATCCAACAACTGGGTTGACCTCAGCAACAGCACACACACACACACACACACACACACACACACACACACAACACACACACACACACTGCTGTCCATCTTCACTTAATCACCACCAGAGAACCACCTCGCCAAAAGACAGAAACAAAGGAGGTGACACATCCCCCGACAGAAGCTACTGTGTCAAGCGCACTTTTGGGGTCACCTTTATGGGCTCGCCCAAGTAAACGCCACCATTTGATCTCCTGACTCTTCCAGTCCATCACCGCAGAGGAGGATAAACGCCTGCACCATCTATCCGCCAAATCCGGGGAGAATATCTGTTCTAGCTTTCCTCCGCTAACACTGCACGGTTGTTTTTGTTTCATCATGTATCTGAGGGCTCAGAGGCTGCTATTTGATGGAACCATGGAAGAGGAGCAGAGCTGACCGCAAGCTGTTTCACACTTCAAAAGAAGCACTGTGCATGTGTGTGTGTGTGTGTGAGGGAGAGAGAAAGAGAAAGAGAGAGACATGACGAGAAGCAACAAGTGTCTGAATGTTCCAGAAAACCCCTCGAAGATGGCCATCTGGGCTGCAGCTCACACACACAAACACACACTCATGAACACACACATATATAGGTGTCTCCTAGGATGCCGTCTGGTCTGAGAGAGAGAGCTGGTGGTGTGTCTTATGAACCATTACTGACACACACACACACACACACACACACACACACCCTCATAGCAATTGTGTGTGTCTGTGTGGGCTTGACCATTAGGGAGTCTTCAACGGCAGACAGCTGGCGATCAATGATGCACCAGTTATCCCCGTGTGCATGTGTGACGACGTACACAGCATCAACACAATGGGCTAATGTTAATTGCTGCACCAGCTTGCGCTAATTGATGGAGGACAGCGTGCTCATACACACACACACACACACACACATATTAGCACATGCACATAAACAGAAGCCAATCAGGCAGACTGAGAATGTGTCCCGAGAGAGATAGAGCAGCCGGAGAGCAGGGGTGGTGGTGGTGGTGGGAGATGGAGAGGTGGTGGAGGAGATGGGGAAGGAGGAGAAGAGGAGGATGAGAGGTTAAACACTCCCCAGAGACGTCCTCTAGTCGGGTTCTTAGTTTTGTGCACATAGGATACGGTAGGTGAGCGGCGCGTGGCGTGCATGAAAACACAAGGTCTGAGAGATTGCCTCCTATTTTTGGGTCTGCTATGTTTTTGTGAATGTTCCTCCTCTTCAAAAGGAGACCCTCCCCCTCCCCTCCCTCCATCCTTTTCTCTCAAACATAAACATGCTTGAGCACACACACACACACTCTCTCTCTCTCTCACACACACACACACACACACACACACTCCCTGCGCACCAGCATGTCCCTGTCTTCCACAAATGCCATGAAAAAAAAAAAAACCCACGAGCTGATCACCATAGCAACACGTTATATATCTTCCAGCAATATTTATCCAACCCAGAGAGGAGGGGGTTGTGCTGGTGGTGGTGGTGGTGGTGATAGTGGGGGTGGATGGAGAGGGGAGGTAGAGGTGGTGCTGGTGTGTGAGGGACGGTCGTGATGCAACTCCTCATCAAACGATCATTATAGAAGAGGGGTTGCGGTTCAGGCGGGCGGCCACCGGGCGGCAGCAGCGTCCAGCGTAGCAGGACAGCAGCGGCATCTCTTCCCGAGACGACACGCTTCCAGTCATGTGTCACGCACGGCTTACAGGTTTGAGGTTTACCATCCCGACCAAATACTACGACGGCTTGTTTCACTTATTATTAAGGCGTGTCGATGAGTGAAATTGGCTTTTGGGGGTTTGTGCGTCCGACGTCTGCCACCATCTTTGTGGTCCATGAGTGACAACCGCTGGACTAAATGAGAAAAACGGCAGAAAAAGAGGAAGCGGTTCCAGTGCATCCTTAAAAGCAACAGCTACCAGTGGGATACTGGGCACGCATTAAAGGATGGGGGTGTAGAAAGAGAAGAGAAAAGAAAATGAATGTTGGGGCAGAAAGAGAGGAAGAATGATTGCAAGTCCCCCCTCCTCCCCAAGCCTGAGGATTAGATGTTGTGCTGCTGGCTGCAGATGGGTTTGGGCTTGATTCTGTATGCGTGTGCACAGCGCATGTGTGTGTGTGTGTGTGTGTGTGTTTGCTTGTGTGTGTGGGTTTATTTTTTGGGCTCAGGAAGCAGGTTAAGCAAGGAGGGGAGAGAGAGAGAGAGAGACAGAGGAGAAGAAAAGGAGGGAGAGGGGAGTGAGGAGGAGGAGGAGGAGGATGAGAGGAGGGAACAGGATGAAAGGATGTAGGTGAGTCTAGGAGGAGAGGAGGCCTAAATCCTCACTGAGCTCCAGGGAGAGAGCAAGTACACACTAATGATGTGAGAAAAGGGGAAATGTAGAAAGACAGAGGAAAACAGGAAGAGATTGACAGTGTGTGTGTGTGTGTGTGAGAGAGAGAGAGAGAGAGAGAGAGAGATATAGACAGGAAAGGGGTTAAAAAAAAAAAGTTTAAGTGCAGCACAAGTCTCCTTGCACACAGGTTTATATAGAAAACCCCAACAGGACCTGACAAGAGTCTGATAGGATCAGCTCCTCCATGTGTTCACTCACTCATACACACCCACACACTTACCCTCAGACACACACACACACACACACACACACACACACAGTCCCACTTGCCCTCTCTTCAGAACTGTTTTCATTTTTCCAATATTCTGTGCTTGAAGTCATATTTTCGTTTTGGTACATTTCAGATTTTCCAGAGAGCCTTTACCTGGAGTGACTCGGTGAGCCATTAGCCGTCGCCAGAGCTGGACCCGTACTGCACCTCCTCCGTGGCTCCATCGCTCTCTTCACCATTAAGTTGGGAAAGATAGCCTGAAAGACAGTAAAAGTGTTGTTTTCAGCCCGTTGGTTTTAAACATGACCTTGCTGTGCTCTTCTCTGGAGGACATGGAGATGTGGAGATGAGGCCTGATGATGGCGAGTCGCTCGTCTTTAATACTGAAATGACTATTGCTTTTATTCAGGAAATTAAAATGAACATTGTGATGATAGATGAAGTAATGTAACACTTACTGAGCTTTGTTTTTAGCGTTTACTTTGAGGTTTTATGTTTTAAAATGAGACTAAACCTCAGACATTTGTTAGCTTGTCAAATGTGAGGATTTGTTCCTTCTTGCAGTTTTATATCAATGTCTCCTTTTAATTATTTTGGCAGGGATTATGTTTTTGCCTCTAACAGTAGAGACATGACAGGAACTGGAGACATTGTTGGTGGGCGCCCCAGCCCCGAGACTGCCAGGAGGTGTCATTTTAAATCATTGTAATATTATTATTATTTTTTTTTTGCTGTTGGTCAAAAAGAACATGCTAATTGAAGACATATCTCTGAGAATTAGAGCAGCGATCCGTTTTCCATTTTATATAAAACGATTACTAGATTTATGGACAATGTGAGTAATCTTTAAATCTGCTTTGTGCAATGTGAATCTTTTGGGTTGCCCTCGTAGGAGTGAAACAACCAACCGTTATCGTCCAATACTTTCTTCTATGCTCCACCTTTCAGACTCACTGCTCTCATCAACCTCATTTACAGCAACAACAACAACACACAGAGCACTTTCAGAAAAAAACTAAACTCAAAAAACCCACTAATAACAACAGACTCAGTTTAGCTACCTGGTGAACATAGTCGAGCATTTACCAGCTAAAAGAGACAATTATTCTCCTCAGGAGTCGGTGGAGACCAAAGGAGAGCGAGATGGAAATATTGGACTTTTATTAGGTGGCCAGTGCATTAGGAGCTTATAAACATGTGTCACAAAGGGACTCGGGCTGAGGAAGCAGATCATTGACCTGCCTGAGCCCAGCAGGTACGGCGACACACTGATCCTGACTAAGATTACTGCCTGAGGCTGGCAGGATAACTCCAACCCGGCTAGACATATCATTTGGGAGGTAGTGCTGGAGAATTGAAAAGGGCCCGAGTCCTTTTGCTCACCGGAGGTCAGTTAGAAAGCTTGTTAGTGGAAAGGGCATAATTTTCATTTCAGCTCTGGAGGAGACATCTACTGGGAACTGCTCAAGCCACTTCATTTATATTCTTCAGCGACGAGAGCACTATGCTCTTAATGTGTATAATATACTGCATATGCTATATTATGTCTGGCACTTAACATGACAAAGTGACCTGAACACTGAACTGAGAAAAGGGAGGAGCATTTTAAATGTGAAGAAAGGGGAACTTTCCAGCCCAGCCATTTGATGCCAGATTCACTAAGCTACTGCAGATGATCAGTGGTGGAAGAACTGCATACTTTAATGAAGTAAAAATAGCAATACTTTGGTGTAAAATACTTTAACATATACTCTGTATAACATTGACATATCAAGATAGGAATAAACATGTATATATCTTAAGAAATACACACTGTGCTCATGTGAAACATATGCAAACATCAACTAACTGAAAATATGCACATTTCATTGCGCAATATGCATAATATGGTACACATACTTAAGTACTGTACTTCAAGTACAATTTTTAAGGCACTTGTACTTCCATTATGCTAAATGCTACTGCTACTTTACATTTCACCACTACATTTTGGAAGCCAATATCACCACATAAAATATAAATACATAAATACATAATCATTTATCATAAAATATTAAGTTACCTGGCAGTATATAATGACATTACCTTGGCCTTTATCACTAATTATAATCCAGTGATATATATATATATATATATATATATATGATATTGATAATTTGACTTAAGATTTCAGGTACATGACCTTTACTTCCAGTATTTTGGGTAGTATTTTTTTACACTAAAGTATTGATACCTGAGCTGAGTACTACTTTCACCTGGCATTAACAGTAACCGTCAGTGCTACAACACCGCCCCCCACTGGCCGATAAAATAACTGCGTGATGCTATCACCGGAAGTTGTTGAGCTCACCTTAATTAACGAGCTGACGTAATTTATAACCGCCAACAATACTGCAAACTAACGCTATAATAATGTCATAAAGTTACACTGAAAACACGACTCCGGTTTGACAAACTAGCGACAGTCACACAGTTAGCGTTAGCTGCTAAGATGTAGCTACATTGAGTTAGCCGTTCCAGCGAAGCTAACGGTTAGCGACCTAGCAACCTGATTACAGCAGCTCACCGTCGATACGCGGGCTTTCACACCAGATAGCTGCTGTAAACCGTTTATTTTCCAGGAGATAAGATCCGTCTGAAGGTGCGTGGTGGACTTCAGACTGCTCCAAGGGAACGAGGGTTAACGTAGTTCTGATTGGTCCAAAGCGAACCAGAGTTCAGGGAGGTGGACGTAAAGGGATACGTCACCGCTAGAGGGCGCCGTTTCCAAATTCAAAAATAGGATTAACGCCTTTATTGATCCCCAATATGTACATTAGGGTTTTAATAAATACCCACAGATAAATAAAAATAAGTAAAAAAGAAGGTTTTACTTTTCTCCAACCTCATGATTTGCTCACTGCTTTTGGCAAGATGACGAGGTCACCGCTGCTCAGCCTTGGGATGAGGCCAATGTTGCTGACCGGAAAGTTGCTCTCAAGGGCTTTCTGCAGAAGGGTGAAAGTAACAAGCTGGCAACAAAGTCAGATCCCTCAGTCCCGGTCTATATCGGAGACGAGTATGTGGTCGTGATTCAGTAGCTCATCAGGGAAACTTTTAGCAAAAACAAACATGAGGGGAAGTGTTTATAAGTGGATAATGCTTAAATACTCACTTCCTGGTCTCGGAGCCACCTGGCTCTTGGTGTCTGGGTTTTGGCGTGGGTGGAGGATGGTACCTCATGGTGATGGGTGACAACTTTCAGGGTGATGTTGTGAGGATAGTGTTAAAGTCCAGAGCTCTGACGGAGGTGCTGGGCGTTTCCAGGGGTAGAAGTTTGTGTTGGAGGAAAACCGGAGTTATTTCATTATTTTATGAATAAATGATGAGCTCTCCACTGCTCCGCCAATGTGCAGCTGTGTGAAAACGACCACGATGCATGAGACTCTGTCTGTTACTCGGAGAGACGGGATTGCCATGGACACTCTGGAGTTAATTGAGGGGGATAAATGATTTATATGAAATATTAGCAATGGCATGTCTCCTTGTCTCCCTGTGAAACTGCACCTGTGGTAAGTGGATTCATCCTGACATCCTGTTGTGCTTAAAGGACGAGGTCTAAATGTTTCAAGCCCATCTCAATACAATCCTCGCACGCCTTTATGTATATTGAAAGAGTTGCTGTGATGGTTCCTCTTATCCTAGACTGGATACTGATAGGGTATTTAATCAAGTAGAACAAAGGTTTACAACAAGTCATCCGCCACGTGGGGAAAGCTAAGTAAACAACAGCCTTCCTGGATACATCACTCTCAGGCCAATATGCAGAAGAGGCAGTTATCCAGTTGCTGCAGCACGATACAGATCTAAATGGAATATAGCGTGGAGTGAATGTGAGTGAACGTGTCGGACCTCCATCACTGCCGACTCAAGTCGTCCAGAGGGAGAATGACGTGCAGTGAAGACGGACAGGGTGAGTTTGTGTAGCACTTTATTTATACATCTATGCACACCTGAAGAATCGCTGCAGAGCAAACTGTCACATTGTGGTGTTACTTTCAGAAAACTACAATAATTGAACTTTCACTAAATTCCGCCCTCGCACGCAGACCGGCCAATCACAGCGTAGCAACGGCCCAGAGTCTGACAGCTCCCCGCCTCTGCTCCACAGACTCTATGGCCAACATTTCACATGTAGTCATGGTTAAACGTTACGTAATAGTGATACTCGGAACGGGATATACACTTAGTGACAGTGTGGGCTCCGTGGTAGCAGCGAGGGGCGGGGCTTAGCGATTGCTCACCTGCTGACCCTTCTGTTGGAACACCTGAGAAGATCTTTGCACCTCCTTCAGGTTGGCTAAACACTCTTCGTTCAGTGGATCAAGTATACCCGAGACCCCCTGCAGTTTGAGGACCAGCAGCCCACTGGGGTGGATGATGCCGTCCTCTGTGCGCTCCACCGGGCCGACTCTCACTTCAATGAGCCCGATGGTTACGTGAGGATTATCTTCTTTGATTTTTTTCAAGTGCATTTAACACCACCCAACCCACCTTCGTGCTCTGCTTGAGGGGACGGGGGGGTGGAGACCTCCAGACCACCTGGCGGGATGAACCTCTTGGAGCAGCACCGGGCCTAACATCAGTCCTGTTTACATTCCTTGTGATGGAGATGATCCAACTTCCCTCCAGGAATACACTGCTGTTTTCAGGTGTGCATCTGAACGCCTGGTCCCTGAACACAGACGCACAAAGGGACTTTTCCTACGGAGGCTGCGGTCTTTTGCATGGCTCGGTCGTGTACTCTTTTTAAGCTGCACGGCAGGCGAGGAACGCTCGGCGGCTGGACAAGCTGGTGGGAAACAGGGGCCGGCTCGGTTCTTGGCAAGAGGTTTCACTCGCTGTGAACTTGAAAAGATGCACGCAGAGCGAGGACAATGTCAGTCATCGCCTCCATGACATCCTGGCGGGCCGGAGAAGCAGCGCCACGGACGGCTCATCTCTCTGTACGCTTCAGAAGATCCTTTGTCCCCACATCCCTCCCACTCTCTGCTAACTGATCTATCTATATTTATGTCTATATGCAAATAAGAATTGTGTGTTCAACCTTTACCCTCTTCAGTCCGGAGCCGTGGACCGGCAGTTTCTCCTCACACAGATAGCAGAGGATCCAGGGAATGGAATAAGCTAAATGTGTTTTGTGGGTTTGGAAACGGCTTATCCCTGTTTTCCCTGAGGTTTCCCGTCTGAGAGTGTGAGGTGCCGGGGGTCACTGCTGTGAGCCTTCAGTCCCTTCATCCTCAGAGAGAGAGCTGTGTTCACTTTCCTGACATCAAGTCAGCCCTGAACCAGCAATCCCAGGGCCAAGAAGTTGGTGTTGTGGGGGAAAGTTTCCAGGAGAGTCGCTCAGAGCATGCAGGCGAGATGATGAGCCAAGGGGCCCCTGGGCTCCGACACGTGAGGCCCCAGCACCTCCATACCACGTTACAGCTGTTCAGCCTCTGTTGTTGTGTTCCTCCGTCATGTGGGTTTGTGTCTCTTTGTCATTGTTTTGGTCTTTTTGTCATTATTTATTTCTATAGTTGTTTCCCAGAGTTTTGTAGTTGATTTGCATCTGGTTGTAGTTGTTCGGTATCTCTTTGTATCCGCTTTGTAGTCATTTTCTGTCTCTTCTTAGTCATCTTTAGTCTCTTTGTTGTAATTTTAGTCTCTTTGTAGTAATTTTGTTTCTCTTTGTAGTCATTTTGTGTCTCTTTGTAGTTGTTTTGTGTCTCTTTTTTGTAATTGAATGTCTGTTTGTTGTAATTTTGTGTTTCTTTGTAGTAATTTAATGTCTCTTTATTGTCATTTAATGTCTCTTTGTAGTTGCTTTGTGTTTCTTTGTTGTAATTTTGTGTTTCTTTGTTGTAATTTTGTGTTTCTTTGTTGTAATTTTGTGTCTCTTTGTAGTAATTTTGTTTCTCTTTGTAGTAATTTAATGTCTCTTTATTGTCATTTAATGTCTCTTTGTAGTTGTTTTGTGTTTCTTTGTTGTAATTTTTAGCCTCTTTGTTGTAGTTTTGTGTTTCTTTGTAGTTGTTTTGTGTTTCTTTGTAGTCATTTTTAGCCTCTTTGTTGTAGTTTTGTGTCTCTTTGTAGTTGTTTTGTGTTTCTTTGTAGTCATTTTTAGTCTCTTTGTTGTAGTTTTGTGTCTCTTTGTAGTCATTTTGTGTCTCTTTGTTGTCGTTTTGTGTCTCTTTATTGTCATTTAATGTCTCTTTGTAGTTGTTTTGTGTTTCTTTGTTGTAGTTTTGTGTCTCTTTGTAGTCATTTTTAGCCTCTTTGTTGTAGTTTTGTGTCTCTTTGTAGTCATTTTCCTGTCTCTTTGTAGTTGTTTTGTGTTTTTTTGTTGTAATTTTGTGTTTCTTTGTAGTCATTTTTAGTCTCTTTGTTGTAGTTTTGTGTCTCTTTGTAGTTGTTTTGTGTCTCTTTTTTTGTAGTTGAATGTCTGTTTGTTGTAATTTTGTTTCTCTTTGTAGTAATTTAATGTCTCTTTATTGTCATTTAATGTCTCTTTGTAGTTAATTTGTGTCTCTTTGTTGTAATTTTTAGCCTCTTTGTTGTAGTTTTGTGTTTCTTTGTAGTCATTTTCAGCCTCTTTGTTGTAGTTTTGTGTCTCTTTGTAGTCATTTTTAGCCTCTTTGTTGTAGTTTTGTGTCTCTTTGTAGTTGTTTTGCCCCTTTTCAGAATAATTGGAAGTCGCTTTGTGTCCGTTTGCAACTCTTTCACAGCTCTTTGCAGTTGTTTTGGCTTCTTTATTGTCGTTTTATGTTTCTTTGTGGTCATTTCCACGTCTCTTCCTGTACAGGAAGTGTTTCTTCTCGTGACGTTGTGGGGAAGGCCTCGGGCCTCTGATGCTTTGGGCCCCTGAGTAATCAGCCAGTAATCCATCCATGGCTAGGAGGAAGTCATCTTGTTGTTGTTTCCAGTTATCTACTCAGCTTAGTCAGACTTCTATTATTCACACTAAATCAAAACACAATTATATTTATGAAGTGTTTGCGCATATCAAACGACCTTGTATGGATATAAAATCCTCGCATGGAAACCGTAAACGTGGCTGAAAAGCTTCCAGATCAGCTCCTCAAACCGAGTCTGAACTCCGGCTCCACCTTCATTTCCTCAGCAGGGTTCATTTTTAATGGGTGAACAAAAGGGCTTTTGTGCTGCGCTGCTGCTTGAATTATGAATTCAGAATACATAAGGGAGTATCACAATGTGGAATTAAAGAGATGATCTTCTTATTTATAGCTGACTTCAACACCTGCCGACCTTCCAAAGTCAGACCTCACTGGAAAGAAGGACATCTGCTGCTCGACTTTGACGCCCTGTTAAAGTGATCCATAAAGTAACGGAACACTTTAACATATGTGTACGTGACTTATCTGCAATTCATGGTTTAATAAGTGCACGACTCAGCAGATATTAATGTATGAATACATGCATGACGTGTGGATTCATGAGGGTCCATGCTAATTAAGACGTGGGATGAGATGACTTCATAGTTGGCACATAAAAATCTTAAGATGGTTAACTTCCATAACGTAGCTGACGCATTAACGAGCCCTTATTGGAGAATTACATCAGGATGGCTTGAGTCCAGCTGGAGACATAAGTCACTTATTTTGTAGAGTTTGACTTGATTAAGTCTGACTTATGATATATACGCCGCTATGTGAAGATCATTCCAAAGTCATCCATTAAAAAAAAGTTGCATTATGTAAATGTGATGAAATAGGGCTGCAACTAACTCTTCATTTCTTATGATGAATTCATCCATTTTTGGAAATTAATCAATCAATCTTTTCGTCTATAAAATGAAAACTCCCCCAGAACATCGTGACCAAGAATCCTCAGATTGCTTACGTTCAAAAATCATAAAGAAAACTATTACATTTGCAATATGATGGTTTCTAATAGCTCTAAATAAATACATATAAAATAATACTAATAAGTAAAAGGGACATGAAACGCTGAGAGATAAGCTAGATGACTCCATCATCTGGTTTCTTTCAGAACGGATGTCTTTACACTAACAGAGAAGGAATAAAACGATTATGTAATAGTTGAACAGGTCCGGTCCACTTGAGATCCAATGACCTGAGGTAGTTTGACACCCCTGATCGATAATGTGTTGTCTGTTGATTTTTAATCCTGATGTAAGTTATTCCTCTCCGCCGTCGAGCTCCACTGACGTTAAAAAGCTATTAAACACTTCATTAAGCCGCATCGACGCTCCGGGTGACACGTCCCTTAATTATGAGGAACACGGGCTGTATTGTGAACCAGAGACGCCGTCCTTCCTGCTGCACCAGAGGAAACAAACCGACTCACTCCTGTTTGCTCGCCCGTCTGCTGCTGGAAATGAATGAGGTGTTTTCTCTTTTCTTGGTGACCTGCTTTGAAAGATTTACAACCTCAGCTGGAACAAACAGGTCGGAGTGGAGTTATGGACTTACACGTGGTGGGATTATGGAAAACACAGAAAGGGCCTCATCCTTCAAACGGGGCATTTAGAGGCAAAAGGAGGTCCTTAAGGGAGGAGGCTGATCATCGGTGGGAGATCGATGACGCCTCCAGGATTTGATGGACCATTACAACTCATAAGAATAAGAATACTTATAATAACCACAATACTTGTAGTAGCCACTCACTGTGCAATCAATAATTAAGAATCTACTCATACATACCTGGACACTCTGCTTCTTTTTTGTGCAAAAACTTAATCCACCACTTAAGTGCAATCATTTAATTTAACTGCTAATTGCCACTAATGTCATTTATCCACTGTATAAATGCCATATACAGTCCTATATATTTTATCTCTATTTATATCCATCCTCTATACAGTTCTCTACACATAACTTATTTTTATTTTACTCGTATTCTTATCTCTACTTTATATATATTTATCTAAGAGTTAATTGTTTACTGTTTATTGTTTACTTGTATATTTATTGAGTCATCCCAAAGGGATCAATAAAGATAAAGAGAGCATTTCTCCCTCCCCATTATGTTCAACGTACTGACGTCATGAAACTATTCACAAGGAAGTGTTTCGAAAAACGGCGGCTACATTTGAGTTTTGTCTGTGAGAATTATGAATGAATGAATGAATGAATTTTGAAAAAATGTTGGTGTTATGGACTGTTATGGTGCTAAACGTGATGCAGAAAGTGAACTCGGTATTATTCGGGGGGTAAAAAGCAAACGTCAAGCATTTATGAATACATGAATTACTCACTACAGGTGAGTTATTTCCTCTTATGATATGCATTTGAGTTACATCTGGTTTTCTAGTTTTCTCTCCTTCGTGACAAAATGCAAAAAAAAAATAAAAAATGGCCGACTGTCGGCTTACGTGGAACTACAGGCCGGTCTGTGTGTGTGTGTGTGTGTGTGTGTGTGTATAAATGTGTGTTCTGTGGAGAGTCCACTGGGATACAAACTCTAATAGACTTTTTTTAAGAGCTGTCACACACACACACACACACACACTGTTCTGCAGGTACCGGGTGCCGTCGCTCCCCTAAGATGGCGGCCGTCACTGCCGCTGACGTCAGCGGGGCGCCGGCGGGCTGATGACAGCAGGTATGTGACTGACTTCTGATGAAATGAAAGCTGACAGCTGGAGAAGTGAGGGTGCACTAATATCGTGTCCATGTCAAATCTTTGTCCTCGCCATCTCACCTCTTGCACTTCTAATTTGACGGCTGCCACCGCTCGCCATCCCTCTGATCACTTCCTTCCTTTCCCATCTCTGTTCAGCCGCTTCCTTTCTTCTGCTCTACATCTCTTTCTTTCTCTCTCCTCCTCCTACGTCGCGCCCCCTCACCTCATCTCTCTCGCCTGTTTGATCAGCGGTGCAGCATCTCAGCAGGAGTATTTAAGGAAAGACAAGGCGCCCCTGCTTTATTCTCGCCGTCTCACCCCTCCGTCTTCCATCTCTCTCTGCCCTGTTTTATTCTCACTTTAATATTACTTTCTTCACTTCTCTTCCACACTCTTCTCTCTCACATTGTGGGCTTTAACACGTTAACAAAGAGGCATGTATCCGTGTCCGTGTGTGTGTGTGTGTGTGTGTCCGTGTGTGTGTGACTTTAAGTGTGTGAACAGAGAGGGTACAGTAGTTGTGTTCACTTACACAGCAGGAGAGTTGCCTCTGAGTCACTCAAACTAATCTGGCCTGAAGCTGCAGCTCCAGAGACCTGCCATGTTTGTGTGTGTGTGTGTGTGTGTGTGTGTGTGTGTGTGTGTGTGTGTGTGTGTGTGTGTGTGTGTGTGTGTGTGTGGAAAGAGTGAGCTGAAAGCAGATATATAGTATCACTTATTATCATACTCTCATCATTTCATATGATATTCAATGAAAAGAAAGAGCAGGAAATGTTACACAACTGGAAGAGTGTCTTGGTATTAAAAGGGTTACGGATGGCTTATTCTTCATTCTTCTCACTGTAACCAAATCCCATTAAAACAGCAAAACCCACAAAGACTTGGTTCCTTAATGCAAGCCTGAGCGTTGCCTCTTCCACTGTTACGTACGCCTCAGTCGCCGTCCAAGAACAACATCAAAAACCAGGAAAATGAGCCAAAATCTTTCCCTGGATGACGTCTTATTTATTTTGAGTCAGTTCGACACATAGAAATACACCAATATACCATCCTGCTGCAGCAAATGCTGACTAGAACTCGATAGAGTACCAAATGTGTATTCATCTGCCGGGGGAAAATGCACTATTTACTGCTTCTGTAGTTTCAAGTCTTCTTCAATCCAGCATGATGTTCATTTAGTACATTATGGTCCATTTAGAGTCCACCAGACCAGAAAGCAGGGGATGCTTTAGGGGGCGGGGCTACCTTGTGTCTACCGCAGTAACAGTTAGCTGTAAAGTTGACCTTGAATTATGAAGCTTTGTTGGCAGCTTAACACCAGAATCCACATGGATCCAGATCCAGTAAGGGTGCTTACGGCCAAAATACCAAACTCTAACCCTTCAAAACCACCGTGGGTGACGTCACGATGACATCACCCACCTATAGCTTCTGTGGCTGTACTCTGGTGGGTTGTAATGGGACCGTACAGTACATAAGCAGGTTGTTGGGGATTTGTTTCAGGGCTGAATCCTCGCATCGAGGCTCAGGAGACGTTACACAAGACAAAATTGTTCATTGGATGTGACAACTGTTCTCAGTGAGCTGCAGAACGACGCCTGACAGCCTCACACACCTCATCAAGTATTTAATGCAAACTATGTTTCATGCATGGCTGTCTGTGTGCGCTGTATGTCTGTGTGTGTGTGTGTGTGTGTGTGTGTGTGCAGTTGAACAACTCCTGATAAAAGCAATACAGAGGATAAGGGAGCATCCTCTCCCTCTGCCTGACGCACACAGATGAGGCCTCCAGAGTTCAGCTGGTTCTGCCTATCGCCGTGGGCAGGCAGCCATTGTCTTGTGTGCCGTATTGTTAGACACCAAGGTCATCAAGTGCGTGGAAGACGAGTGAAGAGATAAGACGCAAGAATTACGTGAGCGTGAGTGACATGCGAAGACGCCCAAGGAAATGTGCTAAGTGTAAACGGAATGAAAAGCATTGTGTGTTCGGTTCAGGGATCCTTGACCCGCCGGACGGCTTGTTTTAAGTCTGTTTGAGAAGTCATTGGATAATGTTTGGAACAGTGAGGGCACTTTAATAGAAATACAAAAATACAGGCAGGTGATTGGATGAATCATCTGTCAATCAAACTCCTACCAAAGACTGGTAGAAGAAGAAGAAGGTGGCCCCACCCTGGCCCCTACGTTGCCCCGCCCCTCCATGTCCCCTACATTGCCCCACCCTGGCCCCTCCATTGCCCCGCCCCAGCCCCTCCATGGCCCCTACATTGCCCCGCCCCTCCTTGGCCCCTACATTGCCCCACCCTGGCCCCTCCATTGCCCCGCCCCAGCCCCTCCATGGCCCCTACATTGCCCCGCCCCTCCTTGGCCCCTCCATTGCCCCACCCTGGCCCCTCAATGGCCCCTAAATTGCCCGCTCTGGCCCCTCCATTGCCCCGTCCTGGCCCCTTCCATGGCCCCTACATGGCCCCTACATTGCCCCACCCGGGCCCCTCCATTGCCCCACACCAGCCCCTCTATGGCCCCTACATTGCCCCGCATTGGCCCCTCCATGGCCCCTTACATTGCCCCACCCTGGCCCCGCCCCTGCCCCACCGTCGCCCCTCCATGGCCCCCACATTGCCCCACCCTGGCCCCACCGTTGCCCCTCCATGTCCCTTACATTGCCCCACCCGGGCCCCTCCATTGCCCCACACCAGCCCCTCCATGGCCCCCACATTGCCCCAACCTGGCCCCACCATGGCCCCACCGTTGCCCCTCCATGGCCCCCACATTGCCCCAACCTGGCCCCACCATGGCCCCACCGTTGCCCCTCCATGGCCCCCACATTGCCCCAACCTGGCCCCACCCTGGCCCCGCCCTTGCCCCTCCATGTGGTCTCAGCCATGCCCCGTAGCTAACTGTGCTTTAAGCGATGAGTCTGCCGGCGCTGACTGGCTCCTCATCACACACAGACCCGTGGCCTGGTTCAGGCCTGAGTGACAGATTTGCTGGTTTGAGTTCTCTAAATAAAGGACTGGCGAGTGACAGGTGACCTGCTGATTAAAGACCTGCTGATCCGGTTTCAGGACAGTCTTTGTTGGAGAATGACCTTGACATGCATTTGTTTGCATTGAGTCAACCCTTTCTGTCTCAGTTCGGCTATATGAGATGTTTTTGGAGATAAATTGAACCTTTCTTAGAAAATAGTGATTTCTTCGGTGGGAAAAGCAGTTATGAGGCAGAAATGCGTGAATGTGAATGTCCAGGATGGTGTTTTTGGCCCCTGGGGGATCACACACAGAAAATACCTGATCGGGTTGCAAACAGATGAAATTGGGTGACAATCTGTATTTTTCTCAGTGACAATTAAGCCGATTTACGGAAGCTCTCAAACGTGAAAAAGGTTGAATTTTGTTTTCACAACAACGTTGTGTTCCATTTGTCTTCTGAACGTGATAACGGCCCTGTTAGAGCTGCAGCACTGGGAGTTTAAATGGAAAATATAGGGATGTCAATAACACCATCACGCGTGATGAAGTGCCGTTTCCCAGCCTCGGCTGCTCCCTGCTCTACGTCGGCCTCTCTGCTGGTCGACACGTGTCCAACCGAGCCGGCGTCAACCTGAATGGCAAACATAATCAACTCCCAGCTGAGCCGATAACTCACATGTCACCAGCTTCTTTATTCTTCTGGGGGAAATCAAACGTCCACACTTTCTCTACTGCCGGGATCCAGGCATTGGATTTGTGTTCACACCAGCTCGGACTACAGCAAACAAGACAAGTGCAGGTCTTGGGGAGGATTTGGATGGCTGGGCCCTGACCGCTCGGTCACATTGTACTTGTACGGAGGAAAGTCAGACAGACATTTGCACTCTCTTTGTGTCCCGTGGGGATCCGGAGGCCGGCCTCTTGCTCTCGAGCCAAGCTGAAAGGATTATGAATGAAGTGACGGGGGGTGACCTGCTCTCCAAACCCGGACTGAGCACCTCGGGAGTCCCTTCCTCCATTAACGTCTGTCAAAGGCGACTTAGAGTTCGGATGTTATGTTATCGGTCACGGACGATCCCAAACTTTTCTTTCCTTAGTGCCAGTTGTTATGTTTTACTGTACACACATTCATGGTAGCCAGAGGATGAATCCTAATTACATCTGGTGTTCCCCTTTCTAGTGACATCATCAGACCAGGTGTTTTTTTTGGTCTCAGCCTCAGCTGCGTTGTATTTTGTGCTAATATGCTTCTTAAACGTTAATGTAATAAAGAGAGGCTTGATGAGGGTCACCTGCTGCCAAGGAAAATAATAAAGTAGACCAGGGAACCACTACAACGGCCGTAAAACAACAGGCTGCCCAAATGAAACCTTTAGCTTAGAAAAATGAAGATGTCAGGGAAACGTGTCTCAGCGAGGGGCGAAGCTCCCACAGCTTTTACATCCCTGCAGACGGGCGCAAATAATGTTTATGATTGAGTAAGGAAGATCTGACGCAGCCCGAGTGCCTCCCACCGCTTACAGACATCACAGTCAGCAGGAAACTCTTCAAACACCTTGGACAGCTCCTGCACCGCTGACACATCCAGGATCAGCACCACGGACAGCGACACGCCAACACGGCCCAAAGTCGAGTCTCCTCAGCAAATTGAACTCTTTTCTCTCGGGTGATTAGAAAAGAAAGAGAGTCAAATGCTGCACATTGTTGTTCGTCGCCACAGTTGGAGGAATTCAGGTGAGCGTAGCGTGGGGCTGCTGGTTTGATTCCTTTCCAGACAGAAGATCTATGTGGCGCTTCGAGCCTCCTCTTGAGTCTCCGATCTCTCCCGGGGCTGAACCCAAATCAGCGACAAACTCATACGAGGATTCGTCTTGTATTTGGTGGCACAGGGTTTTCAAGTAAGTGAGCGTTGTTTAAAAGCAGCGGACTTCACCTCCGCCGCATTGATCACTCCATTTTGGAGACGTCTGTGTGTTTACAAGGGCATCCTTTACAGCTTCAGTCAGCGGCGCTGAAAGGTCGGTTTACTCAGCTGGAAGACACGCTTGACACTGACAAGTATGTTAAAAAATTGCCACCTCAATTTCATCTTGTAAATTGAAGAATGAAGCACCCAGAGGTGTCGGTTTCACTTCAAGTCCATCAACATGAGGTGAGTTCAGGAAGGTGTCCGGGGATGAGTTGGGATCCCAGGCTGTTTAATAAAGTTTCATATTAGTCACGTGACTCACCATACATGTTTGTTATTCAAAACAGACACACAAACAATCTGCATTATTTTACAAACAAACAATCAGTCTGTTTAGTTTCCATCACGTCATCAGCAGATGTTTGCTAAGTTGTCATGAAATTTCACTTTTTTTAAGGACTTCTTGTTCATGCTGGTTTAAAAGTTGACTCCATCTGTTTGTGTCAAATGATAAAAAAGCTAAAACAGCTGCTTGTGCTGAGATGGTTTTGTCCTCAAGGTTCCTCAAGGTCAAGAATTCATTCTCAATCTTTCTTACATTTCTTAATAGATTAGAAATCATCACAATGTTCAAAGGCCAACACTTCATATATGTTTATTATCTAAGTTATGATGTGTTTTTTGAGTTATTATTTTTTTCATTCATTCGTCTTATTGGACTGGAGTAATTTTATTTTTATTATCTGGTTATCTGGATTCCTGCAGCTTATATTTACATCATGGACCACAAAGACAAAACGTCTCTTACTTTATATATATTATCCATGACACGTAATGTCAACGTGATTTAAAGTCAAATTAAGTGAACTAAATGAGAGCGTTTTCCCCCCAGCATCCTCTCTCGCCTCCCAAATGCAAATCGACAGAGAGATTTACCTTCTCTGAGCTGCAAATTATTCTCACAAGTTTGATTTTCTTCGCCGGCAGACGACAAAACACCAGCGTTGTTGATGGTCACGCTCACTCACAAGGTCAGGGGAAAAAAGAAAGTGTTGGTAATTTATAGCCTCTGCTCTGACAAATGACTCCAACCAGAGAGTAATGAGCAAAGCAACAAAATTAATGCCATCTTTTACAGCGAGTAGTAACTAATATATTGCCTCTTCATGGATGCCAAACGTAATACTTTGAAATGTAATGCAATGACGCCTGGAACATGGTTTCATATGATCGTTCATTCTGGTCGCACACATGCACAAGCCTTCATCTGTCATGGGGCGTTGCAGTTCAGGGGGGAGGGGGGAGGGATGCTGGGGGGAGGGATGCTGAGGGGACGGTGCCCAGCGGCGAGCCCCCTTCCCCCCCCTGGGGCGGAGGGCTGAGTGCCTCTATTTTTTTCTCCCGCCTGGAGCTTGATCATTTATAGAGGAGACAAAATAAAACAAACAACAAAACGGCGTGAAGTCTGCGAGCCGCGGCTCTCACGTTTACAAGCTCTCAGTCGGCAGAGCGAGGTAGCTGGAGATGCTCACGGGGCAGAGTGTGTGTCCGACTCCTTGTTCCTGCCTCCCAGCATCCCTCAGCCAGCGGCAGTCAGGTGGAAACCCTCTATTAGAGTAACAACAACCAGGCGCACACACACTGTGCGCCGCGTACTTGCATCAGGCTGGATGCAACGTTAACGGCGTGATTAGCCAGGTTATTAAAGCTAAATTTACTCTAAATGTTCTGTGTCTATTTCTGCACCTGGAAGTGCTTTGATTAGCATACAGCTATTAGCATAGCTGGCACAATGCTGTGTGTGTGTGTGTGTGTGTGTGTGAGAGAGGGAGGTGAGCCAGTGACTAGTTGTCATCAGTCACCCTAACATGGCTCCAGCGTGTGCTTATTTCAGATTTATAGCTTTCTACCAGGGAGGCCACGCTGCTTTTGTTGCTCAAAAAGGAGCCGACAGACAAGAGACGGCGATGTCAATCAGTCGTCATCTGTCAGAGAGAGAGGCTCTGAAAGCAGCCGTTTATCCTGGATATTAAAAAGAGGGTCCTCCGGTGATTTAGTACAGCACTTCCGTAAAGTTTGAGGACTCAAAAAGGATGGTTAACACTGGATCAGCAGGGACGGAGAGATTCTGAGTCCACCGACCGGATAAACATCCATTCACAGTCCAGCCCAGGACCAGGTGACCCCGTGACCTCTTCTTTCCCAGACGTAAGAACAAGCTCAAGACATTATACAACAGGTTTTTTTACACGCGACTGAATGTGGGAAATTGGTGGAGTGTCACTTACAGTTTTTCTCCATTGGTTTGGCTCTTTTCTTGAAACAGAAATTACATTCTCGAAACAAACATGGACAAATCTCCAAACCACTTATTATTATCCACAACAGAATTGCATTTCTTATTAATTTCATCAAATTGCAATTGTCTTTGTACATGTCTCAATATCTCATTACATCTTTGCCAATGATTAAGTACAGGTAGACTACATTCAGCACAGTTTCCAAGTGAATAGGTCTTGTTGATCTAAACTGATTGTCGATTCTCAGTCTAATGGTTGTTCTCTGCAAAACAAGTCATCTCTTGCTCAATAGTCTGATCAATTGTCAAAATGAGTCAAGAACATAATACCATAAATACCATATATGAATCTCTTGGAACGTTTGATAAATTGAGTAGTCATTGACAGTCAGGTGAAACTAGAACTTGACCAACGAAGGAGGAGTTTCACTCATCTCAGATGACCAATCAAACCGTATGTTTACTTGACAGGTCTATGATTGTGAATGCTGCCAAACATATACAGTAAATAAAGGTTGACCAGGACCAGTACCATTTCTGAACATGGAGGCACCTGGCCAAGCAAATGGACAAGGGCAACCGCCTGTTCCAGGAAGAGGAAGAGGAAGAGGAGCACAAAGACGACATGTTGTCCCGGATGAAATTCGGGCCACAATTATAGACCATGTTGTCAACCACCGCCTCACAATGGTGGAGGCAGGTCGCAGAGTGCAGCCTAATGCGCCTAATGTACTCATATCAGTCAATAATTGAATCATATGTTGTATACTGTAGGACTGGACACTATGCATAAAGCAAGAAATGTGCATGAAACTTTGAATTCTATGTTTGAACGACAACCTGGCACGGGCAGCTACTCTTACCGTAAAATCCTATTTTTTTTCCTTCAGTTTTACACACAATTGTATTCTGTTAGCTCGAGAAAAAGACGAGTACAGTAACCATTGTCATGAAGGACTGGGCTAAGACTTAGTGGTGGACATGAGGGATATTTCAACTATCCTCTGCCATAGTGACAAAACATCTAAACATTTTGACTTGCAGTGCTTACACAATGCCAAAGGGATGATGCATTTTGGGGGGCACTGACTATTTATATGAGAAAGAAATTTGGTTTTGACACATGAGTGAACTGTTTTGGGAGAG
>CM056824.1:26271582-26524082 GCA_029853015.1 Chelidonichthys spinosus
TATGTCTTCTCAGTAACAATGAAGCCAACGCTAAGAGCTTAGCTTAGCATAATGACTGGAAACGGGGGGAAACGGCTAGCCTGTCCAGGAAGGGGAAGGAAATGGACTTGCTTGATCACATGATGTCTTCATCTTTAAGTTGTAGGAAACACAACATGCAGTGTGTGTTTGATGAACTGAGTTTCTATTTCTTGGCTTAAACACCTACATTTCCTGCCATGGAAACAACATTCTGGAATACTTTTACTTTTAGCGGTGTTATTACTAATCTATAAAGCATTAATAAATGTTATATTTACAATGAATAGTTTAGTTACACGACAGACGGACAGATATAACACATAGACAGATAGATCATAGTTAAAAAGATTAATCAACAAGACCCAGACAAGTAGAAAAATGTAACTTTACTTATTTACAGATTGTACAGAGGTACTGAGTGACAAGGTATTATTTACAACACAACTAGTAGCTTAGAAACCCCTGAACTTATACACAAGTGAGATATACGGCAGGGAGACCGGAGGACGACGCACCAACGCACTCCTTCCACCCGGGACGGTAACTAATACCTTTCACCCGCCGTCCACGCGTTCCTCACGGCGGCCGGCGTTGTGCGGGAGCCAGCTGGGCGCCATGTTGGTGCCATCGCAGGCTGGGAGTCGGGAGGGTTTAAGCATCCGGGGCTCGGGTCTGGACACGGTGCATTAACCAGGGGGGGGGGGGAGGGGGGGCGTTGGTGCATGTCGCCTCGGAGGTCAAAACTCAGGGAGAACTCGGGTGTTGCAGCAAAATAGGTACCACCAGAAACACGAGCACGTCATGCAATTTAAAATAAAATAAATCAAAAGTCAAACGAAAGGTTGGTGTAAAAAAAAATATATATGAAGAAATCAATAATCGGTGTGATGGTGAACGTACAAAACTCATTCTACATGCTCTCTTAACCACAGTAGTACAGACGCAACACGTGTGTGTGTGTGTGTGTGTGTGTGTGTGTATTTGTGTTCTATGAGTAAGAGCCGGGTCGAATGTTATGTGTGGGACGAACCGAAGAGAGTACAGAAAAGTATACACACACACACACCACAAACAACCGCTCCATACACACATCATCCTCTGACTTATATAAATGCCTGCACGGTGAACACACACACACACACACACACACACACACACACACACTCAGAGGTGAAACAGCACAGACTCGTAGTGGAAGAGGACTATGTGGGAGGGACGGGTTGGTATTAAGCACACAGGCTGGACTATGGTTATTCATTGAGTGTGATTCAAATGGAGACCAGCGACGTGTTAACTAGTATTAACTAGTATGTATTAACTAGTATGTATTAACCAGTCAGTTCATCCGCAGTGAGGACTGTACAGTGAAGTCCCAACCAAAAACACACCAGAGGATAAAAAAAAAAAAAAAATCACACAAGAATCTAAAAACATGCCAGTCTTTTTTTTCTCTCTCCTTTTTTTTTTTTTTCGTTTGTTAAAGAAGCAGAATCAAAAGCCACGTCGTTATTGAAATGAATTCAACACTTAATACCATTCAAATCAAACAAATGAAATCAGTTTCTAACATTTAAAACAAAGATTTCTCTGTACAGAAGTATAATATTGCAACCTGATATTGTGCATATAACTCACACACCAAACCTGGTAAGATTTACCAAACGAGGGGCAGCGTTCACGATTCAAAAAAAAGGTGCGTATTTTTTTTTTTTTTTTAGTTCACACTGTCTTGCATTCTTTGCAGCCAATATATATGGAGATGTGTGTGTGTGTGTGTGTGTGTGTGAAAGAGAGAATAGAAAGAAAGAGAATAGAGACTCTCAGCTAATGGGATATCAAGTCTTTTTCCCATCAAAATCCTTGTGCTCAAAAAATCAATGCCCTTACTCAGTAGATTATGGATTTCTAGAACACTCATACACACATTGCCAGCTCATCGAGTGTGTGTGTGTGTGTGTGTGTGTGTGTTGCCTCTGTAACGAGTCACTTTGCAAACTCTCTGCTGAAACGCAGCGCTGTGTTCTCGCCATCAGAGACACACAAGTAGCGGCTACTCTGACGCTCGTCCAGGAGTAAATCTGCAGCCGTGATGCACTCAGCCTCTTAATTCGCCACGGAAACAGGGAAACGGGCCTCGAGTTTTCCCGCTCCACATAAAAACTTACCGGAAAAAAAAAGCACTGCATCCTACGAGAGCCGGCGTGGAATCTTTTCAGGAATTGTTACGACGACTGATAATAAAGTGATTTCCAACAATATGCTGAGTTCAAAAACACCACGACTGAACCTTTATTCTTCTGATACTCTACTCTATAATAGAAGAAAGGAAGGAGCAAAAAGACACTAATTAAGAGAATAAACCAAAGCTGATGAGGGAGGAGGCTAGAAGGAGGGATGAACACTGTAAAAGGTTTTAAAAAAAGAAGGATTGAGGGTTGTTCTTGTGTGTACTGTATGATGCTGTGCCCATCATCTAACACTGGGAAACTCAAAGTCGCCCTAAAACCCAATGCCAAAGAGGAAAAGAAGAGAAAAGGAAAACATCTATCCAGCGAATGGTTGAGAATCTTCATGGTTTTCAGTAGAAAAGTGTTTTTGGTCAAACATTGTGTTAGGTGGCAGGGTATAAAATCTACAAAGTGCACAAAGAGAAGCTATCTCACAGCTTCGACACACACACCCACCCTAAACTACTATCCTACACTACTGCGTATGTGCATGTGTGTGTGTGTGTGCATATATATGAGTGTGTGTGTGTGTGCATATATGACCCTGTATAGGAGTTTAACTGGAACACAGGGCAGTAGGAAGCATGCAGTATGACCTGAAGGCTAGCTAAGAGAGGAAGCAAGGATGCTAGACTGTTTTGTCTCTAGATCTAGAAACACTAGAACACACACTCTCGTCCTGATAGGCTTTTTGACTGGCGGCCATGTGTTGGTCCACTTTTTATTCTTTTTTTTTGGAATGTTCAATTAACTGACATCATCAATAACAAACAGTCGTTAGTTTCCACTTCCCCGCCTCTAAAAGCAGACACAGTGTGTGTGTGTGTGTGTGTGTGTTGGAGTGTATATCTGCTGGATGCACGTCTCAGACCTGCGTCCTGACCAGCTGGCCGCCTCCCAGTCTAGTATTACAAAGATGGTACTTCCCATTCAAGTGTGGTGTACTACTGGTTAAGCCATGCTGGCAGTTTGGAGGCTCAGACAACAAACCTGTCGACTGGAGAAATCATAGTGCAACAGGAGAGTCCTGGGGATGAATGTGTGTGTGTGTGTGTGTGATCTCAGAAACAAAGGGGGTTTCTCTGTGTGTCCCCTTCATCTCCAAGAGGCTGGTGAAGGGGCGGGGCCAGTCGGCTCGTCTTCCAATCCCGATCCCCTCCGTGTGTGTGTCCCTCTTATTCCACCAGGGATTCCCGTCCGCCTCGTCAGACGCGTCACTCTGAGCCTCGTCGCCCACAGCTCGAGGCTAGAACACACACACACCGACACTCACACACACTCTCATCTTGTATTGTGCCTCCAGGTGTCCCTGTGCCCCCCCGACCTGCCCAGTAGAGGGTGTGAGTAAAGAATCACCGTTGAGTCTTCCCCCTACACCTGTGTGTGTGTGTGTGTGTGTTTCTGTGTGTATGTGCTGAGAATCAGAGCTGCCCGGTCCGGTCACACACACCTCTGTTTGCATGCGTGTGTGTGTTGGTGTGGTTTCGGTGTGTATCAGACGTCAGACTCGATGCTGGGCATGCGCCGGTACAGCCGGGGTCTGTTGCCGCCGGCGCTCGACGCTCGCGGCGCTGTCACATAGCTCATTGGCTGAGAGGCGGCGGGCGGGACCATGTAGGCCACCACAGGGGTCTCCTGCTGAGGGTAGAACACCTGCTGGTCGACAAGGCCGCCATGCTGGTTGTTGTGATGGCTGCCGTGGTTACCGAGGGTAAGCGTCAGCGGCATTCGCTGCTTATAGAGCTCGTGGGCGGAGCTTCTCTGTGGCATGCGTGTGACGGACTGAGGGGAGGGCTCTCGCTGCGTCGTGCCGGGTGCTGACTGGAGGAAAGGGTTGTGAGAGGGGCGGTCGGGGAAGAGGCTCTTTGAGCGCCGGGGGAGGGGCATAGGGGCGTCCAGACTGTGGTGGTGGGAGGGGGACGGCGAGGGGGGGCTGCGGCTGCTGAACGGGCGGTCAGAGCGCATTGTGAGCACGTTAGCGTAAGCGCCCTCGTCCAGGGTCAGCTCCCTCTCCCTATCTCGGTCGGGCAGGCTCAGCCCCCGCAGGTGGGCGTGCAGCTGCGACTGGCGCTCGGGGATGCCGTCCGGGAGCACGTTCTCGTAGGAGTGCTGGCGGCTCAGCTGAAGGTGCTGGGCCGACAGGGAGGTGGGAAGAGGAGACGGGGAGGACGGGGAGGGCTCGAAGGGGCTGACCAGCCCGTCCCCTTCGCCCACCAGGCCCAGCTCGCTCTGGGGAAGGTAGTGCGTAAACATGTCCCCGCCGTGGGGGTGAGTGTGGGCGTAGTGCGAGTGCAGGTGGTCCTCGCTGATGTCGTACAGGTTCCCCAGGTGGGCGCAGGCGTCGCAGCGGGCCTGCGGCGAGCGCACGGTGTAAAGGCCGGAGTATCCGCTCAGCTTGGTCAGGCAGGAGCGGCAGTGGCCGGGCCGGACGCTTTGAGTGCCCTGTCCAGCACCGGGAACATCGAATGACGTTCCAGCTTTGTCCTTCGAGCTGCAGGGAGAGAGGACGACACGGATTAAACACACACACAATAAAACCCCCCGTTAAACGCGCTCACGGTGTTTCAGCGTGATACCTGCTGTGCGTGTAGGTGCTGTACTTCTTGTCCTTCAGGGAGTGCAGGTCGGCCTCGGCGCTGTGACTGTGGTGCAACAGGCTGGCGCTCAGCTGCAGGATGGGGGCGTCGGCCTGGTGGGAGAGTGTGTGAGTGTGTGAGTACGTGCTCTCGGGTGGAAACAGGTCAGGGGGGTAACTGTGGTCATCACCTCCCCCCTGGCTGTCTCGCTGGTAGGGGGGAGCGGACTGGAGACTGGCCTGGTCCGAGTCAATGGAGTAGATCTTGGATCCTCCCCCCACACTCCCCGCTCCTCCCCCTGCACCTCCTCCTCCTCCTCCTCCCTCTTCCTCAGCTGATTCACAGGCTTGAATCCACCTCTCGCCACTACGGAATCAGAATCCTTGTGTGATGGCGGCCGGCTGGAGCACTCTGAGATGTCGGAGTGTGGCGGCTCTTCGGGCATATAGCGCTGGCTCTTCATTGGTGGAGGTCCGGGTGCAGGTGCCGGGGCGGGGCTCGGGCCCGGAGACACCACAGTCGGCTGGGTCTTCAGCGTCTCCACGCTCTTCTTCCACAGGGCTCGAGGCTTGGAGCCCTGTGGCACGGCGGAGAGCGCCGCCCCGGCCAGGCGGGTCTTGCCGTTGTCGTTGGTGATGGACAGCTGGGGCTTGTTGGGGCTGGTCTGGAGAGTGGGGGCTTTTTGTTGAACGGGGAATGGCGCAGCATTGTTAAGGAGGTTTTTGTGGCGCCCGGTCAATGACAAGAAACTGTGCGCCCCAGCGGCGTTGCTATAGAGACCAGGACCCTTCGGGGGCAGACTATGGAGTGAGTTACCTAGGAGACAAGGAGAGATGCACCTCAGACAGCAGATACAATAGTGGATGTGTGGACGGATGCTGAGCCTGATACATTATCTGGTGCCCTGGCACACCTAATGTGTTTCTAATCATGAGGCGAGCTCGTACAAGACCGTCAATCCGATTACAGTCTGGAGTCCACGACAAGGTGAACGGAGTCACCTTTAGATCTGCATACATCGCAGCCCGTACAGAAAAGGCAGGGCGACCTCTGTACGTGTGGGCAATGTTGTCCCAGGTGTGTGAATATGAATATAGATATAATATAACCGTGTTGTGGTACCTTTCCCCGACATCACATCTAGGATGTTGGGCTGCAACAGGACCGTGTTGCGTTTGGGAGAAGACAAAGCCATGGACTTGGCAGACTTGAGCAGATGCAGCATGTTGGCTTGAGGACTGAAGTCCAGCTCGGGATTCTTCTTCTTCATATCTATATGAACGCCGTGGATACAGCTCCATATTCCCTGGGGGGAGGAGAGGAAACAGGAAGGGAGGGGAGAGATGAGAGATAGAGTTATATTACCAACCAATGACTTCACAAGGAGGAAGTTAAACATGCACGAGAAATGAAGAGAGACCTCTGCATCCTGTTCTCTGGTGCAATTACTTCAAACCTTAACCTCATTTTGTTTTGTAATGTGGCAAGAAGAGATAATCACCACTTTTTTTTTTTTTTTTTTTTTTAGATGAACTGCTTTCAGAGGCGCCTAGAAAATTAAATCTAGGTGATGATGTCACTGGAGGGGGCCTTTGAGTGCAAGGAGATGTTCTTCATGGAGCCACTTAACCTCCAGCTTCGCTGCTCCAACGGCGTACGCACACCGAGAGACCGACACACACACACACACACACACACACACACACAGACATCGCACTCTTTTTGTAAAACATTTAATGTGTGAAATGCTGTTCGTCTGGAATAAAAGCCTCACACAGAGACATGACGTATGAATAATGAAAGGACGGTCTGTCTGGATGTGCCCATTTCTGTTTGTGTGTATATTTAGGTGTGTAAGCGTCCGTCCATCCGTCCCCTCTCCTCGCTGCTCCTTTGAATGTGTTACCATTTTTAACTTTGTTAGACCACACTCGTGTGTGTGTGTGTGTGTGTGTGGGTGAGAGATGTGTGTCTATACGAGTGTGTGCTCTATCCTGGCGTCCATGTAAGCAGCAGTAAAGTCCCCTCGACCTCAGCTGGGCTCTATAAGAATCCTGTTTTATCAAAACACATACAGCAGACACACTAAACACACACACAGGTTTGCATATCCTGTGAACTGAAACATCACGTTTCAAGTCGTTTCTGTGCTTCTCCGTTTGCACTGCATGCATCTGTAGAAGCACGGAGATTAGGCAAATTAGACGGCTTTGCTTGAGATGCAACAGACAACAGGAAAAGTGCTTTTTGTAATCTACTGTGTGATGTCTGGAATGGCGTTGTTAAACACTACAAAGGCTCCGAGGTTGTCTTCAAAGTCGCAATAATAATACGTTTCTTTGTGATTTTGCTGCTTCACTTTGAAACCGCATTGAAACAATTCGCTGTGTTTTGTTCTGTGTGTATTAAAGCCCACTCACTATTTTAAACTCTTCTCTAAGAGGAGTCTAGTCACCTTTTCTGTTTGAACGTCAATACAATTACAAGAAATTCCCCATCCCGAGTCCTGATATTGATGTTGCAATAACCAGCGCTTTCTTGCCGTTTCAACCCATGCCGTACATCAGTTGTTCTCTTGAGGATGGTGCTTGATCAGTAAATGGTGTTCAGCACTGCAACATCTGAAAGTACAAGCTCATAAAGCTGCTCCCCGACACACTCCCCTGTTCTCACCCTGCTGATGGTGAAGAGCAGCCCGGGCGTGCCGGTGCACACTCCGGTGAAGCAGTATCTCAGCCTCCAGTAGAAAAGGTGCTCGGAGATGAAGGTGAGGATGGAGAGCCCCATGGCTGTGGCCAGCATGTAGAAAACTCCCGCCATGTTGTCTACGTCCAGCTGGCTGGACATCACCTCGTTCTTCTCGCTGTGGCAGATCCCCGTCAGCCACTGAGCCTCCAGCTCCTCCATCTCACCTGGAGGACAAAGGCAAGTTCAGCCTCAAGACCTTTACTTGTCTTCCAGGGCTAACTGGTTGGAGGCTGGAGCACGTAATAAAAATACAAATACGGGAGGAAAATGTACAAAAAGTTAGAATATTAGTGTGAAGAACAAGCGTGGTTGGAGATGTGAAATGGGTGGATTTATGAGAATTAATGTCTGCTAGTGTCGACTGATTGTTCCCCGAGGCGGGAACCGGAGGGCAGAAACTTAAATTCTAGTGCATTATTGTGTTGTCAGATGTAATGGATTGTGCTGTTTGGAGTATAGTTCAGACGTGTCAAAGATATTGCTGCTGACTTCCTTCACCCTTGTACATGTTCCCCCTGTTTGATGTTGAGGGATGCATACCAGCAAAGGAGAGAGTAAACGGACTCAATAACAGATTCATGAAGCAACGTCATCAGGGATCCGTCGAGCTGAAACTATCTGCCTTTCTTACTCAGCATATCTGTTCTATGAAAGGTGAACTGAGTGTCAATGTGAAGCTCAAATCTCTTTTCTTTGCAGGAGTCTGACATCAATGCACGTGTGCTTGTTTTTTTGTCACGTTCTCCAAAGTTTCGGCTGGAAACAACAACACTTCTAACTTCATATCGAGAGGAAATCAACAATCTGGCAGAGCCGTGCTCAGAAAACCACCTGCTGCTCAACGGCAGGGAAACCGAGGAGGCAAAGACACACCCATCCCTGTCTACAGCAGTGGAGCTGAGGTGGAGCAAGAACAGTTTTAATTCCAGCACCACAAACAACCAGATCATCACTCATCTCCACCCTGGAGCTCAGAGAGATGGATTTCTGAAGGAAACTTCAGAAGTTCTGGTGAACTTTTACAGAGAAGCAATACAAAGCATCCTGTTGAAGTTGATGAAAACCAGCCACAACATCATTGGTACCCATCTACGGAGCATCAGTGACAAGCGGTGCCCGCAAAGGGCCTAAAGGATATTAAAAGACAAAGTTCACCCTGCAGCCGTCAGAGAGAGATACAGGATCAGCTGTTGAACCAGCAGACTTCTTCCAACTGAGAGACTCCTAAACTCATCCTCCACATATTTGATTTCTGTCTCTCTGCAATCCCTCGCACAACTCGAATGTACGCAGGAACATGAAGCAGCATGATGTGAACTAGTCGTGGTTGTGTCCTGCAGGCCAGCCCAGTAGCTCTGCAGAAAGGTAGGTACGTTTAAGATGGCTGCAGCTATGGGCCAGGAAATGAAGGAGAGGCAACACAACCATGTGGAGAGTAAAGGAGACGGAGGGAATGGGCGGTGGAGGGAAGAAGAGAGGTGTGGTGGGAAAAAAGGGCTGTATCATTACGAGGAAAGATGGAGCGCAGAAGGGAAGTGGAGTGGTAAATAGATCGTAATGGAAAGGAGACAGGAGGCGGAGTGAAAAAAGGGTTGTAGGAGGAGGGAGAAGAATTGATAGTGATGGAGTGATAAGGAAAGATGGGAGGAATTCTTATCAGACGGAGTGTGTTTGTGTGTCGCATGCGGGCGTTTGCCCTGAATTTAAAAATAAAAAGGCCGGGTGTGAAGCGCTTTAGTGGTTTCAGCCGCTTGATTTCTGTCTGGCTCATTCTCTTTCTTCCATTCGCACCATCTCACAGCTTATTATACAGAACAATCTGGAGGAGTAAACAGAACAGGGCACGGTGGACGCACAACACACACACACACACACACACACACACACACACAGCTGGTAATGATGATGAAATGCTGTGTTAAGACTAGCCTCTGATAGCTTTCTGACAGAGGGGGGAGGAGGGGCAGCTCAGCAGTGGGACAAGTGTAATAACACTAAAGGACTTAAACTTCCGTGGCTGCGAGGATGTGGATGTGTGTGAGCCTCACCGTCTCCGATGATGCCCAGTATGGCCAGATCCACCAGGCGTTTCCAGTAGGACCCTTTCTGCAGGGCAATCCCGTACCCGGTGGTGGCGAAGATGTAGCCGCTGCCGATGGTGACCAGCTTACAGCCGTCGTCTCTGCCCGCCATGTAGTTCAGCACCGCGGCGTCGTAGATGAAGGCGTCCAGCTTCCTGTAGGACGACCACATGTTCTGGATTTACCATCTAGACCAGCGGTTTCCAGCCTCGCCAGTACAGCTGACGGGTCATGATCAACATGAAACGTTGTTGGAACGTAAAGAAACACAAATATGTGCATATCTTCTCACTTTTATGATAAACTTAATATTTTTCCTAGATTATTCATGTCTCTAAAAACAATTCTGTTAAAGGAAAAGTTTATTTGCTTTCTTGTTAATAGTTAGATCAAAGGATTGATAAAACTCTCATATCTGTCTAAATTATTATTATTATTATAAATTAATTAATTATTAATATGGAAGAAGGGTTATGAAGAAGGGGTGAGAGTAAATAAGTTATTCTTCTTCTCACTCCTTTCCGAGCTGTAAAGAAAAAAATGGAGATAGTTTTTTTTAACAAAGTGTTAAAGGTGCTATATTCCAACTTTAGAACACATGATTGAGGGATTGCCTCCACATGGCTCTCAAGATTGCGGCTGAGCCGTCTGCTAGCAGCTAACAGCACAAACATGGTGCTGACGGGTCTGGACGGCTTACTCACTAGAGTCAAATACGTGGAAAGGATTCCATTTGGAAATGCTTATTAATTCCATGTAATCCACAACTGTTCAGAAGACGATCTGAAATGTGATCCATCGGGCTGCAACACTAAAGACTGGACCACGGTCGGGTTTCCCCGCTGAGCCTCACGTACATAGAGTGTTGAGCCAGGAAGGAACGTTCCCTGCGTTCCCTCGGAGCTGCGATTCTCAGGCTGCTCAGCTCTGGAGTCGTGTCCAGTGTTCACGCTGCTGCAGTGAATATTCATGCACGAGGGTTCTTCCTGCTGAGGTGAAGTCTTTTACAGATATCGTCACCGTTCTGACGCGAAAAGCTGAACTCAAATAAAGGCGCCGCAGTTTCTATCTGACAACGATCCCCCTATGTGGGCCCGAACATCCGAGCTCAGCAAAACCAGGAGCTCGACTGTTAAGCAAACACAGTGTAATAAGGGGCCAATATCACCAGCCCTATATAGCAGCACAACTTCTTTATCAGCAAAAAATAAAAGTGTTTTACATCAATACACCCGGGTCTAATCAATCCCCCTGGGGCCTCCCATGTTAGAGATGTATGCATTAATATTAAACACTTGGAATTAGACTGTTCACCAAAGGGCATATGTTAAACACAGTCATTGAGGATCTGTTGTTGCAAAACCACACAGTTTCCCTCTTTGAAGCGCACGCAGCGTTTGAGAACAATCGGAGATTCGTTAAAGTTGGGAGAACTTTTAGACACGAGGTCCAAGGCGTTTTACATTTCCTTCGGTTTTAACAACAGGTTTGAACTGAATCAAACACTGATGATCCTGATGAACACATTAATTATACATTTTTTGATGTTTTATAACAATAAACATATAAAAAAGCCTAATATACAAGGTTTGAGAGACAAACCTCATCTATTTGATATGCAGTATCAATGAAGCAACTGCAGAGAGGGAAAAGCAAAATGTAAAATGACATTTGGAGAAAACACCCGAATGATGAAAGCCCAGGGAACTAATGAACAAATAAAAAGGGCTGCAGCCATCCATCCATTAGTGTGTGTTTAGAAGGGAGAATAAAGGTAGCAAACTCCAAAACAAATTACACTCTGCCTGCTTTGGCAGCTCCGTCTCCCCGGCAGCAACCAGACTCAATAATGAGCACTCGCAGGCAGCGCCGGTGACACAAACACCGAGCAGCACATTCTGCAGCATCGTAGCATGAGCTAGTGCCGAGCCCCACGGGCCTGAGATCCTGTGTGATGCAACGTCTTTTTTTGTTTGGTTTCCACATGTTCTTCTTAGGCATTCGAGCTGTCTGCAAACAGAATCGGCCTCTCAGGTGAAATCAATCTCAACGTGACACGACTGGACTTGACAAGTTTACAGTACCCGGTCTTGAGGCTGACCAGCGCATCCTGGACGCCAGTCTGATGGTATTTGGTCATGTACTGATGCATACGTCTTTTTTTGTTTGGTTTCACATGTTCTTCCTTAGGCATTCGAGCTGTCTGCAAACAGAATGCTGCCGTTCAGGTGAAATCATCTCAACGTGACACGACTGGACTTGACAGGAGGTTTACAGTACCCGGTCTTGAGGCTGACCAGCGCATCCTGGAACTGCCAGTCTGATGAGTATTGGTCATGTACTGATGATATCTGGGTGTTGGTTACAGATGTGCAGCTCGGTGCAAACAGTTAGCAGAACAAAAACAGTCCGAAGCGAAAGGAGGGGAATAGGAGTAGGGACTCTGGAACTGCAGGAGAGCAAAGGAACAGAGACTTGTTGGTTAAAGATGGAAGTGTCAAACAGAGCAGAAAAAAGAGGGAAGTCAAAGGAGGCAAGTAAGAGACATTACAGTGAAAAAGCAGAAACAACTGTCAAAGAAGAGGGAGGAGGAGAAGAGGAAGTCGAAGAAGGAGGAGGAGAGGAGAGGAACAGTGAACAAGAAGAAAACGAGAAGAGAGAAGCGAAAGATGGGAGGAGAGTAGAGAGGAAAAGGAGGGAGGAGAGGAAGGGAGGCAGAGTAAGAGACATTAGTGAGTCTTAAGTGAGAGAGAGACATGGGAGAGAGTGAGGGAGGAGGGAGGAGAGTGGAGGGAGGAGGAGGAGAGTGACGACGAAGACGGAGGAGAGTGTGGGAGGAGGGAGGAGAGTGAGGGGAGGAGAGAGAGGAGAGTGAGGGAGGAGGAGGAGAGGAGGAGTGAGGGAGGAGAGTGAAGAGAGAGAATCGAGGGAGGAGGAGGAGAGGAGGGAGGAGAGTGAGGGAGGAGGGAGGAGAGGAGGGAGAAGAGGAGAGTGAGGGAGGAGAGGAGGGGAAGAGAGTGACAAGAAGAAATGAGGAGAGTGAGGGAGGAGGGAGGAGAGGAGAGCGAGGGAGGAGGGAGAAGAGGAGAGTGAGGGAGGAGGGAGGAGAGGAGAGTGAGGGAGGAGGGACAAGAAGAAACGAGGAGAGTGAGGGAGGAGGGAGGAAGAGGAGAGTGAGGGAGGAGGGAGGAGAGTGACAAGAAGAATCGACAAGAGTGAGGGAGGAGGGAGGAGAGAGGGAGGAGAGTGAGGGAGGAGGAGAGTGACAAGAAGAAACGAGGAGAAAGGAGGACGGAGGAGAGACAGTGGAGTGGTCTCATCAGTCATCATCATTGTGTGTCCAGTCTAGCGTAAGTCTGGCTGGGGTTTTGCTGACACTGCCAGCCTCAACACACACACACACACACACACACACACACACATCTTTGATCTATGCAGCTAGTGTGTGTGTGTGTGTGTGTGTGTGTGTTAGCTTGGTGACAGCTACGGCCAGAGGGTTTGGGCTGTTGAAGCCCAAGGGCGCTCCCCGGAGAGCTCTGTCTGGCCGCAGGGCTGGCATCCATTACAAGAGCAACCCTGGCTGTGAATGCGTTTAGTTTCTTGTGTGTGTGTGTGTGTGTGTGTGTGTGTGTGTGTGTGTGTGTGTGTCATCGTACCTTCTTGTCAGACAGTCCAGTGACTTGGTCCACGAACTCCTCCTGGATCATGAAGGCAGCCAGGTTGGCGGTGTAAGAGGCCAGGAAGATGACAGCGAAGAAGGCCCACACCGACACGATGAACTTGCTGGTGGTTCCCTTCGGGTTCTGCACGGGCACGGAGTTGTTGAACACCAGACCCCACAGCAGCCATATGGCCTTCCCGATGGTGAACGACGGCCCGTGTGGTTCTGAAGGAGCAGAAACCCAAAAGAGAAAGTGTAAAAAAGACAGAGAAAGATAAGTATAAAACCTCACATTTTCAGCTGATAATATGAGGCTGATGTTGGGGTTGAAAAACCAGCCATTTAGTACTGACTACTACGGTATAAATTGTTATCTTTTCCCCCTGAAATTCCTGCCTTACTGTTGCGTAACATCAGCAGGAAAAAGCTGAAAATGATAATTACAGAGGCTCCAATTCTTGCAAATCATCATAAATGCCACCAGCTTTTTTAGCAAGAAAAGAAATTCCGAACTAAAAGTTTAAACAAAGAGTTTTATGATCTAGTTTGAGGGCATGCTTCAGAGCGGTGACATTGTAAATATCAGATATAATGTGACAGTATTATTGGATTTTATTAATGCCTACAGCTCACACATTTTGCGACAGTCATTGTGGGCCGCGGGCCTTTTCTTGGCTTTACAAGCTTGATTAATGGGTGAAGACCATAACTGGATTGACCTTTACTTCTATCAAGTCAAAGCCACAAACGACTATGATGCAACAACCGTACGAGCCAATCAGAGAGGCTGTTTTTTATTAAGAGAAAGTAGGAAGTGTTTGTGAGATTTAGACCTGCTGCTGAGAGAAATATGCACCTTAAACACCGTATCGGTGATATTTACAACTGCAACACAGCAGAGGAATTGAGAGAAATAATAAAAAAAAACGCAATTCGATCTCATGCCATTCTCAAGTCTGTATAGTAAATATTGAGTAAAAGCCAGCAGCCGGTTGGCTTAGCTCGGGTTGGCAAACTCACAGTGACAAAGGGGCTCCAGGAAGTTTCTGCTCCCAGCTAAGCAACAGTCTGGCACTGAACCCAACATGCTGTTTTTACTCTTCAGATTGTGTGGAGATTAAACAAATCAGATAGAATGTGTTAATTAGTGAGCTTTAGAGGTGCTGGGAGATGGATTCTGTTATCTCTGGACGGAGCCACGCTCGCTGCTTCCACTTGTTTCCAGCCTTTGTGCTCCAAACGCTCCCGCTTCATATTTATCATCCGGGCACCAGGACGCTATCAATCTCCTCATCTCACGCTCATCAAGAAGCCCATAAGTGTCTCTCCCAACAATGCTCAAGTATTCTTTTGAAAGACACTGTTCTCCTGGAGGAGAAGCACATTCATCGTAAAAGAAAGTATAGTTAGGAAACAGTTTTTTTTGGCATCCGTTGTTCAATCAGTGTCTAAGATGAGAAGCTAAAACCATGTTCAGGAAATGGGAATCAAATAAAAGACATAATCGGCCTTTGGGTCATTTCGATGGCAAATTAATCTGCGGTTCAGCAGAGCTGGCACCAGTTGCTGGTTTCTGATGACGTGACTAGCTTGAGGAGAGAGCTGCTAACGCTCCGCTACATTAAGTGAGCTGTCTAAAGTCTGGGGGTAATAATAGGTGGCTTCCTTCGCTCCGGGGGTGAGCTTGGATCTTTGACTCCCTGCTCCTGGGAGACACGATGGGTGTGATACTCCTGATCGGGGATGTAAGCCTACCTTTGCCCTGGGCCAAGTTGCGGTTGAAGCCCAGCGGACTGACGAACTCAAAGAGGAAGACGGCGATGGCTGTGACAATGAGCAGCATCACGAACATCATCACCCAAACGGAGGCGCTGAAGGGCTCTGAGAGGTGGGGAGGGAGAGGGGGAGGAGGGTGGAGAGTTAAATTGAGTTCATGAGACACCGCGGAGGAGCAGGAGCTGCATCAAAAGTGAGGGACGGAGAGGAGAGAAAGAGAGAAGAGGCACGGGATGATAGTGAGAGAGGGGGGAGAGAGGGAGACAGACGGGGAGAGAGTGAGGCGGGAGGGAAGGAGAGTTAGTCACAGAGAGTTTGACGGAGCACATTTCCATATTTCTCATTATTCCCTTGGATGAGAGCTGAGAGAGGGAGAGGCCTGAGGCAGGGGAGATGGGAGAGAGAGGAGGAGGGAGGGAGGGAGGGAGGGGAGAGAGGGAGACAGAGGGGGGAGAGAGGAGAATCAAAACTCCCAGTGATCTGATGTGCCCTGCTGTGGGCATGTGTGTGTGATCGCCTGTGATCAGTGCTTGTGTGTGAGTTGAGAGTGCGAGTCTGCATGTGTTTGGTGTGTAGCAGGGCAGGAGTTCAGAGAGCGGGATGAGTGCCAGGGACGCTGAACCCAGACAAATTGTATGTGTGTGTGTGTGTGTGTGTGTGTGTGTGTGTGTGTGACTGTATGTCTAAGTATGTGACTGCCAGGGTTAGCCATCCCTGAGAGATTGTGCACTGAGGTGCCTCTAATATGAGTGCGAGGGATACTGAACCGTCACTGATACCCTGGCCCAGGCTCAACACACTCTCACACACACTCACACACATATGCATACAATGTGCTTTCATACAACACACACACACACACACACACACACACACACACACACACACACACACAGTATTCACCCCTTAACATACATAAGGCCAAAGCACATTCCTTCTCCACACACACTTGATTCAATATGCAAACATCCTAATATATTCGTGCGGTGTCACACTCCCCCCCCCCATTAACACACACACACACACACACACACACACACACACACACACACACACACACACACACACACACACACTCACTCACACGCATACTGACACATGGCTTGATACGCAGGGACCAACACACGCATGGTCCAACACATCCCCTCGCTCCCCGTCTCGCTCCAATGACAATACAAGACATTAGGCGAGCACGGAGAAGCGCTTCAGTTTCTAGTCATCTGAACAACTGGAGGAGGAGGAGGAGGAGGAGAGGATCAAGAATGATTTTTCTGAGTTGACTATTCAAAAAAAAAAAAAAAAACAGCTGGCACATTCAGCATCCTCTGCTCTGCTAGAAATATTAATGTGCTCTGGGTGCTGAGGCCTAGATAAAGTCAGAGTACAAGTGGAATTTGGCCAGCGTATACTGTCTGAATAAAATATTCCATTTTATGTGCCGACATGTAAACACCTCCATCTCCTCCTCCCTTGCTCCCGGCAGTCGGCTGACGGGGAGTTGGAGAGAAGAAAGAAGATGGTTGGAGAAGACGAGGATGGATTTACCGAGGAAGGCAGAAGGAGAGACCGTCCCGTTGCTACGCGACACCATGACGCTGATGCCGGTCTCCACAAAGGGCACGGAGAAGTCGATGGCCACGGAGCGCTCCTCGTTGATGGTCAGAGAGCCGACCGCCATCACCGCCTTCTTATACACCACCTGGTGGACAGAGAGCGGTTAGGGCGAGGGCGTGACTCAGCGCCGACAATGACAGAAACAAACGGGGAGCTCCCAGAATGTTTGGACAACGCCATGCGATTCTGCCTCCTGTTTTTTTATTTTGGAAGTGAAATATCACGGTGACTGAGGCTACGAGCTCAGAATGTCAGCTGTGGTTGGAGGGCCTTTTCAGCCATATCGGATGAAAAGTAAAAATACATCTGTCTTGTTCATTGTGCCACCATTCCTGGGTGCCTGGATGGATTGTGACAGACAACGATTCTGCACATAAAGATGTTGTTTTTAGTATGCAGTAAAAGGGTTTTTTCTCCCCCGGATTTAATTTTCTAAAGGCTCCCAGCTGCTCCCATAAACATTACCACAATATATGGATCATATTGTCAGCGTCCATTATCAGACGTTTTATGTTCCGCTTTCAACCTTTGGGGGATTGGATTGTGACAGCACTTAACTTTAATTATCGCCACCGTGGAGTTTGTGTTTTTTGGTTTGTTTGATTACGCTGAGTCTGCTGGCCGGATGAGATCTGGTTGAAGGATGTCGTATTGGCGAAGGAAGAGCCCATTAAAGGGAGTGGACTGGCCTTGGGGTCTGCGCCCTCCAATGCCACTCTAGATTCAGCTGTGATCGAATAAATCATTGACAGAAAAGATCAATGATGTCAGTGTTTTCTGTAAAGTTGATTATATGGGATGAAAAGGCCCAGTGAGAAATATTAGCCCATATAAATGACAGGTTTTTCTTCTTTTTACAGCATCAGAACACATTACAGCTTATATCTTTGAGTCTAAAGGTACTGTGTGGGCGTTTAAGAGTGAGAAACCGGCCGGTTTACTCCTTTGTTTACAATTGGATCAGATTTTGTTGTTTTTCTGACGTTCCACATGGTTTTTAAAGTCAACAAACCCCATGCAAAGACTCCACGTTGAGAGTCGTGTGGATGCGATAGATTTGCTATATTGAGTGCCATTAAATTATTAATCACGACAAATTAACTGCATGCTTATTTGTTTCCGACCCCTCAGACGAAACAGGCAGCAGCTGGTTAGCTTAGCATAAAGACTGGAGGTCTAGCAGGTGGATTTATGAGTCGTTGGAGCCCGGCTAGTTGGTTCCCCAAGTCTCCAGTCTGAACAACCTTCTCATCTTCTTTGAAAGAAACCACATGATTACACAGAAAGTCAGACCCATAAAGAGACGGACGTGTTGGCCTTACCTCTCCGACCATGCCGTTCCAAATATTATTGATCTTCTTGCCGTGTTTTCCATTGGTGACCAGGTAGAGGTCATAGGTGAACTTGACGTTCCTGGCGATCTTCTTCAGAATGTCAATGCAGAAGCCTTTGCAGCACTGCTTAATGTAGGAACCTCCTGACGTGCTGTTACTGCAAGACACGGACACACAGCGAGGTTTTATGTGAGAGGACATTTCAGCGTAACTGGACTCCGGCCGCCCGCTCGCTCCACTTCAAACTGTAAAACACTGTAATTATGAGCAGTGAATAGTGCTGAAGGCCAGAGAGAGCTTATATGGCGTTTGTGAGTGTGTGTATGTGTTTCCCTCAGTGCCTGAAAACACAGGGGTACTGAGCAGATGTTGCTGGGCTTTAAATAGAGTCGGACTCTGGTAGAAAAACCAACCCACATGATTAAATGATCAGCTGTCCTTCCCCTCGTCTCTTTACGCTGTCCTGTCCCCTCATCCCATGTGCTCCACTGATGACGTCTAAACCTCACAGTACCTCCTGTGCATACGTACAGCAGCCGTATGAGACGGGATGAGAGGAAGCGGATGTTTAAGTAAACCTCTCTGACAGCTCTCCCCGGGGACCTCGGAGCTGTGAACTAAACCGAATCGCTGGATCAAATGATACTCATAATCTATTAAACTCTACCAGCATTTTAAAAAAGTAGTTCCATGAAAACTTTATCTCTGCTCCCACGTCAGCCGTCCCTGATGCGGCGTAGCATGTATGGACTGGATGGAACAGTAACTCGGCGACCTTTTCACTTGCCGTTTCGGCTGACTCTGTTTCAAGGTTGAAAAAAAGAAATAAAAAGAACGGAGGAATCCACACACACACACACACACACACACACACACACACACAGAGAACGGCTGTCAAAGAACTGAATCATCAAAAGGATTAAAATGTCTTTTAGCAGCACTCAACTGTATCTGTGGCACAGCCTCATGTGTGTGTGTGTGTGTGTGTGTGTGAGCATGGTATTCATGTGTGTGAGCCTGTGTATGTATAGTGTGTGCCCCAGGTGGTCTAATGCACACATAATATATACATTAGCTCTCCCAGCTGAGGCCTCTGTGTGTCCTTATGTCACTATGTAAACACACAGACTCCCCGACACACACGGACGGCACATCTGTTTGTTCCACATCATACTTTAGTGATAACAAACACTAACGGAATGGAAGGAGTGAGTAAATGTAGCACTTATGGATGGTTGGATGTACAGTATATATGTGGGTACGTGGATGCATGGACACGGAGGGGGGTCACGAGTCATCTCGGCGATGACTTCAGCGGCGGCCGCGTCGGAGGAAGGGTTAAAGAACGGGTCACAAGTTAAACTTTCCACACGCGGCGATTCAGTGGTCTAATTGTCCGAGAAGCCATGACTGCACGGGTCAGCACCAGGGCCGTGGGATGTGAGTTTTGGTTGGGGGTGCTGTAGTGGGGGGGTAGTTTGCCAGAAATCCAAAAAAATAGGCTTTATTTGAAATGGAACAAAATTGATTGTGTTTTATTGAACCGCCTCTGTAACAGGACAGCATACTAGCATTGCATGGCACACAGCACAGGCATACATCACTGTCAAAAAGAAGGCGACAAAATGCAAAACGCACACAGATGGAAACCAACACAAACAAAGTAACCGTTTGCTAAGGTAACAAATGTTGCTGTAAAGCCTTGCACCGAAATTGACGGTGAAAACAAACACGTGAAATATAAAACTGTTATAAATTAAATTAAATAAAACTTAATTATTGAAGCTTCTGACATGGGCGTCAAAACAGGCTTAAGACAACCCTATCGCACAGCATTTTAGACACAACACACTGACTCAAAACATGATAGCCCTACACAACGCAGAATTCATAGGCTACATTAAACTATTCCCTAACAAGTGCTATAAAACATCATAAACGCACAGTATAGCCTTAGCCTACATGTTCAAAAACAAAAAACAGCGCACTGCGCAGAGCATATAAACCATCAGCATAAATCTATAACAAATCCATTAAAAGACCAAGAGAAATAATTAAACTATTCAGGCATCATCATTAGGTATACGCTGCTCAGCGGCAGCTGATAATATAACCATTGAACATTATATTAGTGCATAATAGACAGGGGGACGGATTTTTATTCATTTTTTTAATATTTATTTTTTGATCGCGAGTAGTATGAAACATAAAAACGCGTGCTTTCCTGCAGGGGGTGCTGCAGCACCCCCACTTCCCACGGCTATGGTCAGAACCTCAACGCTCGCTGTGCTGTAGCGCCCCCCGTCTGTTATCTCCAGTCCATCTGAAACTAGTAAATATATCCTCAAAGAGAGTATTTACTCTCTCCGATGCTAGCCTTGGATTTACTTCTATCCAACGTGCCATCCTGAGAACTATTTGCTATCGTCTGGTATAAATGTTGACATTCACTGAAATGATGACAACCAATGGAGACCGAAGATGGATTTTTAGTTGTGTGCTTCGGTTGTGCTGTGGCCGAAAGAACAATGCAGATGGAGATACCGAGCCGGTGGCAATTAAACCTGCTGCAATCATGATTAATGCTTCTGCACTGTGAACCAGATGGGCTCAGATGTGAGCTGAATTAGCAGAGAGAAACAAAGCTTCTAGGTGTATCATTGAGGTGTCCATATATAGCAGATAATTGGAGCTAAACCCAGGATGTCAAAGAATCCAAGGGAAGCGTCTTTGAGAAACTTTTACTTTCACTGACTACTTGAGAAACATCTCGGCATTGTTTACACACTGGAGAAGGCCGGCAACACATTTCAGCCACGACAAAAACACCCTTTAAGTGTCTTTCAAAGAGGAAAACGTCCACTGTGCTGTTTGACGTGTTGCCGTTGAAAGGGCTGTGCAGATTGTTTTATAAGCGTCATCATACATGTGGAAGAAATTAATTCTCACTTGTAAGAAAGGATGATTTAAGCCAGTCTGCCCACTGCGAGTGTTGCAGTGGAGAAAGTAGTTTAATATGCAGTGCGGTGATGAGGTGGGGGAAAAAAATGTACATGAAGAAATTATCACATTTGATGAGGGAGAACAACAAAGTCAATATGAATCTGTAGAGATTTCCATTCCATTAGCTGCTACTGTCATCATGAGCCACTTATTCCTGCCGCCCTGACGTGATCACGCCTGATAACGATATGCTAAAAAACTAAAAAATGAGGAAGTAAACAGATGTGCATAGTGAGGAGATCCATTCATTGAGCTGTCCGGGCTGAAGGAGTGAAGAGAGTGAAGGCCAGGTGAAAGGTGACGTAGCTGCACCGGGGGGCGGGGAGCTAAGTGGACGGTTGTAGGGGAGCCCTGAGGACGGAGAGACCACCGCCTGCAGATATGCAGCCTTGAATGCCAGGACCAGAATTCAGAATGTGATGTGAACAGCCAGCGGCAGCCGGTGGGGAGGGGAGGAGGAGATATATGTGGGGAGGTGACAAAAGGAGGACTTGGGGAGGTTGTAGACGGGGCATGCAGCGGTGCTCTGCATGGTTGGAAGCCAGAATACAGAATGCTTTACGACTTGCTGGGAGTTACAGTAGTCCAGATGGGAGATGACAAAAGGTCGGGCTGAATCCCACATGAAACATCTTTTCATTTTCTGTCTCAAGGTACAGCACAGGATTTATGCATGGTTTTATTTATTTATTTACAGCTTGTTGTTTTTTTTAACAGGCATTGCACATTCAGAGGCATAACTGAAGGAAACTAAACGGCTGGTTTTCATCCCTGGTATGGAAACCGAAGTTGAATAGAGATTTGAATATTTGAAGCAACTAAGTTTGAACTTTATTATAGATAAATATGCGTGTCTTTTACGCACGTCTATGTGCTAGCTCTAAGTTTGTTGTCTGCTTGTTTTCCTGTAAACATCAACCTGCCAGTAGGGGTGAGTATTGGAAAGAACCTCACGCTACGATACGTATCACGATACTTTGGTCACGCTACGATACGTATCACGATACTTTGGTCACGCTACGGTACGTATCACGATACTTTGGTCACGATATGATACGTATCACGATACTTTGGTCACGCTACGATACGTATCACATTTACATTTAGGTCATTTACATTTACATTTAACGATACGTATCACGATACTTTGGTCACGATATGATACGTATCACGATACTTTGGTCACGCTACGATACGTATCACGATACTTTGGTCACGATATGGTACGTATCACGATACTTTGGTCACGCTACGGTACATATCACAATACTTTGGTCACGCTACGATACATATCACGATACTTTGGTCACGATACGATACGTATCACGATACTTTGGTCACGATATGATACGTATCACGATACTTTGGTCACGATACGATACGTATCACGATACTTTGGTCACGATATGATACGTATCACGATACTTTGGTCACGCTACGATACGTATCACGGTACTTTGGTCACGCTACGATACGTATCACGATACTTTGGTCACGATATGATACGTATCACGATATTGCGATATAAATAAAGATAAAACACAACTACCTGTATATGTACATCAAATGATATTGATCAGAGGCCAAACTGAGTCAAAACTATTTCATTCAAAACAGCCTCTCCTTTTTATTAATTCCCATGAAATTCACTGGAATAAATATTGAAAATAAAATTATAAAGTACTGCATTCACAACGCGTCTAAACATGTATCTTTTTTTTTAATCAATCCTTGGAGTTGAAAAATACATATTGTATTGGGCGGCAAAGTATCGCGATATATTGCGTATTGATATTTTTACCCACCCCTACCTGCCAGAGATGACAAATGAAGATGTGTGTAACTCTTACATTTATATGAACCATTTTTTTCATATTAAATAATGTACACTTCCTTTAAATAAACAATCACTACTGAATACTTGAACAGTAAATTTATAGCATTAAAATACTTGCCCTCGAGTCAAATCTCCATTTACAACAGCTTATTTGAAGTTGTGCAATTTTGGCCTGCAATTAACAGTTATTTTAATCACTAACTAATCTGCATTATATTTCCTCAATTAACTGAGTAATCGTTTGATCGTCTGTCACAATCCTAACATATTCTGCCCATTAATCATTTAATTAATTAATTTCCTGTCCATTCACTCTAACGTCCAACTAATTGCTCCCGCTCTAGTCTACATATCACAAAGTTGTTTTTTTAAAATACATTATTTTTCAAGTTTATGAATGCAGACCGAATATTAAAGTTCATCCAAGTGATCATTTCTGGATCCAACTATTCATGTCAAAAAGTCATGTCATCCATGTAAGAGACTGAATTCTGTACATTAAAAGGTTGTTCAACATGAAATTCCCATCAGAAAATATCAACCCAAGGAAACTCACAGAAATGGTGAATTACTTAAGTTCTACTAGTTTTGGTCATATTTAAACGTTAACATTAAATATAGTCAATAATGGTTACATTTCAAAAGAGTTCAGTTACTTATAATATTCAAATAATTATAGCCTTTCTTTGCTTCCATACATGGCCACAGGTCAGATATTAAATAAACTTAACTGGAATATCATGCAAGCTTGTAGAACATTAAAGATGTGAATGTTAAAGCGTATTGCCAATAATTTCCACGGAGGGAAACCATAAGCAGCATTGCTAATTAATAACTGTATTATTTAAAAAGAAGTGACGCGTTCAGAACGACACGAGAATCCCACTAGTTAATGGAACAATCAAACAAAGAGCACAGTGTTCAACACATGTAATTACAGTGACGGCAGAAACAGAAATCATGTCCGCCGACAGATTGGCATTAGCGAGCCGACAGCAACAGAGAGCAATTAATTATTAATGCTGGCAGAACTCATTCCCCATGAAGCAAATGAGAACTAACTTTGCTGGTGTGTTGAACTCTCCGACAGAAGCCTGAAGGGCGTTTCAGTCTTTACTACACTGACGGAGACGATGATGAGAAACAAACAAACACCTGTTTGTCTGGGAAGAACCGACTCACGGAGCAGCGAGTCTGTGAGTCGAGGTTTGAACACCACCATCGTCAGGCATATACATTTGGAGTCTCAAGGGCAAACTGATGATGAGTCATTATTATATAAAGTAAAAACGAGTGGGCCCGGAATTAATCCTTGTAGAGCTAAAGTGGAGAAGCAAAGGTCAGCTGACTGATGAGTATAATCTTCGACAAATTGAGACTCAGTTGAGATGTGGGATTCTATTCATTTTTCTACTGGAAGGAATATATAGTAGATCGATAGTAGAATGATGACAGGGTAACTTATTAATGCTTTTCCGAGATCAAGAAACAACTTTTCTATCGTCTCTTTTTCTTATTCAACTGAGAAGAAGGAACAAGTGCCTGTTTGAGCATTTATTCCATATCTTTGACATCAGACTTCAGATTCCTGGTTGAACTAGTGAACGCCAAGATGCTTACTAGCTGCACTAGTCTTTTAACCTTACTAGTTAACTAATTACAAATACTAGTTATTATTACTAATCAGCTAGCCAAGTGCTGGACCTGTAATACATTTTATTTATTGTATTGGGACGATGCACACTAATTAACATATCAAAGAACATCAATGTAAATATGCCGGAGTTAGCATAATTGCTAAACTTCATCCCTCGTCCTAAGGCAGGTATAATAGAAGCATACAGACAACAAAAATTAAAAAATTAAAAAAGAAAGGGAGAAAGAAGTGGCTTGTTTTCAACCACTGTTTAAGGGTCTTTTTAAAGGTGGTTTTAAATAGTTGTATATAAAATAAAGAGTAGGTCCAGGTATCATTGGGTGATGTTCTGTACTGATCCAGATTTAAAACGGACAATTAGTAGAACTATGTTACTAGAAATGATTACAGCTAATTTCTCTACTATATGTAAAATTGTTTATTCTGTAAACATTCTGTTCTAAAGGTAATTATGTTGACAGTATGTTCTTATGAATGACGAGAGGTATTAGCATCAAAAAAGTAAAAATAATGGAACTTTCCGTTCTTCCTCCTGAACCACGTCCAGTTTAGGGGTTGATGGTGAGCCTTTTCTCAGTAACACGTTTGCGGCGGGTGTCTACTCACTCTTTGACGTGCTTGCGGCAGGGCACGGAGTTCCTCATGCAGGTGCCGGTCAGGATGTCCACGTTGTCCACGATGACGAAGGGCTTCTCCTCCAGCGTGACGATGGAGAGATGGTTCTCATCGGCGTCCTCGTCCCCGTGGGAGTTATACCTCGGCCACACCGGGAACATCAGCGACAGTGTCCCGTTCTCCCAGCGGCCCATCTGTGTGTGTGTGTGTGTGTGTGTGTGTGTGTGTGTGGGTGTGTGTGTGTGTGTGGGTGGGTAAAGACACAGAAACAAAATCAGGGATAGCCATCTTAATAACAGTGTTTTGACTTTTAAATAATACCCCTGCGTTTATGCGTTACCTTCTCCCAATTCCTTTCACTATTCAGGACGATGACTACCAGTTTGGGGTTGGCCTGGTAACCATCTGGAGTAAAGGATAAGTCACGGCCATCGTTCCATACGTGCATCATGTGTCTGAAACAAGCAGGAAAGCTGTTATTTGCTTTGGTTTTTTGGCTTTTGTTTGTGCGAATGTGTGCACACGAGCAGAAACAACAAGTTAAACACTCTGTAATCACTGCGAGAGTATCCTCTTCAAATCAATGCCGTCTTCACCCACTGTGTGTGCATGCATGAGTGTGTGTGTGTGTGTGTGAGCATATCTGTGTAGGAGTAGGGAGAGTCAAAGGCCACGTATCTCTCCCATCAACATTCAGCATTGATTTCTCCACAGATCCATGCCTGAAAGACACTGATGCAACGAGGCTGCCCTCACTCTCTTACTCACTACAGTCACAAGTATCACGAGTATCACAAGTATCACAAGTATCACAAGTATCACAAGTATCACAAGTATCACAAGTATCCTGCATAGCAAACAGAGCCTGAACCATTTACACACACGCTGAAGTGAGGCAGGAGAGGAGTAATGCACCGGTATCACTCCCAGCGATGTGGGATTAGGAATACACTCGCTCCAGTAAAACACATCTCGGAAGGCGAGGATGTTAAGACTTTGGATGATAGTGTGTGTGTGTGTGTGCATGTGTGTGTGTGGTGTGTGTGTGTGTGTGTGGTTCCTGTCGTGGGAAGTTTACTAAAAAGACCAAATAACGAGCAGGACAGCAGCTGCCACAATCAGACCACACGTTTTTTTTCTCAGATGCCTTGTGTTCCGTCTTATTACAAATGGCGATATTCATTTTGACGCTGCGTCAAACATGGTTTCCACGGTTACCATACGACTGAAATATCATCTGACTAATACAGAATGTCTTTAAAAGGCAAAGATTTGCAGCTTCACATCTGCTTCACAAGCATTTTTGCATTTGACACGAGAGTTTGCTTTCATATATATCTTTCTGGTCGCTCTCTGCATGACACCTATGTTTGTAATGCATCATAAACATACTAATTATGCCATCAATCTGCTGATATGAATATTATTAATGCTTTAAAATAGTATTCATAACATAGCATATGATGACTTATACAGTCAAACATAATAATACTTCACAACTATCCCTCACTGACTACATGTATGTGTATGATAATTCCCGTACTTTTCCCGATGCCTTATAATCACTGTCATAATGAATTATAACATAATTACAACTTAGCTGCTTAGTCATCGTTGGGTGCTTTAAGTGAAGGAATGAAATCCCTGCAGATATAATTCATCACCAGCTGGTTATAAGTTTTTAACTGTTCATTGTTTGCATAAAGTAAAGTAAAATTTCAGTGAGTGACCAGCAATAATGAAGTATTGTATTGTAACTGTTATAAAGCATTATGGATGAGTGATGATAACTATAATATACAGTGCAATAAGCTGGTTTTAATGCATTATAAGGATGTTTCCTAATGCAAAGCCTCACTTAACACACCTTTAAAAGATGCACAAGACATGCCCAGCATCATTATTCTCAAACTCGTCTTGTCCTCTCTGAGACACGGAGCCGAGGCCATGAGGGAGTCATGCAGAAACCCAAATATGGCAACAGGAAGTCAAGATGCATGAAGAGAAGGAGAATCTTTTGAGCGCTGTTTGGCGTGCGCCTGCAGGTGAAAACTATGAGGATTGCACTCCAACACTCTGACACACATAGATATGGTTGTTGGAGAGTGGAGAGAGGTCCATTCATCATCTGCTTTCACAGAGACGTGCAAACAGGCCTTTGCTCTCTCTTACACACAGTAAGAGTAAATAACAGATCCTCCCTGCCATGTAGACCCTCTCTCAACACTCAACATGAAATATAACACAGACCAGACTCCTGCCTTTGTCATTATAGTTTGCTAATGGTGACATGTCGAGACAAATCTGTATTTTTGTCTTTGAATCGTGGTCATGGTGCAGCAGGTGATGCCCTTGTCACAGTGCATCGCCACAGCTGAATACATGCTGTACAGCGGAAACACTGCCACGGTCTATTCCGGGGAACGGCTGTCTCCTCCTGTTTCAACTTGGTTACCATTATTTGGGTAAAAGATTTTGATGGAAAGGGACAAGGCTGGTTGGTTTTTTGAGGCAGATTATACTTAATTTATTCATATTTATATGCACATTCATATCGTTTTTTGCGATCTGTGTGATGCTTACAAATCTTAACGGACAGCTAAATTAAAAAGGGGTTCAGCGATTTCAAAATGACTGTACGCAGAATCATATGCATTAACTTGGAATGTAATGCCGGTTTTAAAAGCAGCAACAAGCGCATTACAGAAAAACTCTGCTCTTTCAAATGGCATCTTTTAAATGTGGGTCCGCTTATCGCTACGTGCAGAACATTTTCCTATTATTGGAGTACTTGGGTAGCCATTGCTTGAGCACTCTAAAAGTATGAATAAAGAAGGAAGGGAGGCTCTTCCCAAACTCTGTGTTGTGGCAGGGAGCGTCTTTTCAGAAAATAGTGACAGCTTAGGGGTTTGCATGGTACGCTGCTTCCATCAAATAGAATAACCTTTTGAAATGTGCTACCTAGACAAACCTTAAAAAACGGAGACTAAATAAACAGAACTACAATCTGGGATATTAATGCCTGTCAGGCGAGAATGACAGGGAATCCAACGGGGTGGATGATATCTAATAAGTGCCAGATTATGTTGTCTTATTCCTCTCCACCTCACGTTGTTTATACACACTGCGGCAAGATTGCATCTAGACTAATGTATGCAGAATTCTGATCACAGCCTCGCCACTTCCAAATCAGGGAAATCCAACCTGTCAGTCTGTTATCACAAAAAAAAACGGTCTGCAGTTGTTTTTACAAACATGCAAATGAGATCTAATGTAATCTAATGAAACACTGAGGGAACCTCAGACAGAAAAGAAAAAGCTCTGAGTTATATTGGATCAGCCTGTCAACAACTGGGTGTAATATATGCTTTGATATACACTGTAACGGGCTAATAGGATGGAGGAATGGGATAATAAAGCCATAATGCTGGAAATCACATCACGGCTCTCATTCTAATGAGGCGACTCGTAAGTCATCATGGCTGTGCAGAGCCTGACCTCCATGTATTCAGTCACTTTTATATCAATTCCTGAATTAATAATCAGATTTTAGCCACTGGATGCCACAAGATGCAGTCACACCAAATCTGCCTGAACGCCTCGAACAGATTCTGTGTGTGAGCTTTCACAGCGTCGGGGATGAATGTGCGTCTATTTGTGCCTCCCTTTTTGTTGAAGGATTCCACTGTTTCGTCATCACAGAGACTTCAGAATGGAGTACATACACACATGCTGGTATGCATATGTGTGCACACACACACACACACACACACACACACGTGCACACACCTGGCAACATATACATGCCACCCACAGAGCCACGTAACAAGAAAAAAGAGATAGAGAACAAAGCTAGTAAAAGCTGCTTTAATCCCGACTTAATGACAGTGAATCCAGTCATGTGAAGTAAGGTGCACACACACACACACACACACACACACACACACACACACACACACACACACACCAGTGTATAGTCGGCTCTGGTTAACACGGGGCGGCAACAACACGGAGGTCTCCCTGAAGTTCAGCTCATTGTCGTGGGCTCATACACGAGCAGCCGTGAACACAACAGCTAATAGTGTTAAATGTCATCAGACATTACAGCGTTTAACGCTGCCGTCATCTCCACTTCCTTCTCCTCTCTCCCTTCTCATTATTACATTCAAAAGCCTTACGTAACACAGCTCCACACTCAGCTACAAAAAAAAAAAAAACAGCCAGTTATGCAAGAGCCTAGACCTTGATCTCCACACACACACACACACACACACACACACACACACACACACACACACACACACACACACACACACACACACACACACACACACACACACACACACACACACACACACACCTGCGCAGGGCGCTGGGTGGAAGCTTCCCCGGGCTCCTGTCTGACACTGTGCTGTAGCAGCTGCTCTGGGCCTCGGGCAGCTCCCCCTTCTCCCGCAGCATGGTGGTGGCGGCGGAGGAGATGATGCCCACCCCGTCCCGCACCCGCGACTCCAGCGGGTACTCCCAGTCGTCGTAGGACACGGAGATCATTCCCAGGGGAAACACCTGAGAGGGCCGGAGAAGACGTATGAGGAGTGGCACATAAGGTGTGGAAGATGAAGATTTAAACATATATCCCAAAGGTGGATTGATTGGTTCCGTGTGCCTTCCTGAAATAATTAATATCTGAGTCACGAGTCCGCACACTGAGTCGCTCAGGCTCCGCCTACATCTCCAAACTGTCACGATGAAAGAAAAGGATGAGCTCACGAAGTGTGTGTCTCTAAACATCAGACACACCGGTCTGTCAATCTACCCAACGATGTTTTGTTTTCACTTCTTAATTTGCCACCAAATTTTGAATCAGGTGTTTGAAAGAAAAAACATAAAAAGGGACTTGACAATGATGGACAAGGAGAGGAGGAGAATAAACAGTCTGGAGAGCCTTTTGAGAAAAGGAATCAGCCAAACAGTGGATTTTTAATGCGAGGGGAACATTTGAGCTGATTATAACCTTGAAATATTCATCCACATATTTATATCCTACTTGGATAATAGCTGCCTCGCAGTCCTACATTTTGAGCGTGCATGTGTACGTGATGCTGTCAGACATCCTATTTAAAGGCTGAGCAAATGTTTTCAGGTAGAGGTAAACAAAGCAGTCGACTAAAAATATCTGATGATGCTTGAAAGACTAGCTCGACATTTTGGGAAAATATGCTTATTTGCTTTCTGGTTAGATGAGATGATTGACACCACTCTGATAGTAAATATGACGGACTAACGGCTAACGAGGCTCAGTCTGCTTTCCAGCACCTCTAATATGTTGTCTCTATACGTTTAGTGTAAAAACACAGAGGTTATGTGTTGGACTATTGGGAAACGGGCTAATAGAAAGGCATCCTTTATTCAGTGTTGATGTTGTGATCTTTAGAGATGATTGGATTTCTTTCATCATTCCTGTATTGATCTTTTTCTTATTAGCTGTAGAGGATAAAGGAGATGACTCATATGGAGAAAAAGGCTTTGAAACACTGATTTGTCCTGTCAAACCACTCAAAAGTGGCCACCTGTTACTACATATGGGGCCTGACTACCTCAGGGGTAAAGTCCGGGTTTCCAGTGGTGAGACTGGACACGATCCAAATGTAACCGGCTCCTATCAGGCCCAGCGATCGAGCTTCCTCGAGTATATACCTGTGAAGCAGTAGAGTCAGAGAGTTAATAATGATTCGCTCCAGAAGCTCGACAGCGTATGACGGAGAGTCGGGACAGCGGGGAGAAAATTAAATACACTCACACGGCCTCATCCTTAGAGCAGTACAGCAGAATAACGGGACTCTGGATCCTCTTGAGGGCAATGTGCGATTTGGAGTTTGGGTCGCCGTCTACAGCGTCTAGTGTCACCACACTCTGCAGGTCCCAGCGCACAAAGCTGTAACAACACACCATTAAATAATCCACGGTGCTTAATCTCGCCAGCTGCCCGAGTCAAGGTTAGAGATGGAGAGCGTGCACATGTGTGGGGGCGGGGGGAGCGTGTTCATCACCTGTGGTCCACAGTTATCTTCAGTGTGCTGATGAAATCCTGGTACCCGGGGAACTTGGAAGTGACGATAGAAAAAACGTGCCAGTCATACTCCTCCATAATGGAGAGCATGAGCAGAGCCTCCTGCTGCAGAGCAGCGCCGAACTGGAAGAACGTGGACTTCTCATCCTGCAATGACACACAGCACATGTGGAGGAACTGAATTCATCGCAGAAAAGGAAGGGAAAATTAAATAAGCAAGAGCCGGAGTGAGTAAGCGAGTGCAAATCAGATTCAAAAACCTGCTGGAATTAAAACCATTTTGCAATCAGTGAGTCAGAAAAGCGACCGAGATGAGATAAGAGCATCAGAGAAAGGCAACAAGACTACACTGCAAGAGAGGAACTACTGGCAACAAGAGGGTCCTAATGGTCGGGGATAACGGCCTCATAACTCACAGGTTTGATTCCCATCGACCGCCAGCAGCCAATAAAACAGCCGTACACCGACTCAAATCCTAATAACAGCGCTCCACCCGCTCATTTTGTCTGATGCAGTATTACTGAACTGGCTTTATGTCTGAAATGTAACACAGACAAAAATCCAAGTCATTAATGCTGAACATCATTTTACTGAGCTACAATAACCACAAATAGGCCATTTTATAGCGCTTTTTATCCGTAGTCAGAGGATGCTCTCTATAAACTGTGGCTCCACATTTTCCACCATTTATTCACAATGCCACGTAGAGTTAAATCATTTAGTCTCAGCATCAGAGGGAACCTGGGGGTCAGCGGGAGAGTAACAGGCAGCAGCAAGCGTGAACAAAACCAAAAGCTGCTATTAAACCCAAAGTGAGTGTGAAATAAGTTGCTAATGATTGCAGAATGTATGTTTGCATAAAGTGTAAGCTGAGTTTGCCCCCTGGGGACACAACAAATAGACAGCGACACCATACAGCAGAGAGGAGGAGGAGGAGGAGGAGCAGACAGGGAGGAAGAGAACAAGGATGAAGAGGAGGAGGAAAAGAGAAATGCTCCGGTCCTGTGAGTGAGATTGAGACACCGTCTGCAGAAAAAGTGGAAACGGAGTGAGGAGAGTCCTGGGAGAAAAACTAAGAGAGACACAAACATCAAACCTCCTCACAAGGTCCCTCTATTTCACACACACATACACACACACACACACACACACACACACACACGCACACACGACACACACACACACACGCACACGCACACACGCACACACGCTGACAACCCCTCCACAGAGGGCATCAAAGAACGTGACACATTAAACATCAAAGCTCTCGTAAACACACATGGAGAATCAGCTGTCAGCTCCCGTCTCTCTGCCCCCACCACCTCCACCTTCATGTGTGTGTGTGTGTGTGTGTGTAAACCTATATTGTGCCTCTAGTGTTGTCCCTCGGTGTAACACAACAGCTCAGGCCAAAGCAAGGCCCCGCAGGTTTAACTCCCTCCCTGCACCGCTACAAAAACCGAGAGGATGAAATTGTCTCCCTGTTTCCACTGGTGTGTGTGTGTGTGTGTGTGTGTGTGTGTGTGTGAAACGGACATGCACCCACCCGCTCCCTCAAACATACGTGTACAAACGCCAAGTCGCGTACAAATCACTGCTGAAGCAATTGATTTACCAATTAGTCAGTCAACACCACAACCTGCTAACTGCTTAAAGGATAATTCCACTCTATTACAATAATACGAGTCATATGGTTCTCATTAGATTGTACATTTCTAAAGAATGGCTGAGATGTGTGAAGGCAGGAACATCACCATTAAACAGCAGTTAGATGATGTGCAATAAACACACTGCAGATGAAGCCGGGTCATACATCCTCTCTGCTCCTTCCTCGGTGAGGAGGATTCAAGTTAAACATGTTGTACCGACTGTTAAAAACCTTGGTGTTGCATCAGATTAACGAGCTCAATCTCCAGTCTCATGTAAAAAGCTAGTTCAGCCACGTTTTTTTCCACTCTCTGTCATGTTTCTTCCACAAGACGTCTTCTTGCTTTTACGGCTCCTCGTCTGGTTTATTGTCCCGCCGTGTTTGCCTGCCTCGGGCTGAGCATGATTACATGGTTTCAGGCTTTCCCGCCAGATGTTACAACCTGCTTTCAACCAAACTGTAAAAAAGCATGATCATATCGCCCATATTTTAACGCCCCTTCACTGGTTGCTTGATGGTTTCAGAATTGATTTAGAAATTTTAATCTGGATGTTTTTTTTACGGCGGCGACCGACCTGGCGGAGCCTGTAATTCCTCGGTACCGGCCCGTAGCCTGTGGTCGTCTGATAAGGCCGTTAGCTCGACTCCAGTCGAGGCTGCACAGCAAGCGGCGACATGTCTCCTGACACTTGAAAACACACTTTCCTACCCGACCAAACATTCCCTTTTTTGATATGGTTATCCAGCACCCTCAGCCATAGCGGACCTGCAAGAAGCTGGTATTTTAGTGGAAATGTAACAGCAAGACAGAAAATTATGGAAGTAAAGGCTGTTATAGTTTCTGACTTTAGCAAATACAGCGTGGGTTCAGAGTTTTATGGCAATTAATGGGAAAAAGTAAACATCTACTTCTTTAAAACTAAACTGTTTTGCCCCAAAGAAAATGCTTAAGGCAGCACATCCCAGACACAAATTGCCTGGATGAGGGGTGAACTAGCTTCTCTGTAGGAGATAATAGGCCCTAAGGGTTTGAATCTCACACGAAACTCCAAATTGTGAAATGTAACTACTACTACTTCATTTAAATACCACTAAACTCAAAAAGAATTGAATTTGATTTCATTCATCCGGTTTGAATAGCCTTCTTTCCAAAAAGATCATTTCACGGCTCCATGTGTCTGCCAGACGTTTAACCAAATCTTGAAATTGCTCCCCTATATTAGCTCCCTCTCACTAGCTGCTGGTCCAGTTTAGAATTGATTTGGAAATGTGAATCTTGACTTTTAGGGCCCGACCTGGCAGAGCTTGTAATTCCTTACGTAGCAGCCCGTGGCCTGAAGTCCTCCGATAAGGTTAGCGGTTCTTCAGTCAGGGCTGCAGACAGCGCTCCAGTCCTTTGGAATAGATTACCTGAGTTTGGCTGGGTCCACGTTTGAATCCGCCCCCTCCACCGGGTTGACAATATCTGTCTGATAACACCTGAGGAACTTTAACTAGAAAAGCCACTGCCCTCGATGAAACCACATCTCAGGAGCCTTTTCTTCATTATTTAAATGTAGTAAATGTAAGTGTTTACGTGTTATTTGTTGACTTTTTAAGGTAGATTTAGAGGGCAATACAGTTATTACTCTATTATTCTTATTTAAACATAAGGTCAGAAAATGTTTTCAGATATAACTCATACTAAACTATTGTATTGCAAATATGTTTTTTTTCTCCTCGTCTTTCTGTAATGCATTTTATTTTGCCTTTATTTTCTATTTTTTCACTTTATTGTATGACATGTTACGATGTGAAGCACTTTGAGTCTGCCTTGTGTATGAAAGGTGCTCATAAAGTTGCCTTGCCTATTTCTAACACTAGTGGAGCTAGAGTGAAAGAGGCATTCATTCTACCCGCCAATAAAGGTTATCCTCACAAATACAAGTCGATAAAGGCCAAGTGGATTTATGTCAGCACAGCCTGATGCACACTGCATGGCCTGATGATCGGTCTAAGCATCATTTAACATGAATACATACGGTAGGAATGCTCATCCAACCACAAATGTCAGTCATTTTTTAAATGTGAAAAAATCCAGAAGCTGAACCAGGACGCTGGTCTGTAAACGCTCTGAATTTACCATTCGACTCTTGTTTGTCATCCATATATGTTAAAGTAGCCTGAAGGTTTAAAGCCTTTATGATTATGCTGCTTATACCACATAATAAGCCAGCATCCAGATCACACTTTTCATTTATCAAGCAAAAATACCACATTTGCTGGATCTCAATGATTTGTTGTTCTTTTTTTGCTGCCGGTTTGGGTTTGTTTAGTTAGGCGTAGCACTTAAATGAAGAGGGGGGATAAATCAGCCCAAAACTCCTGTAGTCCGGCTTAAGAGGATCCACCGAGGAGGTAACGATGGCACTTAGGGGCTGACAGGCTGAAGAGATCACCGAGGTGGTGCTATGTCCATAACATGCTTTTAACATGTTTAATATTTACACCCGTCATCGGGGTCGGCCCCACACACTTCCTCTTTAATACCGCCGCCATGTGAGGAGGAGAGCAGCGGCTGGAGGTCCAGGCCAGACTTCAGAACGATCGGTCTAAGCATCATCAGAAAAGGCTTTATTTAGTGTATCATTATTTATTTTTTTAACATGTTCAATAAGAGTCTTTTCAGAAGACGGAGAGGTGGAAGGGTGGATGATAGTTGCTGGTGGTTGCTGAATTATAAAGGATAAAAAGAGACGTTGACACAGACCTGCATCTTCTCATCAAATCACACAAGTCCACCAAGAAGCTCACATATAAATAATGCACACACACACACACACACACACACACACACACAAATGTATGTATTATAACCCACATACTCTACCTAGAGATTTACTGATGACATTGTGCATCAATTATACAAATATAGTGAACTTCATGTTCAGTTTCACATCCACCCACGTGCATGCACAGAGCATTCACACACACACACACACACGAACACACACACACACACAAAAAGGCCCCTCAAAATATAGCTTTGCTCATGAGCCAGCATACCATTAAATAATACACCACATAAAGCATATCCACACACACACACACACATGCTACTTCATGTCAAATTTAATTTTTGTTTACAGCAATCAAGTGACGGAAGTATGAAAGTGTGGAGACAGAGAGAGACGGAGCGGTGGAGATCCAGGCTAATGAGCGAGGAGCGGACACATTTCTCAGAATGATTGGGTGAAGGAGTCATGTGGGCTCCGGGAGGAGGAGGCGGAGCCTACATGGAGTGAAGGTGGATGAGGAGAGGAACACACAACCATCAGCTCGGGAACGATAATTGAAGGGGTGGCAGAAGAGGAGACGACACGGGGCAGCACAGAAGAAGAGGATGGAGCTGGTATGCAGAATAATGAGAAAGAGATGGCGGTAAGGAGGACGATGAGGCCAGCAATGTGCTGCATTCATATTTAATGCAGTAGGTCAGCTACATTAAGTTGGCCTGACAAAGTACGGCCCCCGGATGCTGCTAAGTACCATCCCACTTAAATCTGCACAAAAGTGCAAACAAACTAGCGAGGCAAAGTAAGTCCTGTACCAACAAAGTGAAGCGTGCAAGGGTCACATGCAAAATTCAAAAATAAGTCAATCACCAAAGAAGGCCAAGAGATGTAGCCGCAGAATAATATTCTGCCCACACTTTGAGTGGTAGAGAGATTCAATTACATCCCCACATTATTCTGGTGAATTGAATATTAAAGAGATCACTGGCCACAGTGGAGGAAAAGTCTTTTCCAAAGTATCCGAGGCTTCAGGCAGAGGTAACACTGAAAACTAATTTGGTAAATCCTACTTCAACTTTAGGTCATGACCGTCTCATTCACCATGCAGGAATCCAATATTTCCATGGGGACGTATGAGAAATAGCCAAATAATTAGCTGCTTTCTAAATAATTAGACGGAGAATTTCTCACGGAAAAGTCAGGAGATACACATTTGACTGAACGTTCAAAAAGTTATTAAAGGATTAATAGCGTTGATGCTTGCATTGAGGTTAGAAGTTTTGACGTGGCCCTGCCTGCTGGGACACTAGCTCACACTACACGACTCTCTAAGTCCTCAGATTGCCGTACTGTTCTTCACAACACAACTCGCTGTCTTGTCATCGCGAGTCTCTAAGTGGTTTTCACACCACGCAACACAACCCAACCCTAACCCGACACTACGCCATCTTTCACCAGGAGGAATCCCTGTCGAAGCAAAACAAAGAAACATCTTAGCTCTTTCCCCAATGTAGATCAGTTATGTGTTATGAATGTTCACGCAGCCTCGGTGCAACAGGAAGAGAGAAACAGCATCGGGGAGGATGAAACTTAATTTTGGAACCAATTTGGGAAGACAGCTTAAAGAAAAATACCCCACCATGTTCCATTAACGTATTACTTGCTTACTCATCTGCATCCCCTATGGGTAATAAGGCTGCAATGAGATTGCATTTTCTCCGTGGCAACATGCTGCGCCTCTCCACATGACGAGTGCATCTGGTCCAGCAGCTCCTCTTTATGCAGGAAAGTTGCTGTTGTTCCAGCAGAAACAGGTTTCCCTTCAAACCTGTTCTGTTCTCTCATCAGCAGATATTCAGTTCGGCTTTAAATGCAACAGAGACATCGTTAACATCATTAATTAACTGTTCCTGCCAGGACAAATCAAAATGCTGTTAAAGGTTGGTGTTGGAGCCACATTGCTTATATATGAAATATTTCTGTTTTGAATACTGCTATTTATTTCATTTTTAAGCTTAGAATGATTGTATGATTGTATATTTGTGATGCCTTGGTTATTTGGAATGATTGCTCCCCCTATGATTTGCTGATGGTATCATCTGTGGCCCGATGATTGACGGCTAATTATCAAGCGTGTTTAAATGTCTACCGGAAAAGCAGGAAGTGTTTTTTCATTTGGACAAAGACCAAGATCATATCATTTTTTAAACCACCTAATATTATCAGTTTCGTTTCATAGTTTATTCATTGGTTGATCATTTGGAATTGTGCATCCTGATTCCGTTTGCGATCGCAATAAATTCCTTTGAGTTAATTCATCTACGACTACTTGTTTGAAGGTGCGTCTGAAAGGTTTCGCCCCAATCTGGTCTCGGCTTCAGGCGTCGTATTGAAAGCCGATACAGTTGGTTTGATGCATAAAAAGGGGGTTAAAGGAGTTCTGAACGTATTTAAAAATAAGAATATTAATAAAGCAGCAGACAACGATTCTCTATATGACATAGACAGTCCCATATAATGACAGAGTCGTCGTAGAAACATAACACCCAAACTCACGCACTTTCGTCACCGTGTGTATCGGTGGAGAGGCAAAGGAAATGCTGCCAATCTCGCTTCTTGCACCTTTAATTCAACGTAGTACATTATACCAGAGTATCTGCATACATGTGTTGTGGTAGTCAAGCATGTGAGGTAATCTTTAATAGATGCCCTGAAAAAAGATTAGTGAATATAGACTGATAGTGTTTAAAAATTCATACAATCCAGACGAAGGAAGGTCACCTCGGGTATTAGAGTGGGTATTTTTGTGAGCTAAATCCAACCTGGAAGTGTTCTTTATCTGTGTAATTAGGATTAATTAAACACTGCAGGTGGATGAAAGGTAGACAGACTAAACAAGGGCCTGTGAAACACTAAAACGGCACTAAAACGCTACGCGGCAGACAGAATCTGTTGCTGCCTAATTCTGTGTAAATGCTCAGCAGATGTTGTTCAAGCCCCGGTGCTAACAAACACCACTCCAAACCCATCCACTAACAAAGAATCAGCTCAGGGAAGCACTCACAAACACTCTCGGAGAGGAAGTCGCTGTCTCCTGTCCAGCAGAAAGAATACACAGAGAGATGTTGAGGAATTTAAAACCTTCTACACATTTGGTTTTTGGTGTTCGGACTACGATACGACTTCAGAAACAAACACCAGTTTCCAGAGCATAATAGTCAAACATGGAACATCAGACATGGCTCTTTACACATCGCTGAAAGCCGTGAACAGCGACAGTCGACAACCTCTATAGCAGAGACGTGGCATAAAACATTCTCTTGACACTAACAGAATGTAAAGGCAGGTCCCTCGATGTCCCTGAAGTGCTGAAAGCTCTTTGGTTTGTCCCAAAGCCCACAACCACCAACCCAACACTCTCTGCAGGCCCCGGACTGACAGACGACTAGCATTTAGCTTGCAGACGTTGGCTCCCGATGCTAACAAAGACTACTTTAGGGTTTTAACAAGAGGAAAGTCCCGATGCTGGAGTCTGCTGTAGTATTTAACAGCCTCAGACTCCCAGGGCAAACACAGAATAGCGTTTAACACGGCACAGAGCCCCCAAGCTAGCGTAGGCTCAGACTGGCGAGGCATTAGGTCTCACCGCTAACGCAGACGAGCATGTAATGGCCGGCGGCGCGGCGTGGACTGACAAAGCTATCCGGGATTACGACCTGACCGCGGGATGTCAGCTGGGACAGGAGAACAGTCTCCTGGCACCTGAAAGAACATGTTCCTGCTCTACCAAACACTCACTTTTTTGTTTCACGTTAAAAGTTACGGCGGCTGTAGAGGCAGATCTTTTAGGAGAATGTTTTAGCCTGACAGGAAAGTATAGAAGCAAAGGAAGGAAGAAGACGGACTGTATTCCTTTCTGACTTTGACAAATACAGTGGTGGGTTCACGGTTTCTATGGCCATCAATGGCTAAAAAGTATACTTCTTTAACAATAAAGCGCTCAAGGCAACACAGACACAAATAGTGTGGATGAGGTGAAACTCAACAACGGATTGTGAAATCTATGGAAAATAAACCACGAATAAATTGAAATAACCACTAAACTTGAACACAGTAAAATAATTCACTTTGAAAGCCATGTCTCTTCATTTAGCTGGTTTGAATTCCCCCCGTTTCATTTTTCATGTGCAGTTCCAGTAGATCATTCCTTCATTATTTGACCAACAGGACTGAATTTATACCACGAAGCTCCGTTACGTGTTCTCGGTAGCCTCAAAGTTCAAGTCCTTCAAATTGCTCACGACTCAAAATTAAAGAGAGGAATTCATAAATGTGGAAGTGAAAGATTTCAATGCTATGAAATCCTTGCGATCAAAATGTCAGTATTCAATGGGAGGTTGAATTGTTTAAATCAATTTTATGTTCACTTGCTGATGAGATGGAGATTCTTATGGCCCCGTTTTGCCTCCATAGGGAAGTAGTTCACCTCTCATCAAGACACTTCGTTTGTGTCTGCCTTGAGCCTTTTTGTGCAAAACATTTAAGTGCAATACCAGTGTAATCCCCCCCCTCAAACCAACACTGCCACCGTCAGAAACTAAACTCTAAACTCTGTTGGAGTGCAGGTTCGCCTTGATTATCTCAGGGAAGTCATAAACTCACATTTGTTTTCAGAAATCCATTACAAACAGCTTGCAGACATATTGCTGCTTTGAAGAACGTACAGTCATCCATCAAACACGTGGAATATATTTATTTCCTGTCGGCATGTCAGTCCAGATTGTTTTTACACTTTTATAGGGATTATTAGTGTTGCAAAAAACTAATACTGAGATTATCATGAGATTAGTGTTTTTTTTTGTGGTTAAATCCAGTGACATACTAGGTAATAAAGCAGAGGTGATTCAACCATCATCCTATAAAACCATCAACACAGCCGTTTATTTGTCTTCCCTGGGAGTTTATTACACCCAATATGCTGCATGTGTTGTGGCTGCTCATATTTCCGTCTTCCATCTGACACCTGAAACATCCGTTGGATCAAAGCTGTTTCTTTTCAATTCTTCATCTAATAATTAGTAAGTAGACAAACACCATGTTTCTCTATTTTGTGTGGTTTTCAAAAGAGGGGAACGTAGTAAATGTACAATAATCACCATAGAGTAAAAAGAGAGCTGTTGTCTGAAAAGGCCTGTTTGAGAATGGAAGCACAAAGTCAACATTTTGATGTAATTATCAAAACGTTCTAATGCAGATGTGCTTCAGAAGAGGATTTTTCCTAATTGGAACGGCAAGGCGAGCTGAGTAGTTGTTTTCTTTATACTGCCGATTAATCAAAATGAAAAAGTTTAGCTTTTAAATATTAATTTGATATTGTAAGTTTGATAAACTCCCCCTACGCACAACACAGCCATACATTTCCGGCTGCATTTGAAAACGATCCGCCGACTTTGCCCTTTAAATCAGCATCCACACTGCTGACATCACATACGGTGCTGCATCAGCGTGCAAAGAATCACCTGGAATATTGTAAAGAAAAAGACATAATTATTAGGCTGACGACACCCCAAAAATACACCCCTAGACGGAGCACAATGTCTGGGTGTTGGCAGGAGTGGTTAAATGTGGTGGTGTGCATGGTCGGCCCTGCCTATCCGAGTGTCAGGATGCTGCTCACGGCGGAGGCTAATCACAACACCTGTTTAGAAGAGATTACAGCCGGATCCGCCAGAGTGCTGAGAGGTCTCTGCTTTATTAAAACTGAAGTGTCTGTCCGGGCTGACACACACACACACACACACACACACACACACGGGGTCCAATAAGAATAGGATGTGCGTCTATATATGGTAAGCGTGTGTTGCTGTTTTGGAGCAATAATAACTGTTTGACTTATCGAGCTTCAGAGAGAAAGAGATGTTAATGTTATTTCAACCCCCTATATGGAAAATTAATGACACAGCCAACCCTATTGCCCCCCCACCCCACCCTCCACCCCCATCGGGGAATGAATTTAAAACAGATCCTGCATCCTTCTCCCTCCTTTGGCAAATTATAGAATTGCCAGCTTCATATTTATAGCTGAAGTGCCTTTGGGTGAAGAAAAAATCCCACTCTCTCTCTCTCTCTCTCTCTTACCTTCTCTGTCTCTCTCTCCCTCAACTCTTTTGGACTTTGGAAACCTTAGGCCTGGTGTAAAAACGTCCATCCCAGGTGACTACCTGAGTTCTGTTGATTGCAGGAGCATGTTGAACAGCCAGCCGGGGTCGGGTCGGGGTCAGGGCACTTGTCCAGTGCCACTCCAAAACAAAAGGATCTGGCTGGTGCAGGAATACTACCAGCCAGATGATTAATTAGACAATTCATTGTGTGTTAGTGTTTCAGCTTGTAGAGGAGAGCTGCAGGCCCTGCTGAATACTAAAACATTGGTTTATCCCAGTGTTGCTTAAAATGACATTAGCCCAGTGTTTCTTCAGTGAGTTGTTGACGGCAGAGGCATCATGTTTACTAAATCCCACAGAATACGTTCATACAATGACACAGGCTTCCAGAGGGCATGCGGGGTGGGTGCTGCGAGGGATGCTGGGAAGTGGCGAAGCAGTTTTGCAGAGATTGTTTGTGGGGAAAGGAAGGAAGGAAAGGGGGGGACAAATCACTAATTCTGCAGAGGAAAGAAAAACGGTAGCTGAAGGGGGATTCATTCATTATATATAAGCCTTACTCAGGTCTGTGTAAGCCTTTTATACCAAAAACACTCCCACAACACTATTGTGCACACTCGCTGGCTTTCTGACTACACACAAGATTTGGTTGTTACATTTAGTTAAAGCAGCAACAGGCTAACACACGGTAATCCTCTCTCTCCACACCACTGCTGACTCTCCCAGTTCAACACCTCCACTGGTCTCCACTGGTCTCCTCTGGTCTCCACTGGTCTCCTCTATTCCCCATCTCCCCCTTCTCATTCCTCCTCTCCATTCCAGCCACTCGCTCTCATCGCTTTTGTTCACACGACAGTCACCATCCACTGTTACCATGGCAAATCAATGGTCAGTCTACAGATGGGAGCAGATTCATTTCTCCCTAGCACACACACACGAACACACACACACACACACACACACAGACACACACTCACACACGCCTGAACACACAATGCGTTGCCGCTCTGGCATTCCACCACACTGGTAATGGATAGGTGTCGATGTGCTGCGTGGTTGATTGCACGCGGGCAGATGTGTGTTTGTGTGCGTGTATGTGTGTGTGTGTGTGTTGTGTGCGTGTATGTGTGTGTGTGTGTGTTTGTGTGTGTGTGTGTGTGTGTGTGTGTTTGTGTGTGTGGTCAATGTGTCAGAGATCAGATAAGTAAATCTATTTCCTTTACTAATTAAAGGAAGGCAGTGCTCCCCAAGGAAAAGAGAGCATACTGAATGTCAGGGCATGGTGTGTTAGAAGTGATAACCACACATACACTCACTCTCTCTCTCTCACACACACACTATACTTCTGCATGCACCCACACGTGCACACAGACACACGCATATGCACAAATGACTTTTGGCAGTGTGTATTTTATCCCTGCTGTGCATCTGTGGGGGTGGGTTGTACATGTGTGTGTGTGTGTGTGTGTGTGTGTGTGTGTATCAGTGGATGCACAAAGTGTCCATTGGGGGAGTTAGAGCAGCTACATGGCAGATGCTTAAAGCCAGTGGCTATTAGACAGCAGAGCAGAGATAATAGGCTACGGCTGCCATTACCTACTACGCCCTATTAGCCTGTACCCAACCTGGAGACAAACAGACAGACACACACACGGGGCAAAGCTGGACTATCTGCGCAAATGTATTTTTATGTCTGTATCTGTGGGTGTGCATGAGTGCACTCTATTGGGCAGCGCACGCTTGGAGAGATAGATGACAGAGGAGGGGAGGAGACAGGAGCGATAGAGAGGAAGGATAGAAGGGCTAATTTACCAGGCCTCCTATTAGTGAGACAGATCTTTCCCAGATGGGGAGGGAGGGGAGGGAGAGGTGAGGAGATTCTGAGAACGGGGAGGAAGTGCTAACACATTCAGAAAACAAAAGTGCATTACAGTCCATGTAAGCAAGAAGATGAGCGGGGAGTTGACAGGGAGAGGAGGGGAGGAAGGGGGGAGTGACAGGGGGGAGGGAGATATGGGAGAAAGCCGTTCTGCGTGACATTCAATAAAAAGAAACATGACCAAAAAGAAAAAAATCTCTCCAATATCTGTTCCCGAGTGTTCATGCGTGTGCTGGGGAGAGTGCGAGTGTGACACAGATCACATGCCGGCTCTCTATATCCATCTGTCCATCCATCCTCCCCTCCTTCCATCCTTCTGTCACCAGCCGGCTCGATGCTGCAGCCCTCCATGCAGGCTTCGCCAACGCGGCTCCCGCTCCAGAGGAGGGCTGGGCAGACCCCGATGGGTGGAGGTGGAGGGTCTGGTGATCGGGGGGGTTTTGATGACGAAGATGACGAAGATAATGATGACCAGGCACGGGTCTACGTTCACTTTCACATCCTCCACTCTAGTGTTGTTTCTGGCGGCCTCATTTACTTTAGTTTCGAGTCTAGTCTTTGTCTCAAGCTAGCATTTTAGCATAGTTTTAGTCACGTTCATACTATTTTTAGTCTTATTTCAGTTTTTGTCCGTGACTATTTGAGTCTAGTTTCAGTCAAAGATTGGATTTAGCCAAACCCATTTCACAATTCAAACAAGGTTATCTTACTATTATATTATTATTACCTTATAGACTCAATAATACATCCATCCCAGACACAGAAGACGCTCTGATTTGAATTTACAACGTATTTATTTTACCAATCAATATGTTATCGTCACATGACCGGCATTTTCGTAGTGCTTCCTCACGTGATAAAGGTTCGTTGACGACGATATTTAGTCATCATTTTCGTTAACCAAAGCAACGCTACTCCACTCCTGTTCTTCTCTCTCTCCATTTTCTGCTCAACACACTTTGCAGAAGTTTGAGCCACTGGGAGATCATTAGCACAGGATCAAACCCCAAACCCTCACTGTCCAGACACACAGACGGAAACACACACTCACGTTGGCACACACACACACACAAAACAAGAAACAGGGGCACACAGAAGAGCACTGCAGCTTAAAATCTCAAACACAGATTGAGGCAGACGGTGTGTTAGCGTGTGTGTGTTTGGACGGGGGTGGCTTTACATCGACAGGCAGTCTGGTGAGAGTTAGGGGAGGAAGAGGATTGATTGACCATATATATATATACACGTCATCTGAAACACAGGAAATGGAGATTTACTTCCTCAAATGTAACAGACGTGTGTGCATACACATCTCCACATGCACATAAAGTGAGCAGCCGCCCACACACATCACAAGCCCCATTCAATGACTCCCAGCAGCCTTTTTCTCTCCTACACTCTTTCTAGCACACGAAATGAAGAAAAAGTTGCCTTCACACACACACACACACACACACACTTAACTTATATTCTTCTTTCTCACTCTCTAGACAAATGCATTCATGCATGCACATCCATGCACCGCAGCACCAGACATGCAGACACACACACACACAGTCGCAGTCAGTCTCTCCATCAGGAGTGTGTTGAATAATTCAGTCTAAGGGAAGTACATAAGACTGTTAGGAGCGTATTCAGCGCTGGCCTGAGGGCCGGCCTGTGCTTTAAAAGCATGATGTCACCGCCAGCCTTCATCCTCCCGTCCCTTTCCTCACTCCTTCTTTATCCGTTGCATTTTTCCACCCTCTCCCCGTCACTATCATTTACTGGTTCAATCTGGATTAAACGGAACATTTGATGCTTAATTGAGTCAAAGAACCACGATGCTTGTATCCAATCAAGCACGTGTGCACAAAAATAAAAGTCATTCTTTAAAAAGTTTATCTCAACAATCTGTTCCGAGACCGGCAAACCATATTTATCCTTCTACTCCATCCACTTCTGTCTTTCCTAATCTCTCCCTCATTCGTTCCATCTGATCCTCTTTTCCCCCTTCCTTCTTCAGGTTTGCCAGCTGTTCTGCCGATCCACCGAAGCCTCTCTCAGATGTAGGTCACTCTCTCAATTAAGGCAATTAGCAGCAGCCGGGCGAGCCTGAGAACGAGCCGCGCTCGTTACAGCAACAGGAGCCATAGGCCTGCATCACACTGCTAGCACTTAACACTCCACTTGGCACCTGCGTTAGCCCTGCCTAGCGCCAATCTGCCACACCGGCGCTCGGGAAGTATTTACTTGTGCTCGCACTGATTGGCCCCTGCAGAAGATCGGAGCCAGACTGTTCAAACTACGGGAACTGGATCAGGTTTTTATTCATACAGGATATAAATCACCTCAGGTCTGGTACAAAGAAAACACCCAGAAAATTCCACTCTGCACCAGAGAGGCGACACTTGTCATGGAGGTCAAGAATCTTCCCGCCTGCAGTCTGTGTATAATGACAAATCTGCTGGCTGCCACTCAGGAAACCCATTATTGAGATCGTAGCGGTGCCACTTTGAACCGGATTTCTATTATCAGATGACATTTGAGTTTTTTTTCTTCATATTTTTCATTTTATTTTCCCATTCTGATAAAAAAAAAAAACAACTCCTGCTATACCAAAGCTAGTGAACATGTTTGTTTTAGATGATTTTGTTAACGTACATTTCCCAAAAGGTCAAGAATGAGTTTCTATAAAAACAAGACATTCGTACAGGAGAATGTTCCTGAATCTCTGGCAGGAAAAATGCGATGGAGCGTAGGGATAATCTATATAAAGCGAGTTAGACATGTGATGTAAGCATCTGCAGTGTGCTGATCTGTAACGTAATCTTTTAGGATGTGTCAGGCTTGTAGCACCGCCGGCCATCATTAACTGGCTGCAGCCATGTAGGCCTCTCTCAGATTACTCCAATCCAAATCTGCTAACTAGCCTCGTACCAATAACAGCTGATTAGTACTGGTCTGGAGAACAATGTTCTTGGATGCATCATCATCATCATCATCATCAGCGAGCCCAGCGACACCTCTGGCCATCATTAAACTGCTGCAGTGAGGTAAGTTCCATATTGCTCATTTGTTCCATATTGCTGGGGTGGAATTAATAACGGTTCAATTTTTGTTTACGACATCACATATTCACATGGTTGTGATGAGTTCTCTCCTCCCAAACAAGTTTATTCAGTAATTAAGTGCGTTAGGCTTTAAATGTTTTAGATTACCAACTCACACACAGTAATTACTAACTGAACCTCTTTGGTCTGAAGCTGAATAAGAAACAACCACCCAGTATGACCTCTCTTTTTTTTTTTTTATGACTTATGACGTCGAGCAGAATCATCTTTCAAGAAATGACATGAATAGAATATAGATGTGATGGAGGATCTATATGAGACAATTATTATTACAATACAAACTGTTACTAGCAACGTATCTGGTCAGACTGAATCATACTTTAATGTTTGTGTTGAATACATGTACTAAAAAGGCACCTTAATTTATTGAAAATGGTCATTTCTATAGTTCCAGATACTGTGAAACAATCCTGTGATTTTGTAAATGTACGGCACATGCTACCAGCTTGTTTTCTGCTCACGGCCCCTGTTCTCAGATCGATTCTTCCATTCTGATCTCAACTAGACGCCTGTAAAAGTTCATGACTGCAACGCTCTCTGTGGTAGTTCCCTCTGCAGGAAACATACGTTACCATGATGTCACACACACGCACTAACGAGGTGAAAGCAATGCTTTTCTGGCTGGTAAAAACGTTGCCTTTATGGAGAAACGTATAGGCCGCTGTAAAAGAGTCTTGCATTATAATCGTATTTCCTCCTCCGGTGAAAATGACCACATAAAGCTGAGGAAGAAAAGTCGAACGCTGTGCTTATTTCCCTAGACAGTTGCTGTGTTATTCAATTACTATCCTGCCCATGCAGCTCCTCAATACTGTACTGTAAATTAAGGCGTAGCCGCTATAGCGCTATGTAAATGATGAGGTAGCTCCTAACTGTGTAACTGGAATCTACCCAGAGGATGCAATCATTCTAAGTTCCCTGCTGTGGAGGAAGATGGACACACCACAATGTTGAATTAGTTATTTGGCAGCAGTTTTGGTTCTATCCCTTTCATTCATCGTTTTCTGTTACAGCGGTGTGTGTCGTCCCTGTTCCCTCTGCAGAGTCTCAGCCCAGGTGTGCTGCACCTGGCCTGGGAAGGAAATACCTAAAAGACCTTGTGCCAGCAGCAGGAGAGGCCTCGGCGTTGGGGACTGCCGGTCCTGCTGCCTCTCAGACTAGGATTTTAATCCGATCATTAATCAAATTAACCCAACGCAACCGTTTGAATGTCTCCCTATTTAAACGATTATCACTGCCACATTTGATTTCCGATGGGTTACAACAACACGTCGTATAAACTAATCCGACCCTAAACCTCTTTCATATCGAGCAGTAGATTAGCTGTAAATGTGATCTTCATCAGGGATGCCCCGGTTGATCAGCGCTGATTGATATCGGCAGACATTCAGTTAAAAATACACAGCCAATCTGTAAGCTTTCTAGTTGCTGATCCCTGATAAAATACAGTTGTTTGAGATGTTTTCACAGCAAAGTAAAACAGATTTGAGAGAGGGGATTATGACCTGTTTAACACCCTCACACCATATCTAAATAGATCCCATCATAAAGATGAGCTTCTGTAGAAAGCAAGCAGAGGTGGGGATTGTTGGAAACCTGGAAGGACTAAACAACATTTTGTTTCTGCTGCATTTGAATGAAGGGGAGTAAGAGTACCTGTTGATTTTATTTTAGTAAAACACTGCAGCTACAAAAAAATCTGATTCAAATGTGTTTGAATTGAAATGACAAAACTGTTGTTTGTGCATGTAAGTGATGAGCTGCTGCAGTATCTCTAAACTATTAATCATCTCCCCCCATGACTCACGCCGACGGTGTCATACAAGTGGCGCCAAAGACAGGCCATCTCATGACACGGGGTTCATACTGCTCATCTTCACATCCATTTCTCTCTCGAATCACCTCGTACTTAACGGTTACCATATATGGTTCAATTATTCTCCAAGCCCTCTCAATCACCTCTCTCTCCCCCCGCACTTCCTTTCTCTTCGCTCGCTCTTCCTCTTTAAAACATCTAATACAACTGTGATCAACTGTGTTTCTCCATCCTCCTCTTCTTCTTCTTCTCCCATGGTGTCCCCCCCCCCCATCTCCCTCACCGACTCTCTCTCTGCCGTTATTGCCTCCCTCGTCCTCCCTGCTCTCAGATCTGCTCTGAGAGTGTTATTTATACAGCAACAACCCACGCAGAGGAGAGCAGAGCAGTGAAAGGAGTTTGACTTGCCAAAGTGGGCATCACCACAGAAACACAACTCTTCTCTTCCCTTTGCATCCTTCCACCACTCTCTTCTCCATCTCTTCATCTCGTCACAAGTTTTCCGATCGTTGTGCACAAGACCTTTAATGGTTCAATGACAGCAGCTGAACCAGTGGCACATCCACAGCAGAGGGGAGGAAAAACTGTATCACTATGAGGGATTAATAGGAAAGTGTTTCCTGAAAACATTCGTCCAGATATTTAAAAGATGCGTTTGGACATTTTGTCATTTGCCTACAGCACATTTTTCCTGATTTGGATTATTATTTGAAGTGAGTCAGAGCTCTGTATGGAGGTCAGAGAAGTGGGACTATGACTCAAAGGTTGCTGGTGTGAATTATTGACCGGCTGGGACAATCTCATGAAATGTAACATGCATACTCACTCAACTTCATCCGGATAAAAGCAGAAAAATAAATCCCACCGCCTACATGATTATTCTAGTTCAACTCTGGATATCTTCTGCTTTTTACTTTGGATTTGCATCTTCTTTTTTTTTTATGATTATTTCTTGTCAATTTCCACTACAGGTGATACAATTAATATACAAGCTTAGGGTAAATGTCATGTAAATACCTTTTTAACAATTGATCATATAGCCTACAAATCTTCAAATGTCTTGCGTTGCCAGGCCAACAGTCTAAAATCAGGAGATAGTTCATCGATAATGATATAACAATAGAAAAAGAGCAAACCCTCCCACTTGAGAGGCTGAAACAACATCAAATCAATGATCATGCTTTTGCTGGTTAATTTTCTGTCAATCAAATAATCTATAAATTGCAAAACTGTTTCATCTGTCGTTTGAGTAGTCTGTGAGGTTTATTGCTTACATTCACATATAAAGTACTACAGCCTCTGCATAGACTGGTTCCATTTATTTTCTATCGCCTCTGGTGCTCTTCAGGGCTGCGGTTCAATTTGAGCGAATAGGAAAAAAGGAGACTTTTCACAGGTAACTTCCTCCTGTTGCTCTTCAGGGATCTGGTGGGTTTTCAGGCCAGTTGTAAAAATATAATCACCTGGCATTGTTTTTGCCTTACACACAGTCTCTTCCAAGGAGACACTTACATTGGGATGCACCAGGGACGCATCCCGACTAGAAACATAAAACATGTGGGCTGGTCTTTTTTAAAGGAGTATGAAACAGGACCTCCATTGTTCCTGCAGCTAACAGAACCTGCCAATCACCTCGTACATCCACTGATGACTATGACCCCCCGTACGGCCGCTCCCCTCTCATCTGAACACAACAAGACAACACCTTGTTTTGTGAAAGAACCACGACCTCAGATTTGAAGGTGCTAACCCTTTTTCACAGCTCAGCAGTACAAAGCACATCAGAGGTCACAGGCGGATGAAGCCAGAGGGACGGCACCATCTGCGATTTGTAGTGAAGACACGGTAATGTCCCCGAGCTGGAGTTTTTTTTCTTCTTCTCCTACAACACAGCTGCAATTCACTTCCCTTCCCATAAAAGTCAAGAGGGCAGAGGGAACAGAGAAAATCCCTGATCCGTCTTGACTTAACGGCACGTGAGGAAACGCAACATTCACCTCGCCATACAAGACACTTGGATGATAAGGCTGGAATAGCCAATAATCCTGAAGTATCACCACTCAGAAGATATCCAGTGTTGCCCGTCGCGCCTCTGTCCAATATCCCAGGTGGTGAGGCCACAAGACCGAGGCCTCCCGTTGCTTCTTCAGGCTGTGCTCAGACAGCCCTTTGGAGGATTACTCAACGCCAGGCGCCAGGAGTACAGCTTGGCTGCAAGCTCCACTCCCCAACCTGGCTTCATGAGTGGGCACAAGTCTCCCCATTAATATCTGTCACACTGAACATCAGATTCCACCAACACAATATGGAAAAGACTAATTTAATAGCGTGTTTAGAACTGAAGAGGCAGTATCTCACATTGAGCCCCACTCAAACATCTCTCATACGTGTCATGTAGCGATGTCCAATTATTCGCAATGAAAAGAAGATTTGCTTATTGCTCTGGATAGAGGGTCTAATGAAAACATCAAGTGATTTTGCTAATTAGCTGCACGCTCTCAGCTTGAAGGTAAGCTAATCAGTGATGCCAGCCGCTGTAGGGCAACTATAAAATCCCAAAATGTGAAACTACTGACTTTGTGGGGAAGTGATATCTATTAAAGATCCAGGGGAGAATGATCTCCTCCTTAACAAGTACCCTCAGACTGTGAGATGGGCTCCACGCTTCACATCGTGGCACGATCAGCTCTCTCTCTGCACTGTAAGCGGCAGACTAAATAAAATGTCAAAGGGGCCCAAGAGCAAATATTGAAAAAGGGTTGTTTGTTTGAATGGAAATGCTGGGGATACAGAAGCCATCTATCCATGGCACGTAATTGAACATCACCGCTGCATGAAAGCAAATCCATCATTCTGCTTCCTGCTTCTATCTTAGACGTGAATTTACCTCTCTATTATTTCCATTGCTCTCATCTCTTCCTCACCCCCTCTCTCTCTCTCTCTCTCTGTCTCTCTCTCTCTCTCTGTCTCTCTCTCTCTCTCAGGACCAGCTGGGCCCATTGTGGGGGAGAGAAACTTCTTAACATGGAGGAAGAGAAGTGGAACTGACACCAACATGGTACGCCGCTGACACAAGCTTCGCTCAGGTCTTCTCTCCTCCCCCACCTCCCCCCGGTACCTCCCTCCCGGTAGAACATGTGAAGCACATGGATGGTGGATGCCTCGAGGCATGAAGCCCATGCTCATATAGCTGCCTGTCTGTACAGGAGATGGGGGCGAGAAACACCACCATGCATGTATGCAAGTCTAATGACTTATTGTATCTGTCTATTATGTAGATTGGTATAACAGCTCATCTGTGCAGCCACACATGTCAATATAATGTCATCTAGTAAAGTCGTTCTAAGTGCTTGTTCGTTTTTAACATCTAATGCCCTCTAGACCACTAAGATCTTCTGAGACCAATCTGTTAGTGATTCCCAGAGTAAACAACAATCACGGGAGAGCATCATTTAGTCACTATGCAACAAATAGCTGGAATAAACTTCCTGAAGATGTAAGACTTGCCCCAACTCTGACCACTTTTAAAACTAGACTGAAAACTTTTATGTTCACCATAGCTTTCTGCTAAATCTTTTAATGTCTGCACTGTTTTTAATTATTGCAAATATGTTTTTATTCTATTTTCTTTCTGTAATGCATTTTTAAAGTTTTTATTATTTTCTTTTAATTCTTCTATTTTTCTTTTCTTTTTTTCTTCTCACTTTATTTTATGATGTGAAGCACTTTGAGTCTGCCTTGTGTATGAAATGTGCTATACAAATAAAGTTGCCTTGCCTTGCCTTATGCAACCATTTTAACTCCTTTTTTCCCCCCAAACAGGTGAGTTAACATTTCCACTGAGCAATAAACAAATAACAAGGAAAGAATGAATGAAAAAACAAATGAATGAAGTAACAGAATAAAGAATACAAATCAGCAATTAATGCAGATACAGACACTCGTCATGAAAATGATCATAATAGAAATAAACCCTTTCATCTGCAAGTACAGAGATGTGTCTTAGAAAACTCTTCCTCACTATTGTTTGCACTTGAGAGATGATTGATGTGAGACAGTGAAGGGCCGTTAGTTGCCGGGTCCCTCAACTCCTGCAACTTTGTCAAAGGCGCTCCTAACTGTGATTGATTGGCTCGTATGCCTGTTGTGGTAATTGGCTCATCAGACAGTTGAAAAGATAGCCGGTAGTAGTAGTACCTATAGCACTTTAGTACATTTGTACCTTTGTTCATGCGCCAATTACAGTGAGCTAGTGTATCAACTGTATAGAAGGATTTCCAAACTTTTAACCACTTAGCTTTGCTTCAGGAAGTTACACAACAGCCAGGTTTGTAAAAGACAATAAATAAGATCCATTTTCACTGTGGTAGGTTGGTGATACTCTAAGCCTGTCCCAGCCTGACTTATGGAAGCCTGAGTGCAGGCCAAGTCTCTCAGTCCAAACGCGTCACACGCCATACAGCCAACACTTAAACGCTGATCCACACCAGAACACACCGTGTCTATCCTCACAAAGCGTCCATTTCCTTCCTCTTATAAAGAGTTTACATTCATGTTTGCTTGCTTGTGTTCTTCTTCTTCATCACCTTTTCTGGTGCGTTTACTGTGCCTTTGCATGTTACCGCCACCAACTTCTACTAAGCAGTGTAGCATGAAAGCAGTAGCATGAAAGTGCTCCACAGGGATCACTTAAGGTGAACACAACCTCCATTTAAAAGAAGTGACGTCATCGGGTATAAAGTCTGGAGGCTACATCGACTTTTTTTTATACCTAAGCAAGCCATCCTCTATTGTATTGTTCTCAGAAAACACAAAATGTGCCCATATACTCAGAACATTCTCCTGGGTGCTCTCAGTGTCATCTATAAAACCTTTCCCCATTCGTTGTCTATGGAGCGGTCCAGGATACTTCCTGACTTATGTCTTCACTGATAAAGTGCGTAGTTGCTGTTTACGGAGGAACCCGGGGATCGGACCGTGAATATCAGACAAGACAAAAGACCTTAATGTGCGTCTCAGCAAATGAGTTGGTCGACCATCCGTCACGCACACAGATGAAATCTTTAAACCCCTCCCCCGAGGGTATATCGGCCTATCAGCCATCATATTGACATACCAGTAAGTAACTGATTACTTATGGTTGAGGATCTCCCCTGGAGGAGTCAGTAGACAGTATTCCAGCCTTGCCCTGGTCCATTTTATGCTGCTTTGTTTTGTCCCACATGCCAAAGACTTAACAACATACTGATGACCAGCGTTACCAAACGCCGATGCTTCGGGGAACGCCGTATTTCCCTCCGCAATACTGAGCACACGGCAACAACAAAAACAAATGTTTCTTCAGCCGAATCACAGAGAATAGATTCAAACAATAACACTGAAGTTAAATTGATTCTACATTAATAGCAACTTGGATGTAAATCAGACAATGCAGACAAACGCTGCAGCGAACAGCCTTGTTTTTCAGGGACGAGACTCTTTAATTATACAGCAGATGTTTACATTATTAATGTAGATTATACTTTTCTGTACCTGTTTATTGTTCATTAGTATAGTTCCATAGAATATAAATACTGCATAGAGATGTATAAAAGAAAATTAATAAAAAATGTAATTACAGGAAACTGCCTCCATGCAGCTGTGATGATACGGCATCACATCAGAGATAAATAAAAAAAGGAGAGGCCTCTGTGGTCTTCACAGGGACTCCACTACTCATCTTCACATGCATCATTATTATCATCATCATTGTCATCATCTTTCATTACTATTATAATCATCACAATCAGCAACTGAGGCTTAGGAATAATAGATAATCCATGTTGGTCTACTGTGACATAAAAGGCTATTAAGTTCTCTGTTCTGATGTGTGAGTGTAATCAGCAGCACTGAGGCGCTCACTAAATCCCCAACACAAACATACATACATGAATTCACACCATTAAACAAGGTGGAAATGTTGTATATATATAAATATATAATATAAATACTTCAAACAATCTCCGCGGAGCAACAATAAAGACGCTTCCTCCTCGAGTTTGGAAAATCAAAGAGCTACTTGTGAAATGAACTCAGGACTGTAGATAAGAGAAACAACTGTAGAGAAACTACAGAAACAACAGAATGTAACGGCAGACCTTAAACACCTCATCTCTACTATGCAAGTGGTTTCTGGAGACATTTGTATGCCTGGCAGCAGTGTGCTATTAGCAGTATAGCGGACATGGAGGACGGACTGATCCATATGCAGTAGGAGTTACAGTATTCCGGTGGGGGGGGGGTTAAAATGCAACAGCCTAATAACTGGAGACGGGCTGCAGATGTTGTGCTTTCCTTGCTGACTACTCCTAAAAAGTTTGATGGGTCAAATGCAGAGGACGCATCTCCTCAAGAGGATCAATAAAGTGTAAATGAGAGTCTCCGCTCAAAAAAAACGTGTTTTGCTTGTAATCACCTCGATTGGATTTTTGACCTTCGATGTGCAAAGTTTTACACTGGAAGGCTCTCTTCAAACTCTCCTGCTGAAGAGGGAAAGTGTCTGGTAGAAGTGTGATGAGGAGACTTGAAGCTTAAGGCGAGTCCACACCGGACCGAAAATCGGCGTCTTTGAGAGAGTCGGCGTCCGTGACATGAGTCTGCTTGGTGTGGTCGCTCGAATCGGCCCACGTCGGCGTTCATTTCAGCCGATTCAAATGTGTAAAACGCCATGCGAGTCGGTCACTCTTTTACCATTCTGATTGGTGGAGGCTAGCAGCTTGACTAGCGAATCAGTGAAGCCCGGAAGTGACGATGTAAACATACCAGATAACCAGTGGAATCGAAGAAGGTGGTCTAGAGAGGACCGTCTACTTCCGGTTTTCGTGTTTTTTGGCGCACAATACAGATAAGCGCCGCCTGTTGTTGTGGAGACATTACATCTCGCGCAAGCGCGGAACGTATGGCGTCGGCTGTAGTTCCGTAGGTGTGAACCGCACATGTCGTTGTTCGAGTCGGCCATGTTAAGTAGCCCGACTTCACGAGTCGGGCAGTCGGTGCGGTGTGGACCCGCCTTTACACTGCACAGACAATGAGAATAAAAAATGAACAATGTTTGCATATTTATGGATTTTTCAATGAGGAAGGAGTTGACGTCTACTAAGGTTTTTTTTTTGGTGGAAAACCCACATCAGAATCAAATGATTATTCAAAGAGTTGTATTAATATGCAAGTCTTAAAACGTGCCTGGAGGCGATGTTTAAAGATATCAATGTGTTTGCATAGATCCGAGAGTCAGCTACTCAGAATAAGTCAGAAAACACAGCTTTGATTACTCAATCGGCCATTTAAAGCATGTCATTGTTAAACTTTGTGAATGAATTGTTCTTACAGTTGTTAGCACCGTCTCACAGGAAGAAGAACGGTTCTCTGTGGAGTTGGCCGTCAGGTCAAATGCAGAGGACGAATCTCCCCCACTGGGATTACAAAAAGTTTGACTTTAATTAACTTAGTCGGAGCTTATCTCCCGACTGAGCTGTCAAATTGAGTATGAAGAGCTGGTGCATTTTCTAGGTTCTATGGCTGATTAAGAAAGCCTTCCACTGGATCTTCCATAATAATTCAACGTTCTTTGTTGTAGTTCAAACATCACTTCAGTCCTCAGCAATAACATGTGGGAAGTTACAGATTTTACAGTTTCAGCACAGAGAGAACTAAGGCAGACATAGGGGTTTCAAATACCTTGACGTTCACTCTTAATCTCCTGTGTCAGTTAACATTTACATATTGTCATTAAGACAGTATTTTTAATTGTGCAGATTAGACGCCTTTAGCTGGACATACCGCTGGGTGTTGTCTGCAGAAGAATGAAATTAAATGTAAGTCTCCATAACGTGACTCAGTGGTGCAGCAAACTAGTGCAGAAGAGAAATTCATTTGGAATTAAACCCCGAGGGACCCCATGATAGATCCTAGACAAGGCAGAGGAGAAATGGTTCTTTTCCTCAGTTATGACTTGAGCTCAGCCAGGACGGAGCTGTATACACCAGCCCTATTAAAATGGCATTAGTTCATGTATGGAAGGCATCCTGGAAGTACAGCAGGAAAGAAGCTAAGAGTCAAGAAGAGGTTGTCTCAAATGAGTCCCGAAAACCAGACAGATTTCCATTTATGTTCAAATAGATCAGATGAGACACATAATAGAAAAACAGCAATGATGGGAATGGGTCTGAAACTGCTGAAAACTGAATCATTTTCCCAAGAGGCAGGCCCATCGCATGCAAGAGGCAGGGTGAAACAGCCCCGGTGGCTGCAGAGCTATTTACAGTGGAGATGACACTTGGGCCGACAATATCAAGAAAGCCCTTAAGGAGGCTTGTGGGGATAATGTCAAGAGGCAGGTTGTAGATTTGATGTAGGAGACAGTCTCTATTAAGAAAGAGAAGCTCAAAGCAGCTCAGGACAGCAGAACCTTCCAGTGGAATAAAAACGTAGGGGACATTTGTAGGGCATGTACCGGAGCCGGTCTGAGGAAGGAGGGCACAACACATTTATCAGTGTGGAACAGGACTCACGAGACCGTCCAGTCCAGGAGACCAGGCTGCGCTCATTGGTTTAAACAGCTGAAAGCAGCCTGTTTGTGTTGTTTTCCCATTTTCTGCTACCTTTCATTGGCACATATCACACATTTTACTGACTTAAAACAACGATTACACGTTAAATTATTACACATGTATGTATTACACCTGCATACGGAGGTAGAACAACAAACATCCAGCGTTTCATTCTGACAAAAAAACAACAATATTTTACCATTTCTGCCTGTCATTATTGGACTTATTGATGTCTTAAGGCGGGTCCACACCGGACTGACTGCCCGATTCGCGTCGGTAAATGACGTCGGGCTACTTAACATGGCCGACTCGAACAACGACATGGGCGGTTCACACCTACGGAACTACAGCCGACGCCATGCGTTCCGCGCTTGCGCGAGATGTAATGTTTCCAAAACAACAGGCGGCGCTAATCTGTATTGTGGGCCAAAAAACACGAACACCGGAAGTAGGCGGTCCTCTCTAGACCACCTTCTTCGATTCCACTGGTTATCTGGTATGTTTACCATCGTCACTTCCGGGCTTCACTGATTCGCTAGTCAAGCTGCTAGCCTCCACCAATCAGAATGGTAAAAGAGTGACCGACTCGAACGGCGGATTACACATCTGAATCGGCTGAAATGAACGCCGACGTGGTCCGATTCGAGCGACCACACCAAGCAGACTCATGTCACGGACGCCGACTCTGTCACAGACGCAGATTTTCGGTCCGGTGTGGACTCGCCTTTACATTGACTTCTGCATCTTAATGTTTTAAGTGGGCACTTAGGCCAAGGACAGAAACCAATAATGGTATTGGGAAATGTCTTTTAATAATATATACAAAATAAAATCTTGTGCTTGTTCCCATGTGTGCAGTATAATATACAAAAACCTGATCATCTTACAAATATAATGAAATATGACAATTTTATAGATTTAAGAAGCTAATTGTCTGTAAAAGTGAGTTATCATAATCCAATATATTAATATATATTGAAGGGAGACATTCTGTGTACTTTTGATTCTGTTAGTACATTTAGCTGATAATACTTGGAGACATATTTTGTGTTCATCGTGTTTTCAACTATGTTTACATGCTTTAATGTGCAAATATTCTTAATTTGTTTTACTGTGTCTGAATAAACCCATATTCACCCACGCATTTGGCTACTTTCACAGTATTCACATGGCACTTAGGCCTGCTTTATAATAAAAAGAAAAGATATGAACATCTCACTAATTACAATATGGGACCTTTAAGTATCTAATAATCGTGGTGTTATTCCTATAACTTTAACTGTGGTAAATGGACATGCATATATATTCATTCACACACACACACACACACACACACACACACACACACACACACACACACACACGGCCATACTGCTCATCAGGATCTAAGCTAATGCACACAAACACTCACACACCGATGGCGCCGCCTTCGGCAGTAATTTGGGGTTGAGCGCCTTGCCCGAGGACACTTCAACATGCAAGAGGGAGTCGGGGATTGAACCGACAAGTGGACGACCCGCTCTCTCTCCTGAGCCACAGCTGTTCCGAATACTCCTGTAAAGCAGGAACAACAGCTAGGAACTCAGTACCTAACCACACCATAACGCTGCACTGATCCAGGTTTAAAATTTCTAAAGACAAACCCAGAGAGAACTTCTCCTCCGGTTCTGCACCTCAGCTCCAGGGAATCTTTTAGCATTTTTGTTAGCTCATTGTTTTGGTTTTACGCTCCTTCTCGTTGGCTCTCACCAACCTCATTCCCAGCTGTAACCCTACTGAGAGACAAGACACCTACAGATGTTTCCCTGGAGAGTCGGTCGGAGAGATCAAAACAGAAACTGTTTGCCATAAACATGAATCCCAATGAATGCTAATGTGGTCCTGTGCCTGCTCGACATGAAGATAGACTCTAACAACTTTGTCAACGCCGTCGCCGTGTTTACGGCTGGCTCTGCTGCCCACAAGTGGACTCATTTAATGTTGCTTTTAAGAAAAATTAAATCCCCGTCCCAAACTTAATGCTGCACTGATCAATATTTCATAGCATCCTTAACTAGGCAGTTAACCGAGAGGCAGCAGATCATCCAATATGTATTTCCGGGCCTGCAGACTCGTTGAAGCCCTTGGGTTTATACTTGGAAGTGAGGTCAGAAAAGTAGATTTCTGTCGTGACCTTCACAGTCTCCTGGTGTTTTCAAGCAATCCATTAAAAAAAAGGTGAATTTGGCTCCTCTCTCACACCTTTCTCTCCTTGGAGTCCAGGTGCAGGCGCTGAGCCAGGGCTGGCCTCTCAGCTCAAGTGTTAATAGTTTAAAAGGGGGGAAATGGAAGAGCAAGCTACTGCATAGACAGAATACGGTGCGACTCCTCAGCGCCAGTAACGCATTTATATATGATGAAAGATGAGAGATCAGACAGTTCAGGACTGGAGATATTATATTGCAGGAGCAATAATGAGCATGCAATATACTGGGAGTCAGGTTTACTGCCAGGTTTTATTGTCTGTTTATTGTCTGGAGATCCTGCCCGTTTTATTAACATGACATCAGCTGTGCTGCCAAATATTCAACTTGAGTCTTTCCTTGAGATTATAAAATGTATGTTGCTGTAACCGGCAGAAAGGCAAACACGCAGGTGAGAGCTGAGAATAGTCAATGAAAAAAAAAAGATTATACAAAGCTAATCCCCAGATTAGATTTAAAGCTGTACATTTTTTTTCTTCACCAAAATAAGCTTTAAAAGCATGTTTGGTGATGAGGAATAATTCTAACATGAACCATTATAACGGTGGAGCGTTAGTGTCATCAGTCGGTCTGACACACACATGTGCAAACATACCTACACACTCACAACAAAGTCACTCTTTCTTCCCCAAAAGACACACACAACACACACACACACACACACACACACACACACACACACACAGTGCATGGTGAAGCTTTCCCCTTGAAGCTTCTTTGAAAAGGTTTATAGAATCTTAAAATAGCAGTGTGGTCTGTGAGCACAGGGATTAAAAAGAGAGAGCTACTATAGAGTTGCTGTAGTATGACATCACACGGACAACACACACACACACACACACACACACACACACACAGCCCTGCCATTGCCATCGCATTGTGTTCCCCAACTGGGGCGTGAGAGAAGGAGGAGAGCGGGGGGGATGACAAGCAAAAAGGAAAGGATAGGTTGGCAAGAGGTGACGAGAAGAAAGGGAATAAAAGACTGAAAAATAAAAAGAAGGGAGTGATGCAGGGGGGCTGGAAAGTGAAATGTGTGTGAAAGAGAGTGTTGGACAGATGACAGAGGAGGGAAAAGAAGAAGAAAGATATAATAATATAGAAGGCTGGTCTGTGTGGGATCGCTGCTAAAGTGTAACCGAGGTTGACTAAAGACGCGTGCACACAGATCTTCGTGATCCGTGAGCACACACACTTTTCCAGGTGCAAACACAGCAGGTCCAGCTCAGGTAATTTTCTCATTGTGTGCCATGGCGGGGGGTGCATCCTGCTGCTCCATCACACAGACAACACGATGCACCACCAGTGCTGCCCGTCATGTGTGCTAAACAGCTGCAGCAGCTCTGCCGAGGAGAGATTGACATCTCCGGCAGCCGATTTCCACCCAGCAAACAACAATAAGTGAGAATGGCTGCCAACAGACAGATAAACACAACGCAGAGACACATAAACAGACAGTTTCACCAGTGGCATGCACGCTGTCGACAATGCTGTTTTACCTTACAATCAATACGTCTGAAGGAAACACGCTCAAATGATGATGATGATGATGATAGGGTTTGAAATGTGATATTCACCGTCTTGATGTGCGAATGTATTGTTTGATACATGAAGGTGACTCGGATCAATCTGCAATAAGAATCTCATCTTGGATCTGATTATATTCTCTATCTCATATTGAATCTGGACTTTTCTTGCAGACACTTACTCTCCTCAGTCAAGGCTCCGAACTGTCAGGACGGTTGCATATCAAGGAAATGAATAATCCTCACAGTTCCTCCCACGAGTGTCTTTGCATTGATAATCTAACCGCAGTATTCAGGTGTGAAGCTTTACGCTCTGTTCTTTGACTTTGGTCTGTCTCTGATTTGTGTTAACACCGAAACAATTCAACAGTTATGTGCAGGCTCAAATTATAGTAATAGAAAAAGTCACAACACTAAAGCACCTGTGATAGAGTTGTGTACAGTTTAATAGTGACAGTTAATATATCATTTTGCTGCAGCTGCACTGTATGCAAGTTAAAGAGGTGACACATGTGTTTGCCTGCTATCACTGTGGCCAGATGCAGCACAGTGGTTCACATCCAGACACACTTTGACTCTAGTTGATGGTGACTGAACTGCGGGGGAGGGGTTCTGAGATAACATTCGTTTCCCTCCCTGAGACTCTGATGAACTCAAGGACTCGAGTTGACAACGGCATTTTGGATGGCGGGAAATGGCTTCCCCACTTTAGGCACACAGATGACGCTGTGGATTATTTCAAATTTGATTACATGTTGTCAGCGGTGTTATGTGCAGGCGGTGTTCAGGGGAAAATGAGCAAAAATAAAGAAATAAAAAACCCCTAACTCTAACTCAGCTGAGCCACAGAAGGTCATGCTCCATGAAAGGGCCAGGGCAGGCCCCGAAAAGTTTTGATTGCCAGTTGAAAAGGGCAATTTGCACCCAAGAGGAAAAAGGGCAATCCGTTCCTGCCCCCATGAACGCCACTGGTTGTCAGTGTCAAAGCTGACTAGTGTGAGCCAGCGTCCCCACTGAAGGAATAAAGCAGAGGCTTAGGCTGTTGTGATAGGGCGGCAGCACCACTGGCCAGCACCGTGAAGACTGAGCTGTGGGATATCAGCTGTGACTGACTATTTTTGCTCCAGTCGCCTGGCCAATGTCAACAGAAAGCAACTCGCTATGAAGCTGAGAGTTTCTCCATCGGCTGTTTTTGTCTGTTGGACTGTGAATGCAGCACCAGGGCAAAGGGAGATTATTCTGGTGTTACAGCGGGTGGCTTAAACCACCCCATAACAAACAAGAACCAAAAGCAGTGGCACCGCATATGAATGTGTGGTTTTTGTAGAAGATGAGGAGGTAGGGGGCGGGGCTAGGAGCAGGGCTAGCTGGTTATCGTCTGTGGTTGGGGAGCTTCTTTCTACTTCGTCTGTACTGGGACATTTACTTCCCCTAGAATTTTCTCCTCAGGGTTGCACATTATTTAATCCAATAAAGAGTTATTGAAATGCATTAAAATCTCGCTGAGCTAGCGAGCTTTAAAAAACCTCATTAGCTTGGTCGCTAATGGGACAAATACGTTTATACAAAAGACCGATTTGAACCGTTGACTTCTGTCTCATAACGGTCTGCAAAACACTTTAAACCTGGATGTTATTCACATATTTACATATTCTTTGTATTTATGTCATTCTATTCAACATCCTAGATTTGAACTGATTCATGTTTAAGCAGCCTAACATGGGTTGTGTTTGGCCAACAATGTAATTGTTAATTTAATGCTGTTATAATTAAAACCATTGTTTGGCTGCGGCACACCGTTGCAAAGCATGAATGACCAATTGTGTTTGCATGCAGGCAGGCAAGCAGGGATCCATGCTTGTGGACATGAGCACCAGCTTACACTGACAGCCAGGTGAATACACTCATTCTCCAAATTAATCATCTTACATCCAATAACTACTGCTACATCGGCAGGGAAGGACGTGGCTGTATGTGCGGGTGGGATTTCTCTAAAAGGATGGATGGATTGTGTTGATTCTTCAGACTGGATGTCCACATTAATAGATGCAAATCATTCTTGCCTTACAGCAATATTGTGCGACAGGTTTTGTGCAGAGTGGGAAGCACTGTGGTGTGTGTTTTTTTTAAGTTGAAGCTTTGCTGTTCTCTCATCCTCCAAGACAGTGATCCATTCAGCATTGAAAATATAATGCAAAGCTATTTTTGCATTCTGAAAAAACTGCATTTCCCACCGTCGGCCTGAGCGGGATATGCAGACACATGCCTCTACTTCTTTTTTTCTTTTGTTATCGTCAACATTTCAGTAATAGCTGTTGTACTATGACAATAAATAACACTTCAGAGATAGGAGCCAGGATGATTGCAGCAAATGAAAAGATATAAGGAAAGTGCACTTTGCCGGGGCTCAGCAGAGCCATGAAGCCAACCAAGAGACCGGAAATGTAATAACAGTATTATTTTTCTCTGTTTTTTTTTCCCTGTTATCTTTCTGCTGTTCCTTTAGTGAGTATTTTTCTTGGCGTTTCGTGGCTCACAGGAGGTCCAGTGAAATATGATTAAATCAGTCAATCATATACTTAAAATACAGGACATTTTATTTGTCTATGGACTCAAACTATGGATTTTACTTCAAATGGTTCTGACATTTTGAGAATAACAATCTTACGATTGAGTTACATCTTTAATCCTGTCAAGTATACAATTTGTATACTTGACAGGATTGTATAATACAAATATATGTATAATACAAATATATATATATAGTGTAAAAAGGGTGTAATAAGCAAGCGCTTCAACCTACACTTTTTCGGTCAATATTATGCAATAATGTATAAATTAAGATGATTTTTTTGTTGTTTTTTGCGTTTTTAACTTATGGCTATATGCAATGTTGTGTATATATGTGATTGAAATAAAAAAACTATGATTATGATGATAATTCAGCATGAAAGAGGTAAGGAGAATATATGAAAGCTGTGTTGGTTGATGTGAAATATAAGAGGACAACATATGGAGAACAACAGAGAATTGACGGAGAGTGAAAGGAAAGTGAACTACTCCCTCCTACGCTGGCTCTCATGTATTTTATACTTTAAATCTCTGAAACTGTTCACATCTGTTTCTCTGTCCTTGCTCTTTTAAATGCTGCTTGTTGTTGATCGGTTTTGAGTCGTTTTTCCCGTTTGTTTGTTTGGCTTTTCTCCTTGTAATGTTGTCCTCATTATTTGCCGTTTTGTGCATGAATGTTTTAGAGCCTCCACCTTTTCTGTTTGTCTACTTTATCCCCCAACTTGGTTTTGTACATTGTAGTAAATGCAATACATTAAAACAAAAACAAACAAAGAAAAATGATAATGAATATTTAAATTGCCCTCCAAAGTGGGAAACAACATGTTGAGGGAGCGATGCTATGAATGTACGTTCCCTGAAAAAGAACGGTCACCTCCACCAAGTGTTGCAGCCGAATTCATAATGTAAAAAAAGTACAAATAAAACTGCTTCTGTGTTTTTCTTCACACATTGGGATAGAACCACAAATCAAATACTACGCTGCCTTGTAGAAGGAACCCCGTTTTTTGGGCTCACACGCTGGATATACTGTAGATTATGACCATGAAATTGGGATAAAAATCAGATGACATATTTTGAGGTTCCTTCATGACTTTTAAATACATTCATATTTATTGATGCAGCTCATCTCGATGCACACACAAGATATTTTTAGCTGCAGATCTTCCCATCAGCATTGCATTGGTTCTTTAATCTCTGACAGCAGCAAAGGCAGGAAATACACTTTGATCCTGGGAAAGAAAATGCCACACAGTGGTGTCTACACATTTATTGATCCTCTTTATTAGATTTTAATCTATTTTTTGGTATGGGACGATGTTTAATGTTATATAAATGACGCTCTTTGAAGTGCTGTAGCCGTTAGCTGAACGCTAACTTGGCAGATGTTTGCTTCCACTGCAGATGGAGATTTCATTGTGCATTTAGGTTAAGTCAATGTCTGTTCACCAAGTCTATGTGATATTCATGTAAAGCAGGCTGTTTTGAGAGTAATCACCATATGACCCACAATATGGGTGACTTTTCATTTTCTGCATATTTTACTCACTTTTACTTTTACGCTTCAACTGAAGAGCTGCGACTGACTGGTAGGAGGAAGTTCACTCCAAGCCAATTTGATTTGAAAACACATCTTTTCCTTTACATTTTGGCCCCCTGTCTACTCTAAGCTGCTTTTTTTCTTATTTCACTTTATAGAGATTTCTAAAAAACAGTCCAATTAGATAAATCCCAGAACTCCTGCTGTGTGTTTTAGTGCAGAGAGAATGATTGTTGTCCCTGAGGCTGTCTGGCAGGGAAATGATTGCCTCTGTGTATGTTCTCTACTTGATCTCAGTGATCAATTAACACACATAGACAATATTACCAATTACGTGGTATGGATATAGTCATTAAAGAAATAGTTCCACGTTTTTGGTATTAAGCTTTATTGATTTCTTGGCAAGAGATAGCATCTCTTTAGCTCCCTAATAAACAACATCTTACTTCAGCAAAAAACTATTTGCTGGTTGTGAAACAACTTCACAGCGACTCAGGGAAGTCACTTTGCCCAGGCAAGAAATAGGCCTGCTTATACCCCCCATACAAAACTCAATTTCATCCACCAGGTATTTTCCCCAAAATGTGGAACTATTCCTTTAAGCTGTATTTATGCTGATTATGTGAGATGACTCCAAAATCACCAAAGAACTTCATGATATGTGCTTTTCATCATTGGCAGGAGAATCCTGCGATCGTGTGTGTGTGTGTGTGTGTGTGTGTGTGTGTGTGTGTGCACCTCTGTGCCTGTCCACAGCTAATCTCACATTCTGCAGCAGCAAACCGCATAATGTTTTAAGTGGCCAGTTATGGCTGCATGCTCGAGGACCTCTCGTGGTTGTGGTGACTCACACTTTCTCCAAACACATTTTATAGTTTCATACAGCCATTGACGGCCTGCCGAGTCCTCCCTCGCTACTCCCAGCCAGCCTCGGCCCTCTAGGGGCAGCCGGCGATAACACAGCTGAGTGCATCTGCGACCCCCAGCCGCTACTTGGCGCCTCGAGTGTTTTGGATAGTGCGTTTGGCTAACCACTAAAAGCATTTCTAATTCAACCATCTTAGTGGAGTAGGGCTGGGCGATACGGAGAAAACCCAATATCACAATTGATAATTGATGAGCGTAGCTTATTCCTGTTCCTCCTCGATTGAATGATTTTATTTTTATGACGTATTCTATGTCAAATTCGATGAAAATAAAGAACCCAAATCAGACGATATTTTTGAGCAAATACCTCAATACCCTATGCTTATTAGTGTATGATTTTGTTGGGTTTACTTTTGGTGCTTTTTAATCAATCAACACGAGTAGGCCTAATGTGGATATAATGACTGGGTGAGTAAAGGCCAGGTAAATTACATTACTTTACTGCAATGCAGCTTGGAAAAATCAGGTCATTTATGCAATATTATGATACCTACAATGTACAACAATACCATATTGATATAACATGGTTGTTTTCTTTCATTGCACGGCCCTAAGTTGAACGTTTTTCGAGCTGGTTTTCTTCCCAGCAGCCAGTTGAGTTCAGTGTGGTGCCCAGCCTCGCTGGATGGAACTGGGCATGAATCCTGTGGTGAACCACAGCAGCAGGCACAACAGAAGTAAACGCTGTAGTCAGGTTTAGTCACCATAGGAACCACATTAATTCAGCTACTACTCCTCTCTCTGCCTCCCTCCCTCTCTCTCATACAGTAACACAAACCAATCGTCTAATCTTGCGTCACAGGGATTCTAGGCGAGCAAAGAGTTCCCGAAGCCTTCCAACAACGCTGGCTCTTCCTCTCACAACCGAGCTGCCGGGAGAATAACGAGAGTGGACGCGAGAGTGGGAGAAGACATGAGGAGAGGAGGATTTTACTGGCACTGGAGATGGAGATGTGGGGGAGAAGGAGAACGATGGAAGCAGGACAGACGGAGAAGACGAAATGAGAGGTGGAAGTTGGGAGGGACATCGTGAGTGAATGACGGCAGTGTGCTGTGTCTTATACAAGTGACAGCAGGTGAGGTGAGCAGGTGTTAAATATTAAAGCGACTCAGCAGAGAACCTAGGCAAATGGCCTCTACTGATATGGGACATCCCAGGCTGACACACACACACACACACACACACACACACACATGCAAATACACAGACACCAAGGGTAGCATCCCACCGCAGTAGCAGAGCAAAGCAGAAAGAACACGCATGTTTAATTCACAACCTTCCATTTCAGCATGTTCGTGTTCTTACGCTACGCGCTGTGACCCCCAACCCCCACCCTCCACCCCCCGCACACCAAGGAGCAGGAAGTCAGAAGACGACATGAACAAGCTTGGCGAGAATGATCGAGTGGGGGGGGGAGGTAAATCCAACAACATTTCCTATTTCCCAAAGCGGCCCGTCTGTAATGGAAGTACAACATTCCAAACTAATCTCATTCCTCCCCTGGGCTTACACATGCCCTCTTTCCACGTCAATTCTGTGTTCCCTAAACGTGTCACCCTTCTCACAGCACAGCATCCACCTTCCCGTAGATTATCCCTGCCTGCTCCAGGCTGACGTGCATGACCGGGGGATGAGGACGAGGCGAGGACCGGGGGATGAGGACGAGGCGAGGACCGGGGGATGAGGACGAGGCGGAGACCGGGTTGAAAGAGAGGGGGGGGGGGAGGGGTGACCGCGAAGGAGGTCGGACCTGTTGTGACATCGATCCTTCTGTTTTCATTTAGTGAAAGAAATGGGTTTGGCACGACACATGGATGATGATTCTTTGATTTGTTAGCGCTGAGCCAATTTGAGGTGGAATTTATTTTGGACATTGCCAATACTGGCAGAGGCACAAGGAGAAGTGGAGTATGGGCAATGCAAAAAAAAAACAATATAAATGGCAGCAAGCTTCATCCTTGGCTAATAGATCAATGTTTCATTTTAAATCACGTACAACAAACAAAGTGAATCTGACATGTAGGTTATAATTCATACGCTTGTTGTTGCTTTTATGTGTGAGAAAGAAATCATTTGCACACCAAACTTAAAAAAAAACAACAACCTGTGCATGTAAACATCTGTGAAAGCCGTTTATATGGGGATCTGGGGTCTACTTCATGTCAACTGCAGTTTGCAGCAGTCAGCGGATGAGTGGGGCTTAATTTCAGCCCAGGACATAAATGATCACGTATGGTGGTGATGGTGAGTCTGCATCTCCCAGGCCTGAGGGATTTTATTACATGGTGTATACAAATATACAGAGATGTGACTCTTTTTTTGTGCAATATTGCTAAACAACTGGAGTCAAGTAGGTGGAGAAATGATGAGACAGTTGAGAAGTGGATCCCAGAGGAGAAACTAAGGCAACACAAAGGCCAAGTGCAGCCCTGTTAATTGGAAACCAAACCACGCGCAACGAAACAGTAGCATGTGTTCGACCCCACTTGAAATAAACACATTTATCCCAAACTGAAAAACGAGTGGAAGATAGTCGTTTCTGAGGGAAACAAGTTAGAACTCCGACTCAGAACTCACATCGTGTGAATGCCTTGTTCCAGAGAGATTTCAAACATGAAAACCTTTAAAAGACAGAAATACCGTAAATCCTCTAATATTGGCCTGTATAACATTGGGCGGTCTCGCTGTCGGCGGAGGCAAATAAAGGCCCGGGCTGCGATGCGCTTGAGTAAAATAAAGGCCCGGGCCTATATTAGAGGATTTACGGTAAGGTCATTTTATTTTGAAACAGAACAAAGTCTTAGGTAGTCAGGACGATACATTTCAATACATATATTGTGAACATATCACATTTTTTTCACATTTCATCAAATAAACCCTAGAATAATCTCATTACCGCAACAATCCCAAACAGCCAAATCATTAGGAAAACAAATATTTATTCATGTATTTCAAACTCAATCGTAAAGAGTTATGAAAATATATGGAAATTGTTTTTGGTACATCAATACATTTCTTTTATTTGACTGATTTCTATCATTACCGCAACACCCCCTTTGACCTACACCCTATTTTTTTGTGATATTTCATGGAAACATCATAACAAAACTTATATGTTCAGCACACAAATTGTGTGTAAACTTTTAAAAATGGAGGAGCTGTTGCAGGAAGTTACTGCTCTCCTCACACTCATTCATCACAGTTTCAGGGATGCCTGCTCCTGTTTGTGTGATCGAGTGCGATGCTGAGGACAGCCAGTGATAAAAATGACAACTGGAGGAAGCCTTTTACATGAGATGTGACATCATCATGACAGTTAAGTTTGCATCTTGGCAGCGTAACGATGCTTTAACACCCAGTATTTCACACCTCCACGTATATCTATTATTTTAGAGCACTTGCCTCGCTGAAGTTCTTTTTCTGGATTATCTTGGCACTTCTTTCTGTTTTTTTTTTGTTCTGCTGTCCATCTTAAACATCATGCAGTCTACTACTGTGCTGATCCAGGATAACCACGGTACCGGGGGACGAGCCGCTCATTTTTCACTCTCTGTACGACAGACTTGATTGTGGCATTAACAGAACATACATGTGTGTGTATGTGGAGGCATTCAGCCTGCTCAGGCTGCAGAAAGCACAATATTGTTTGTTTGCTCACAGTAATCAGGCTGAATTGTTACCAGCCCACTGGGATTTCTTTGTCGATCCTCCAGATTACCACCACATCACTGACAGTAGGTACGGAAGCAACAGACACACGGCCAACAAGGATTACATGCCACATTTCTTCCATATTAAAAATTATGTTGGGTAGGTTTATATATTTATTACGTGTTTTCATATGAAATCACGGAGAGGAGCTAACAAGCTGCGAGCAGGGTCAGTGTGATGAGATCAAGCACATGTGTCAACGTCATCATCACTTCCATAATGGTCTTATACTACAGCACTGCATCGTGACAGGTGCTCAAACGAGCCATTGATTAATCAATTAGTCAATCAGCAGACAAAATAATTGCCACAATTCTGATAATCAATTACTCCATTCATTCATTTATCAAGAAAAAAGGGCAAACATCTGCTGTTTGCAGCTTGACATATTGTTGGTTTCATCAGTTTTACATCATTTGAATGTAATATCTTTGTGTCTTATATCTTTATATCTTATCTTTGGGGCGTCGGTTGGACAAAAGAAGCATTCCTACATTTAATAGATGGAAGCAACAAAAGGTGTGTAGTATTTACAAAGAAATGTTCATGTATTTTCCGAGGCTACTTACATATATTTTCTTTGATGAGTAGTTTTTCTAATATGTCGTAGCATTTTATGGACTAAACAATTAGACTAATTCAAAAGTAATCAACCACCTACTATGAAAACAATCCTTAGGGGCAGGAACTGCAAAACATCAAGGAATTGGTAAAAAGGGAGGGTAAAAAGATCAATATCTTCTCACACCTTTTCCCACATATTTAAACAGTATCCTTATGGTGCATACAAATGAGAACTACAACAACAACGCCTTTACAGCCATTTGCTGACCCTGTACTTGCCTGCCAGTGTGCTGCTTTTACACCAGGCAGGAAGACTTGTATTTACAGAACAGGCCTGCAGGTACAGTTGCTAGGAGGAAGGGGGTTAGTTACACCTGGGAGCCGCCGAAAATGACCGCACTCTTGTACTTTTGGCCATTGAGCAGATCAATTAGAGCAGTTGGGGGTTAAGCACCTAATTTAATGGCACATCAAGAGCAGTGATTGAAGGCAGGAAAAAATATATATTTATTTTCCCCGTCATTATATCCCCAGTGTGAGGTACACTGCAACCCCCCCCCCCCCCTTCAAGCTAACTCTCACAGCCTGTCTTACCTTCATCTGTCTCTTTTCTTGTCTTTTACACACACACACACACACACACACACACACACACACACACACACACACACACACACACACACACACACACACACACACACACACACACACACACACACACACACACACACACACACACACACACACACACACACACACACACACACACTGCATCCCCCAGCAAGTACTACTTCAAAAGGAAGCAGTATTGCTGCAGTTATTGGTTCCTGTGTTTTGGCTGCCGTGCCCTGAGAGATTTAAAAGCTAAAGAACCAGTTGTGTTTTTATCAAAGCTTCTTCAGCCTGCCTGTCAGTTAGCGAGGTCTACAGAGTCAGCACCAGAGAGACACTTCTACTGAGAAAGAGATGTACATCCCCAACTTTTCACTGAGCATCACACCAAAATAAAACATAAAAAAAAATAAAATCCAATCTTAAAGGATATCTTCTCTTTTCTTTTAAAAACTAGGAATCTATTTTTCTGGCATCCCGCTGAGTATTAGAAGTGATGCGGCTCCATACGGCTCAGCACTTCTTCTGCTTTTTGACTTTGCATAGCCCAGTTTTAGACCGGGCAGAAAATGCATTATTACATATTTAAACAATGCTTGATCATGTGTTGAAATAAAAGTGACATACCAGAGAATGGTGCATGTTCTATGCAGAGTTCTACTGACCTTATGAATACTGTGCATTTTATAACCTTTTCAAAAAGCTGCTCGGGGTGATACCAGCCATCAATCCAGTGTGTCGGCAGTGTTTCTATACTTAAACAAAAAAATACTCCAACAGAGCACACTGTGAGAGCACAAACAAGCTTCCAAACCCTCCCAGTGTGTCATTGTCTAATCTCCAACATGCTGACTACAACGTCCTCGGACAGTTTATATATATGACGTCTGTTCTTCACCCCAACAACCTCAAAATATCCATTAAACATCCATTTCAAAGAGCTTTAAGCAACTCACAGGAAGAAGATGTAACGTGCATCAAAAGCTGTGGTTTTAGATTGTATCATTATTCCATTCATATTCCTGCCAGCTGAGAAAACCATGTACCAAACGCCTCTAAAACGGGCTTGTTAAATATATCCATAGAGTATATATATATATATGGTGTGATTTATGAAGCTTGTCGTTCTTTCATGCTCCAGCGTAGTGGATTATGTTTAATTGTGAGCTCCATCCCTGGTGTGACTTTCTCCACACAAAGTCTGTTAATGAAATAAGCGTCTGACTCTAAATTGCCACCACGCCAGGTGAAAAAGTGTAGGTTGAAAAGCTTTATGCGTTAACATTAGGGTGGCTGTGAGGACGGATTACAGCCCCCTAATCTCCTAAACACACTGTGTTTCAAAAAAAGCAGAATATATGGCGTGTGTGTGTTTGTGTGTGTCACTCACCTTGTCAGCCATAATCATAGAGGAGCCGCCGTGGACTCCCAGGACTGGAAGTTGCGTCTGAACAGAGAGGAAGTCAAGGATCTGGGCGATGGCCTCCTGATCGGTGCCGTCGGCGAACACGAGGCCGTGGAGACGAGTGCGTGACAGAAGCTCACACACCTTGGGGCAGAGTGAAACAAACTCAGGCATCAAACGAGGCTGTGTGTGTTTAATAGACAGCATGTGTGTGTGTGTGTGTGTGTGACGCAGCCTTTCACACCTGTGTGATCACAGATTTTGGGTCCGTCTGGTTGATCCTCAGGATCACCACGGAGACGTCGAGGGCGTCGTCGGGGCGCCGAGTCGGGCGGAGGTCCTGATCGGTGATGTGGCGCGTCTGGCCCATGATCACACCCACGCTGAGACCTGGAGGCTTCTGGGACGCCACAGGCACCGTCATCTGGGAGAGTAGGAGCAACATCCAGCCCACTACACCCATCATACCCTGAAAACACACAACAAACGCCAAAAATTAACAAACAAAGTGCAAATCGTGCCCCCCAATATCTGCCATCATTTACCTTGTTGTCAGGTATTTATTTGTTGACCGTCAAGGTATAACAATAAATAAAATCCTGAAATGTCATGAGCTACTTATCTTATCATACAAATATTAATCTTGGTTAACCAGCCTTCAAGGTGTTTACACAGCAACACTCTTTTCTCAGGACTTTCTAATCTCATGAGGAGGAGATGATGACAAATCGCCTATCAGTACATGCATAATGATGGAGGAGAACAAGGAAGAAAAGGAACAAGAGGAAACCTGCATAAACTCCTTATCTTCGTCATTAATCTAAAATAACATTTCTGTCTTCACTATTATTTCATATTTTTGTGTGTATGATAACTTGTTCATATTTTCCGTGTGTCCTCGAAGACAACAAACAACTCCCACTTCTCTCTCTCTCTGTGTTTGTTTAGAAGATATTTACTCACACTTGTCCTGGACAGAATATACTGTATTTCATCAGGAGAGGACAGCCTTGTGTATTCTGAACAAGCCTTCAAAAAAGGCAGTAAGTGCTGTAAAAGCACCCGCCGGGTTTCCCGAAGAGTGGCTTGTATTTATCTTTAAAGAAAACCGTGTGACTCAGATATGTGACCGGAATCTATCTATCGGTGCGAGTCTCAAGCGCAAAATTAAAGATCGCATGATAGGCACAAACCGGGGCTGGGGGAGGGTTTACTGTCTTCTTTCTGTCCTCCGCTATTCAAAAATCCCTTAATTCAGTTTCAAAGTGTGCAACTATTAGAGGAGCAGGGTTAAACCTAACTTTATTTTTGCTAAAGCACTAATGTGGCTTCACGAGACGCCCCAAATCTCTCTTCCACTGTCTGCCTTTATTTGAACATAATCTATGCCTGTAGGCAATGTTCAAAGTAAAGTGCCAGCTATTAATGTATAAAATAACCCTAAAATAAATGTAATCTGATTCACCCAAGTCACGGGGCTGTGAGGGGAAATATTCCAAATGGCTGAAGGCACAATAGTGTCTGGATCAATCAATAACATTCAACGGAGATGAAAAATCACACATATCCCAATTCCAGTCTAATACAGAGGTCTTTAAGCTCCTGTTCCCACTTCAGCTTACTCGGTGTTACCTTTCCCTGTAATGTGAGCAGATCTGAGAGAAGCAGATGAGTAGAGGAAATGCAGTGTGAAATGCCTTGGGCTGAATGAGAGCTAATGAAACCATGATGCGAATGCTACGTTGCATCTCAGCCAATTTCTCACACCACCACAGTCCAGCAGAGCTGAAAAACACCCCAGGAGGAAACATCACGTCCACGAAATTAACCCACTGTCTCTAGATCTCCTCAGCCTGCCCTCTCCGTGTTTTCCAACTATTCTAATCATCTTTATGTATTCATTTCTCTTTTCCATTTTTAATTCTCTTCCTCCAATTCTGCCAATCTGTCTTTCCGGCTGGGTTAGTGTGTGTATCTGATCCATGTCATCTCACACCCGGTCTAATCAGGCCAGTTAGTCAAGTCAGTATTCTCCCAGCCTGCTCTCTCTGCCCTGGTGCCCACAGACTAGCCTGCAGCTCCAGCAGCACTTAGCATACGCCGCTAAATCACACACCGCTACACTCCTGTCCCAGGAAATTAGTGTCAGCTCCAACTGATGGGACGGGATTACACTAACTTTCCCTGGAGTTAGCATCAGAGCTAACGTTACTAGGAAGCGTGAGTGAGCTTCCAAAATGGTCATCATATAGCAGATGGGAAACTTTGGGGATTTGCATGTGTGCTTAAAATCATATGTGCTGACTCCTGTGATAAGCTTCCAAAAGAGATGTCATGAGGGGTAGCCGTTTCCCTCTGTGTTAGCATTTATGCAAATATTTCCACCAAACTGGAGAGGAAAAATGCAAGATCTTAATAATGTAACATTCAGTGGCATAATTCTCCAGCAGCCTGCCAACACTAAAGGGTGTTCACTCTTTTGGTAGAAGAGTATGCGAGAGCTGATTTACTGCAATAAAAACGTGGGGAGCTTTTGTTTGCGCTCATCTAAACATGTTTCCTAAATCGTACAAATTTGCCTCCAAGCAGCAAATTAGTCCTGTCTAAAAGGGTTTTTATTTCCATGGCTAAAGTTAAATCTAGATTTGTGAAAACGATGTCACCCTGTGCTCAACTGGGGACTGGCATTAAGAGGCCCTCAAGCTGCTTCACTGACAATGAATGGGAGGACGTCTTTGTGGAATACAACACTGACTGATTTCCCCTCGCATGTAAGCACATTTTTTTGGTTCAACAATGTTAGCCCAACTCCTATTAAATAAAGCTCATGTGGGTGTAATTGCTTAACGATATCAGCCACACTTTCACTCCTTCATTCATCGCCAATGAAGCAGCTCCACATAGTGGATGACAACACAAATTAGGCTCGCGGCTATGTGGACCCTTGTTTCACCAAAATATCTTAAAGTCATACTCCATCCAAAATCTGTCTGTTGAACGGCAAACACTCAACTTTGTTGACCTGAAATAGGTCTCTACAGGTTTGTAGTTAAACAACTAAATGAATTCAGACGGTTTCAAAGGATTTGAATGATAAAACAAAATGAAAACATCCTTCTCAATCTTAAATCCTACATTTACTTTCAGCTGTGGTACATTTGGATGTTAAACACGTTCCCCACATGGAGGGTATCTCTTCCATCGTCTGATGTGTACCAGGTTTTTCTTAAAAGTGTCTTGATTTGTCATGATCAAGTGCGGCCAATCTAATACTTCTGTGTTGAAGTTTCACATACGTTTTATCTCATTATTTCTGAAAAAGTTCCATCTAATTATCTGCTATTTTCCCCACTAACGATCTCTTTATAAAACTGACAAGCGTTCAGTGCAATGTGAGAGCTGAACATTAAATTGTACAATTACATCTTTGGATGCTGGCAGTCATTATTCAGGAAAGAAAACCAGCTAAAAGGAAGTTGTCACTCCTAAATCATCATCATTTTAAAATGAATGTTTACTTTACTGCTCGTTTCCAGAGCAAGAAGTCAAACTTCATATCAATCCTCAACCCAAAAATGTATGGCTATTGTATTATATGACATAACAGTGGGCTGGAAGGTCACTACAGTCTGGGCTGAATAATATAGTATGTCATATCTATTTTACATATGATAGCAGCTGCCACCATAAAATTATGTTGTTTTTTCCCCCCAAAGTTTCAACTCTTAGTGGTCCGAAAGCATTTCTTTTACATAATCAAATGTTATTTTTTCAATTTGGTTTGTTAATCCCCATAATACCCAGTTCCAAATTGAGTGTCGGGGCCAGATTTATGTACATATTCCCGCTCGCAATCTACATGAAATTAGTGTCTGATTTAATAAAGCAGCAGCTAATTATCAGTAACTGGGACTGTCTTTTAGGTGCATCCTGCATAAAAACCAGATCCCCAAAGATGCAGTTCAGCAGTAAAATGGAGAAAAAAACTATGAAAGAAAAAGCCTTAAAAAATAAAAAAGAAATGTTGTGATGCTGAATCTCCATAGAGTGAAACGGTAAGTTTTGGATCATTTACTAGGTCCCTGATCAAACTCAATGAGGGTAAATAAGGTGGGCATCTATTAGTATCATGATTTTAAGGTTCGTAAAACTAATGCTGTACGAGTAATTAAAGGTGCAATGTGTAATATATGTGTAGAATTTTAATTTAAAACATTAACTTTGAACAAACATCATCCTTTAACACCATCATCAGTGTTGACATAATGCTAAAGTGATCTATGTATTCTGTTGCAGACAAATCTCCTGATCATTGAGAGGTGGTAATGAATCATGCCTGTTTACACGAAGGGAAAACGCAGATATTTCCACGCGGTTTGGCCTCTCATTTACATGAAAACCCCGTTTTTAATCACAGAAATCGGTTATTTCTAAAAACCAAAGTGGAGATTTGTGATAACGCCGGTTATGTGTTGTCGTGTCAGCTGGGAGAAACGGGGTTTTAGGTTCTCAAGCGTCACAGGAAGTCGCTCGTGTATTGTTGTTGTTGATTCTGAGGATTCTGATTGGCTTGCATAGCTTTATCCTTCTCCCTACACTGCAGCCCATAGGTTCGGTATAGTTATAACGGCGCTCGACGGCTGATTTATGCAGGTTGATGGAAATGAGAACTTTTAAAAATGATGTTGTGTGCACGATGTTATTTTTGAAAACGGAGGGGGGGGGGGGGGGGGATATTCGTTTCTCATGTAGTGTCCAGTCTGTCCTCTTTCCAACATGAGAGGACGAAGGCGTGGAAGAACTGGAGCTGCTCTGAGGTCTGCTCAAATCTGTTGAAGCTAAAAGGTCCGGGAACAGTTTGATAGTTATACTTGCTTCTACCCTTTTTATATTCCTGATGACCCAACAGAAAAGGCTAAATTTGCTTGGAGCAGGTGGCCTGGCATAACACAGTACAGCTTTAAAAACACATAAAATATATTTTAAAAACCACATGTCAGTGCAAATACATGTCAAGTGTGCAATCACTGCAATGCATTTGCTGAGAGGATGTCAAGTTCAGGTTCAGGTTCAGGTTAAATGACTGCAAAGCCACAAACTCTCCACTTTCTTTGATGCAAATTGTGTTTCGTTATTATGACTGCAACACTTTTCTTTCTAAGAAGCTGTCAGTCTCATTTGTAAATAATTCACTGTAGCTCTCCTACACGTTTCTGCTGTCATGGTGATTTCTGCAGAATGCAGAATTAGTAATTTCCATCTCCCCCTCCACAACCTTCCTTTAATATACCATTTCAAATCCGCACCTGTGCTGTAAAGGCAAATCAGTTCCCCTGTAAAACTGACCCCTGAATATTGGATGAGCCCTAACAAATGTACCAGAATCTGCAGTCAGCCACTTTTTTATATCAAATCTCCCCATGTTCTGCGTGCAATCCTCCTTTAAATGCTAAACACATTTGCATGAATGAGAGGGGCACACTTCAGTGATTGCACGCGAGCTCCGTCTCAGATGACAGGAAACTGAGCTTCCAGGCCGCTGCACCTGTTTGATAAATCACATGCACATCGAGTGGATTTCATGCTGTCTAGTGCTGTCGGTTTTGCATTTGCTGACTTTGCCCATGTTGTTAAGTTGCATTGTTTCGCAGTGTTGTCCGAAGCAGCTACCAGCCAACACATAATGTGTTTGTTGTAAATATAAATTATCTGCCGGGATTTTTTGATATCATATATACAAATTGTGTTCCTGCTGATTAAATGTTTTAAATGACAATTAGATTTTTTTATTTGAAAATTGGACATCGTTTTGTTTTTCAGATACACTCAGAGATGAACCGCAACTAATTGAGAGTTCGGAGCATTAAGAAAAGGAAGAAAGGGGAGTTGAGGAAGAAAGGTACGCCTTCCCTCCTTGTTATGTGTCATTTTTTGAGGAGAGCAGTTCAATATTATGTTCGTTGGATATGTAGTGTGCAGAAGTTAAAGGAAGAGTGCGCCACCCTCCTATTGTTTCTTAGTTTTGCTTGGCTGCATTTGTACTGTGAGAAGCTAGCCAAGCTTGTCACGTTACCATGCAGTCCGTGTTATAAGTGATGTGTTAAAACACATTGATGGTGGTGTGACGTCTTTAAGCACATTTTGGAAATGTTTTTAAAAAAGTGTGGAATCCGTAAAAAAAAAAAAAAAAAACATTGCTCGTTTTCTGTGGGGTTTTTTTAAGTACTTTTTCCATATCAGTTTGAGTGGTAGCAGATGTGTTGAATCACCTCATCAAAGTGTACATGTGGTTTATTAACAGAAAAAGTAGTGCCGTGTAATAGCACAGACTCAGTAACATCCAGGTGTGGTCTGGAGTACGTAAAGAGGCAAACATCTCCACTCATCAAGGTAAGAAGGTGTACATTCATCCTCAGACGAGGGGATATTTATGACTTTTTAACATATTTCCAAAGAGATAACAATAGTATCTTTAGAAACGTTTAAAGGAAATACATTAATGCAAAAGGAAATAGGGGATTTTGTTAACTATATTTTCATATTTATGATTTGTGGTAGACAGCTAAGAGGGTTACACTGTAGGAATGTGATGGCTCTGCCTATCACATGTGGAGTGCCACAAGTCAGTGTCCTGGGCCCTCTAGTTTGTTTAAGTTTCGTACAATATTGATTATATAAAACTAGACGACTCGTGTTCTTTGTTTTCATATGATGAGTTCACAATCTATCTAGTTTGGACCAAAGATTAGGTTCAGGCTAAGTTAATGTCTTATTGCTTTGGGAAGCAATGAATTGCAACGAAGCTACCAGTGTGGGTGAATTAAAAGTGTAATTACATTACTTAACTAAATACTCAACAGCAGAAGAACAGTAATGCGTTACATAATTTGGCACAGCTCTGTCAAATGTGCCTTCAAACAACTCCAAATCCTCCACACCCACACGACTTTTGTGTTAAGCTTGTGTCGAACAAGACATTGTGGTTGAGCAAGCAGGCAACAGCAAGATTTGGAGGGATTTTTTGATCCAGTGTTTTGACTATGCTGTATAATCCCTTACAACAAACATAAAACACAATCTTCAAGTAGAACAAAACAAGCTGGTTAGAGGCTTCAAGCTGAAGTCATGTTGGCAGGTGTCAATTAAACCAGCTTCACAGGCTTCCAGTGGAGGACCAAGCCGTCACATGTAATTACACATAGGAATTCAGATGGAAGGGCTCCCAGATACTTAGTATTTAGGGAAAATATGTGAAGACTAAAAAGTTTTCCCTGATTGAACGTATATCATGATTTGAAATCTTGAACAAATGTTATTTTTTGTCAGAAAATCAGCATGAATTTTTTTTTTTAAGAAATAAAAGGTTCTATAAATAAGGATATGAATGATATATGAACAAACATCTGTGTAGAAACGCTGTACTCTGAGTATGAGAGAGAAAAAGGCCTTTTTAAATAAATATTTAAAGTAGGTAAAAGTATGCAATTAGGCAAATTATGCATTGCTAATTTAGGAGAAATCACCTAAATGTGTATTGTGGATGTTTCCACTTAACTCGTGTTTTGAAAGCAAAATGACCCCAAATCTAAAAACTTGACCAGTGAATGGAAAAACAATGTTTTTGTCTGCAGTGTCTCCCCATCATGGAGGTTGGTGAAGTGTGTAAGCATCATTGGACAATGATGGAAATAGGATTTCCTCTTTCTATCTTTGACAGTCTGATATGTTGCATGACAAAGGTTGTCAATAAGGCAAAAGTGCCCAAAAATATTTGACGACTCCCTGCACTTAAGAAAACACATTTTGCAATATCAGACTGGAACAAGGTGCAAGTTTTCTAGTTTGAACAACAGGAGTAGAAACAGTGAAATCATAGTACCAAATTACTCACAAACTCAACACTAGCGCCCTTTAAACTCTACTACAACTACAACAAAATGAAATTGTTTTCAAAGCAATTTCAGTGCATCCTCTGAATATCATTTTATATACACAGGTGCACATTCACATCATATTCTTAAATATTCCTTTTCTGACCTGGGAGCAGCAGGGTTTACATTTGCTCTGCATTTACTAAAGCACAGTGTGCATCATTATCCACCCACCCAGATGGTGGATTGCAGAACACAAAAGTTTGCTGTCTTCAATGCACAGCGGGATATGGAGGAAATGTTTGAAATATCTCATTTATATATGTTTAACGATGTAAGTTTCAAATGTCTTCCTGCTTGTTCTCGATCTTTTTTCCACATCAAAATTTCAGCAATACTGAGAAATGTATGTGAACATGTGTTACTGGGATTCACTTCTGGACAATTCTATGCTTCTTTTTTTGCATGCTTGTGGTATGTTTGGAACCAGGGGAACAGCAAATGTCCACGAGAGCTCTGTCATACATATTTCATGGGTAATAAATATGAATAAACAAGGACAATGCCAAACTCCTTCGTTCCTCAGGGGATGGCACTGTGTTTTTGTAACTGTGTTGGTGTGCATGTCTATATCTGTGGGTCGATGTGTTTGACTTTGAAGGTATTCTTTGTGTTGTGTATTTTGTGAGAAATACACAACCCCTGCGGAGGAAACTACAAGGCAAATGGGCAAGGAAAGGGAAGAAAGGGCATGGAAATGAAGTTATTATGAAGCTGAGACGGGGAAGTGTATAGTATTCACGCAGGATAGTTCTGACCTTGGACCGATGGAGAAAGGCCATAAAGTAAGCTACTTTGATCAGCTCCATTAGATTTTACATAGGAATTATGAATTATAAAGGCATGAACGTTTATATGTATTATAATTGATATAACCTAACATGTGTTCCAGTGAAAGAACTTGCATAAATGCAGCGACAAATCATGTGGTTAAGATTAACCAGATAGAAATTCAGAGAGTTATTTCCTTTCGGAGGATTTTTTTATACAAACTTTTGCAGTAACTTGTATTAATTAAACATGTATGTTAAAGTGTAGCCGACTCCAAACTGTATGAACTCCAGGGTTTAAGAGCACAAAGCACAGTGTGATGAGCTCAGACTGAGCCATCCTTATGAATATACGATGTGATTTTTACAGATCTCAATTATTCAAAGGACCTGAAACATTAAAATGACACACGACGGTTGTAGACAATCCTTGGTAAGCCTTGTTAGACAACCTCATGTAATGATGGAATAAACTCTCCTTTTAATTTTTAACCAAAAACTGAATTTGTAGTCATTAATGCATGACAAGTGCACCACTCTCTTGAACAATCCATTATTGATGAAAGCGAAGACATTTATTAATCCACCAAATTTCTTCTAAAGACGACATATTGCTTTAATAAATTGGGGAAATCAAAGTGGTGATATGACAGAGTTTTTGAACCAGTCACAGAAAAAAAAACTCCACATTTCTCTGTGTCTAATACATTGTGAAATTGAAGTGAAAACATTTTAGGGGATTCACTCCTGAGCAGTGGTGCGAGCGTCCCTCATGCTCACAATGGTCATAAATTAAGACCATTATTTTTCAAATATGTGTCACTGTTCAAGCCTGTGAGAGACCTGAAACCACTGAATCATTATTTCCACCACATCACCGTTCTCTGCAGTGACACCACAGTGTGGCTCATTCCCTGTCATGTTGAAATAAAGGGACTGTACAGAACGTTGTGTAAAAGGAGACGGACTGCATGTTTCAGTGCAAAAAAAATAAAATAAAACTAAATGCTTGAACACCCAGATGAAGCCAGCTATTTTACTGATTCAATGAGTGATATATTATACAATAAAATCATTTTTTGCTGGAGGCATGCGTTTGATGGCAGCTTTTCAAAAACCTCTCACACACAATCTTTGATCATACATCTCTGGGCACCAGTATCCGGTCAACATATGTTTTGTTTTTGATGTGCTGCTTATTGCTGTTAAAAACTGCACTTGGCAGGAGGAGACATAGGCTTCAAATGTCCCCACATCACCAGATGCCTCATCTGGCTGAGACAGCACCTGTCGCCGGTGTGGAATGGAGCATAATACCTGGAGTAATATACTTTGGATGATTTGAATATTTTTGGCCCCTGCATCTTGCTGCCTGGCAGAGCTCTCAACAAGATCATGTCGAAAAAAAGAATGTGAACTGACTAGACGCTGACACATTAAATCATGGAGTGAACGAGGTCCTATTGATGTGGAAATATGGCAAAAATAATCACGTGTTAAAGATTCCCCGGCAGACAGCCATATCATTTGATTTGATGTACCTTAATTACTTGACTACGTTTATGGCACGATAAACGCTTTGCCGCCAATTTGTTTTAAAAGAAGCACAGAATCCATTTGCACAGAGCAATTTTGTTGTTTTCACATTTGTCAAGACTTCACAATAATTGGTTATCATGCTATACTTTATGGGCATTTATTGGTATGCAGATGTTGTGCTTTACATTAGGAACCTGACTATGCATATTGCAGGTTTGTTGTTTACCAAATTGCTATGTTTCTCCAAGCAGCATATCCTCAAAGAATGTGTGCAGTGGGGTGTGGGTACAACAATCTACTTAAGCCCCACTGGGCACCACTGAGACCTGGGCTCAGGCAGCAACTTGAACGCTCCGGAAAATTTAAGCCAAATTAGAAGAGCCTTAAACTTGTATTCTTTCTAATAGCCAGCAGGGGGCGACTACTCTACTTGCAAAAAGAAGTCTGATTGTGTTGAAGTCTATGAGAATACTTCCTAGTTGATTTATTTCTACAGTAAACATTGTGAACATGAGTTTATTGTCTCACTCTCCACATGCAAACCTCCTTTAATACAACATTATGTTATATCTGGTAAATGATGGTCCCATTTAGAGCCAAGATCATAAAGCGGGGTATGCTTTAGGGCATGGCCACCTTGTGATTGACAGGTTGCTACCACAGGGAGTTGTCTGCGTTTTTGTCCAACCATTTTAACCCGTTCGCTGTGTGTTTTCAGTTCACAAAAAGTTAACCTAAAAATGTAAGTTGGCCAAAACGCCAAACTCAAGGCTTCAAAACTGTCGTCCACAAACCAGTGGGAGATGTCACGGTAACTTTGTCCACTTCTTATATGCAGCCAGTGCTTCATAAAACAAAAATCAATTACCATGTTACAGATTTACTAGCCCATCTACAATTATATCATTTTTATAAACCATTTTTCAAATAACACAAGGTTCACTGTGCTTCACAAATGGATAAATAGCAGACACACACACACAATAAACAGCAAAATCAATAAAGCAGAGCCAGTGCTCCAGGAAGTCTCCTAGGTCTTGTGTTTGTACAAATTGGAAATGAGAGAGGAATGTTTGATTGAGGCAAAAAACATGGATTGCTTTTATCAAATTAATAATAGATAAAACAGCTCAATTTTGAAAAATAATCCTTCCTTTGGCAGAAGTCAACTCAAACAAATCACACTCAACTCTTTCCAAAAAGGGGAATTTATATTTAATCATTTTCCCCTTGGACATGCCCATGTGTATCTACCTGCAGGTGTGTGCTTGAATATTCATCATATGTGGGGGACACATTTATTCACGCCATCAAAACATCTTATTTTAAACCTCATGCACGTTAACCAGTTCCATCACTCTCCTGTCAGTGGCATGACAGTGATTGCAAGGCTGACAACAGGCCATGACACGGACATCAGAAGAGCCAGACGTATGGCAGCAAACCGTAGCTTGCCTGCCATCTCAACTAGCATGAAGACATACGTATCGTCTTCGCACCTCGACTCGCCAAGAATACTCGTTAACATCGTTAGGTAGGCTAGGTGTGTAGCTAGATAATTAGGCATTCAGCTGTAACAAGTTACATTACGTCAATAGTATTTGATTGTAATACACTTTGTTATCAATAACTATGTTAATGATATTTAAAAACGTTATCTCGTTACTGTTTCCTATTATTGTCAGGAGGTGGCGCTAATCACCAACTTCTATATGCCTCTAAAAATCAGGGCCTCTGTCGCCTTTATATCAGTTGTTACTTGTTTTACTTGTTAGTTGTTTGCCAATCATGTCAATTCATTTTTTATTTTGCTAACATTAGCCAGCAATATTTCTGTTGTCCTGGATTTCCTTGGATTGGAAATAAAACGGTAAACATTGGTAACATAATAATAATATAATATAATAATCCTTGTGGAGGTGTAAAAGAAAGCGACAGGGAGCAGCGGTGTTGGGGAATGTTTAGCCTCTCTAGCTTCACCTCTTGATAATAAAGGCTAGATTTCATGAATGTAAATCACTGAGGCGAACTGCAAGGCATTAGCATAAGTCTTTGACAGACATTGACATTAAGTCTAACCAGTTATAATCACAGCCATTAATAAATCTGGTTATAATTGCACATAAAATTGGTCTTGCATCAGGATGTAAATAGTGAGCGAGTTTTTATTTTCCATCCATCCATCCATCCATTTTCTACCGCTTATCCTGTATTCAGGGTCACGGGAGTTTTTATTTTGTGGAAGCTATTCCATTCACAAGTGAACCAACACAGATCTGAAGGGTTATAGTGGGACTTGCTATTAACTTAACTAACAGAACTGGTACCAATGCTAAATTCTAATGCTGTCCCATCTGTTTTTTGGGGAAATTAAAGTGGAAATATATACATAGAATGCATGCATGCATCAAAGTGCTGCTGGATTGACCGAGGCACATCTGCAGGCATGTTTGTTAACAAGTCTGCCCTCTCCGCCTACCTAATATGCATTAATGTCCCGATTTGCATGATCAGAGAATTGAAACGACATGACACTAAAACAGCCTTAACAAGATTCACACACTGGGCTTAAAAGCAATTTTCCAATACGCACCCATTAGGAAAAGAGCAACATTTCGAGCATTACAAACGTCCTGTAATGTCATCATTAACTAATTTTATGCCATTCATGTGTGCAAGGAGCCATGTCTTGAAAGAAAATGGAAAGTAATTTGAAAGTGACTCTGATCACTTTTGTTTGACTGGAACAAAACAGCGAGTTTTAATGGTGTCAAATTAAACACACTGTTTCATGAACAAGTGTAATTGAAAACCCTCACATGGAGAAGGGGTTTCATTTCAACCACAGTCGCTTCATTGATGTGTCCGTTTGCCAACGTTGAGCGTGTGATGACTAACAAAACAAGTGTGTTTGACCTGGAACTCCTGAATCTGTTTACCTTTTAGCCATAACTGAAATACCAGTTTTTAAAGAAAACCTTCCATTGTTTTTAATCACTATTTCGTTCAGAAACCTAAACACAATGTTTTTTTATGCAATTCAATTCTGTGTGAATTTGAGGAACTTCTATTTTGACAAGAAACATAATATGAGTAAGATGATAAAGCTATTTTACTTGTTCTGAAGCTGAATGATGAAATTCCTTATGGACTTAACAACGTTGGCACAGTAAGTACTGAGCACACATTGCCAGGCTTTTTTTGTCATAATATAGCTGCTGGCTTATCAAGAGAATTACAATAAGTATTGTTTTTTAGAAACAGAATGATAGTGCTACATAGTATGTTATTGTTCAGCTCGACAGTGGACTTGTTTCAAAAAAGCCCTACATATGTTATTGCCGCTGGCATAATAACGTCTGATTCAACTGTATTAATCATCCCAGTAAGACACTGAGCTAATTGTGCCTCCACATATGTAGAACATGAAATCGAATGGAAAGCATCTTTCCTGGAATCAGCGAGACCGCTCACAACAATCCAAATAAAGTGGTGACATAGAACTGATACCGTTATGGGACTAAGCTGTTCCTCGTAAACCATGGAAAACTGAATCAAATTGGATTTAAAATGCTAAAGAATGTCTTAACCAGGACAGTTTTATATCAGTTTAAGCCAAAATCTGGTGTCTGTAAAAGCATAAAATTGGAATATGGGTTTTGGATGTTAAGCTGGCCAAAATGACAGGGCCAGACTGGCCGCATGGAGGGACCTCCTAAGCCTCTTTTTGAGCTTGGAAAACCCCCAAGACAGACAAAGTGCAAAAGCCATCATTTAAGGTAACAACTAAGCCTCCTAGGAAGCTGGAAATGTTCTCACTTTCACAGCCACATGTTGTGATTAATACTAATCAAGATAATTCCAAAGCACAGTATTCAAATAGACACAGTGGGGGGCTACAATCCAAAATGAAACAGCTACCATCTTGAAAGCCTTAAGCCTTCAACTGAAAGATGAATACTGACATCAAAGGAGAGCACATCTGTGTGCATCTTCTTTTTTTTTCTCTCTCTTTTTTTTTTTTTTTTTACAATGACCATTCACTATAATGAGGTTATTATTTATGTTTTAAAAGGAACGAAGAGGTTTTAAAGCACGAGTAATCAAGATTTTGGCATAAATAATGAATGGAATCATTACTGTATGTGTAATGTTAAAAGTGTTGCTTGCTGTGATGAAAGCACAGATAATTATCGCCCAACTCTGCAGCTCCTCTCAGCTCTACGAGTGTTTCGGCGCCTGTCATTGTTTTGCTTTTCTGCTCAACAGATGTACTGTTTTGGTTCAGTCTCGTCACTCTCGACAACCTGATTTGCAGCCAGAAAAGGCAGCTGTTTAAAGCCAGAAGGCTCTGATAGAGCCAATGAGTTCTACCTGCCCGGCACCCCGCGGCACTTAAAGACCTTTTTATGAAATACAAAAGAGCTTTTAACTGCTAAACAGTTAAATATTTCACTCCAGAGGCTGGTGGAAACCAAAACAGAGCAAAAGGGAGAGTTAATATTGGGTGTACATTGAGTAGTTGCTTCTGTCCAGGCACATCTCTAATGTTGCTTCATACACAGCTTAACAACAATATGTTGTATTTACAGCTGGTTATGCCAACACATTCAAAGAATGCACCAATAACATTTAGTTGTTGTCAATAAGGAGAACCACGCCGGTATGAGATGGTGGACAAGGACTGTCAGCGTGCCTGGAGTAATGTTGCAACGTTATTTGACCTCTTCACAAATATTTGGTTTGAATCTTCCCTAGACCCCGTCTGCACTGCAAGCTGAGCCAGAGACCTATAGATCATGTTGAAGGTCTGACTAACTGCCAATACAGCTCAATAAAAGCCAGATTAACATCCCTTTAACCTTTATCCCCCCACCTATTAAACAAATAATGTCGTCAATAATAGTAGGCTGCCAAAACGATCTGTGTGAACAAAATGGACATTGGATAAAAGACACTGAATAGATCTCAACAAAACAGAAAAGGCTATTCAAAAGTGTTACATTTAATAAATAATAACCTTTTAACAACATGATTTCAGACATGCTTATAAAGTTTTTAAAAAAAATCAACCATCGCCCATCCAGCTGGTCCATTCGTCCGCAACAGAGCGACTAAAAATAGAGCAACTTTTAATTCATACTCAAGACATGTTGGTGGCAATTTCTTGGTTACTGCTCTATTATGCTTGATACGCCTCTTAATCCACCCTGAAACCACCACTCCAGTAGGATCAAGATTATCCTGATTATCAACATCAAAACTATCTGCCTTTGAGTCATGACAAACACAGATATGAGTTTGAAGATTGATCAGAAGTAGGATTCGACATCTTATCCGAAAAGTTGAGCTGGAGCTGGATAAGACTGATCTGAATCTCAAACTGAAGGATATACATTAAAGATACACTGATGCAGGTGTGTGCTGTCGGTAAACATTTAGTCAAAGGTCCCTTGAATGTCATACAGTTGAACATGGCTGTTGGGGTGAAAGCTGCAGGACTATAAGGGAGCAGCGCTCAATATATACGGGGAATGTGGTGCAACTCTGGTTTGTTTGATCTTAGTTATATGAATTTATTAAACCAGTATTTCTATTTTTTCTTCTCCTGAAAAGGTGGGGTTCAACCCCCAAATAACAACAATGCAACAGTACTGTATCCTGGTGTTTAAAGGCATGACATGGTCAAATTTGCAGAAGTAGAGCATGCTCTCCAAACAACAACTGTCCTCCTACATTCTAAACATATCAGTTCAATAACCTGTATTAGTCCAACCCTACTTATTACTACTATGGCTCACTAACTCATTAAATGAGACCACCAACTGTGTTTTGATGACATGATTAAACAGTGTATGTTCTTAAGAGGCTTTTGGGTTATTAACTTGTGTCTGAGACTGCGCTATCACACATCAATATACAGAAGATCAGCGGGGGTCAAATGACTCGTTATCATATGTCAGTCAGCCCCTTTCACTGGTAATTGCTATGGACAGGAAAATGTAAAACGCTCATTATCATCTTCTCAAACCTCATGTTTGACCTGTGATTGTATGTTCAGAGCCGTGAAAGGCAGGGCATCTGTTGTTTTTTACTCTTACAACAGTGGACATGACAATGTTCTTGGTGGTGGATGTTATTGGGACAAGCTTATCTGGCACAACGCAGCAGAGGCACAGTGGCAGGTTTAATTGACTTTAAAGAAAGCACCCACTCAGCAGATGACAGCTGAAGCTAAAGGCCATGCCAGAGGCTTGGTGGCTGCACATGGTTTGGCTGTTAATGTTCCCTGCAGAACCACATCACAAGAGAACCTTATTTCCCAACATGCAGTTTGTCAACTTCAGTGGAGAGTGAGATCCAACCAAAAAAAAAAAACAGTGCAGATAAAGGGATTATATGATACAGCTCTTATCTCAGGATATGTCAATACCTCCTTCAGGACAAATACAGCTACAATGCAGGGCAGGAAGGTGCATATTCCACCCACAGGTTCTTTGGCTTTTCTCTTTTTTAAGCATCTTTATAATTATTCTTCATAAGCTCTAGGTTGCAATCTTTGTGTGTGTGTGTGTGTGTGTGTGTGTGTGTGTGTACTCCTACCTAAAATCCTCTATGTTCATGGGAAAAGGTTGGAGAGAAAAAAAGGGAGCGGAGAGGAGGATTCGTAGTTGGTTTTATTCTAGTCTTTCTGACTCGAATGGCTTTAACTGAGCTATAAAAAAACTCAACATATCCAGAAACAACCTGAAAGATACGAGAGCAATACTCTCAGTAATCATAGGTTACGATCAGACACACAAATTCAGAGTCAAGCTATTTTGTTGATAATCTATTATTTGAGGTTATGTCACAATAAATGCACAATAATAACTGAAATACTTCTGGACAAGGTCACTACAGTTCAACAGAGGTAAAAGCTCTATGTAGATTGCTGCATAAATGCTCTCTGAACCTTTCCCCACTTGCAGGCATATATGTAGATTTTGGGCTAATTTTGGGCTCTGGCTCTAAAAACGTCCTGCACACAATTAAAAACCAAGAAACAGAGATGACACAGAGCACTGTGACTGCTCACCTATTGCAGCCTTATATCTGCTGTGCTATGCTATTAAAAAAAAAAAAAGATTTTTAACAAGAAAATAGTATCTAGGAGGCTACAAGAACGTGTGTGTGAAGAACACCAGTTCCACTTAGGTGCCATCAACATCATCTCAAGAGAGCCGTCTTGTTTAAAGGCAGCACAATAACATGTTGAGAACGGGGCATTTAATGTGAGGGATTAAAGAGCTTTAACTGCAGAGAAACAGAACAACACTGTGTCACTTCTGGCTCCACCGACAAGCCGCTTGGAGACAATGAGTCCTAACCTACAGTACCTGTTTTGCCAACAGTGGGGATGGTTCAGTGAACGGCTCAGCGAGATGCATCTCGACATCATTTCGACACTATTTCATGCTGCAGCTAAAATAGGACTGAGAATATTGTACGCATCGCATCACAGAGAATTTTTCATTTTCATATTTTTCCTGCTCAGCTTTGTTTCAGTAGTTTGTTAATAGCAGACAGCGAGAGATGAAGACACAATGCCCAACTGAGCAGGAAACACTCACTGGAGCGATGACAAGAAAGTGAATAAAAAAAAATAAATAAAAGTAGGCCTACTCTAAAATACTGTTATGGTTTTAGAGGTGTTGTGACATCACACCCAGAAATCATTGCAGCTTTGCAGAAGATATTTATATTAATGAAGACAGCAACAGCTCGCGACATTCACTGCTCCCACTTTGCTGCGTTTATGCCCTACAGAGTTGATCTCCTTTTGTGTCCTCCCGCTATTCAAGAAAATAGGCTACTGCTGAGCACATCCACAGTCGCTCTCCGCAGTCCTCTACAACAGCACAATGAGTCTGGTGTGGCATGAATGATAATTTGGCCTAAATGATCACGATAGATACACACATGCAATATTTTGCATTAAAAAATGAGCTTCCAGGCTACTAGGAATGATTATTTTGATGGAAATTTATGGGAATTAGAGCCTTATTTTCTGTCATGTCAGACTCTTATATAGTAACCCCCCATGTACCGTGTGTGTGTGTGTGTGTGTGTGTGTGTGTGTGTGTGTGTGTGTGTGTGAGAGAGTTGGTTTCCATGTCCCTGAAAGGAGGCAAAGACACTTCGTGTGTCAGACTTGGCACGGAAAGCGGGAGGAAAACGGAAGAAAATGTGTTTCTACAACGTGACTGCATTCAAAGCCTGAAACTGTAATTTGAGATATGAATTCATTACACGGCCTCTCATCAGTAGCAGGGGGGGGGGGGATAATGTGATGCAACAGCGCCGCCTAGCGTCGCACAGCGCCCCTCCAGGAGAGCCGCTGTGACGGATCGCCGTTTTCCGGCCGCCGTGCTGCTTACCTTCGGTGTCACAAAGCGTCGCTGCTGCAGGTTTGCGGTCGCGGAGGTTTTGCGCCTTCTTCTTCGGAGTCCGTGCGCTGAATGCTGAGTTTTGCAGCCGTGGTGTGAGGGCCCGTGCAGGCAGCCACCGTGACCTGTCCGCTTACTGGCATTTTGGTTTCTTCTCACAGCGTCGGCGGAAGCAGAGGAAAAGTGTTCAAACTTGATCTGAAACACAAGAGGACAGAGAACACCGTCGCTCATTGCGCTGCACCGCGTCACAAAGCGCAGACTTGTTGAATTTCACTCTGGTTGGAGAGACGGACGCGCGCGCACGCGCCGCTGCCTGCAGCCAGATATGTGAGCCATAACCAATATTATACCGTTATATTCCTCGTGACTCATAAGCGTGTTAACAGTTTGAATTAGATCAAACACCAGCTCCGTACAAGTGCCTTCGCGCGCGCCTCTTTGCGCGCGTGTTATAGGCGAGTGTGCGCGCGCGCGCGCGTTTGTGCATGTCGGAGCGCAAGTGCGTGCGCGCGTGTGTGTCTCTCTTTTGGGGGGATGCTGAGAAACGGGCTTATTGGACGGAAAGCTCGCGTGACGAAAACAAGTTGAATTCAAAGGTGGTGTACGGTGAGAAAGTGTGTGTGTGTGTGTGTGTGTGTGTGTGTGTGTGTGTGTGTGTGTGTGTGTGTGTGAGAGAGAGAGAGAGAGAGAGAGAGAGAGAGAGAGAGAGAGAGAGAGAGAGAAGAGAGAGAGAGAGCGTTAAAAACAGCCCGTGGCTCCTTGGTGAATATCCCCTCATGCTCCCCGGTGCCGGGCTCGTCTATGTAGGGCATGCAGCAGGTTGTGTGTCGGGGACTCGGACGGACGGGAGAGCGGAGAGGGGGGGACACAGACCAGCCACCCACCACCCCGCCTCTGCTCCACTTTGAGAGGAGACTAGTGAGTGTGCGGCAGATCCCCCCCCCCCAACAATTGCTCCTCAATATCCGCGTCGCACCCGAGAGGAGAGAGTTCCGAGCTACTACCCCCCTTAACAAAAACAAACATACTAATTACCCTAACTCACCCCATTCCCGTGACACATCTCTCCAGGCGGCCAGGTGGAGATGACATTGCAGCCTGTTACTCCATTCGGGTGCCCTCGGCAGGAGTGGGGATCGTCAAATTAATCCATTAATTTCCCCTCCATCCAGTCCCCCCCACCCCCACCCCCCCAAAAAACAACACACCGCCACACGGATAAATCCACCTGTCTGCCTCTGAAGACCGCCCCCCTCCCCTCCAGCAGCACCTCACCCCCCGGTAGATAAGGTATAGTAATCCTCTCGGTTAGGGTGTCACACACCGTCCACTGAGCGGCAGAGACCGGCTGGGAAAGGGGGGGAGAAGAAGACAGAAATCCGTGGAGGTGCGGGGCTCAGTGAGACTCTGGAATCCAAATAACCGTTGGTTTGGAATCTCCAGCGGCAGCCCCGCGCGTTCCGCAGTGAGGGCTCGTGGACAGGTCCGCGCGCCTCCTCCTCCTCCTCCTCCTCCTCTCCTGTCCTCCTCCTCCTCGCGCCGCTCGCGGATTCTTAGAGACTGAAGGGGGGATTCCGTCACAAATAACATCAAAACGCGCACACACGCATATCCAGACGCGCACAATGTCTCCCTCACGCGCTCTCCGAACGGGCGCCGTTACTCCAAAGCAAAATACCTATAAAAAAACAAACAAACACCCGAAACAATTGGGCACAAGTTGAACCGGGTCGAGTTATTTTTGTCGCTCCTCTACGCCGCACGACAGAGGTGCTGCTCCGGCAGCCACCGAGCGCCCGGGCGGAGAGGAATCAGATAAGAGCTGTTCTCCGGCAGCGTCGTCACCCCGCAGCCCGCCCGCCCACGCTCCGCTGGCTGAAGGTACTTACACATCAGCCTAGTTAATTAAACATATGGGCCTGAATGAGAGGATGATGGTGTGGGGGAGAGAAGGAGGGGTGACTTCATCTGCCCCCATTATAAAATGTCTTAAAGATATGTGACGAGTTTTAGATTCATTTCGCGACGTCTAGCCATAAAAAAAGAAGAAGAAGAAGCGACTCCAACTTCACAGTTAAGACCGATGCGTCTCTCCCTTTCGGGGGGTTGTCTCTCTACGTGTCGCCCCCCCAAAAAAAACAGACGCAAGAGAGGTATGGCGCACATCAGGCGGCGTTTATGGCATCACCTTGCGCCACCTCGCCAAATGAACTGCGTGCGCGCGTTTCTGCAAACGTCTTCCCATCTCTTTCTCAGCGCGCGTGTGCGGGTGAATGTGCGTATGCGTGTATGTGTGTGTGTGTGTGTGTGTGTGGGTGCGCGTTGTGACGACTGTCTCGGCGTCAAACAAGTCACCTCGAAGCGCCTCCGCTCCTCGGAGCATCCACTGCGCACAGATAAAACATTTCAATATCCACCCAACTGCTGTGTAACCCAATCTAACGGTTCTCCCGGTCCCCAAATGTGCCTTCGGAATATCTGCGCCGGAACGGTTTACTGCCGGTGATGTGTCATGTTCCCCTCGTCAGCGCCAGCGTTCGTCAAATGGGTGAGATAAGGGAGAATAGAGCCAACGCTTGTGAATTCACAGTCTCAATTAAACATAATTAGCTGATCAAAACTGCAGCACAGTGGGGTCCTCGGGGAGCGCTGACAAACCTCCCCCCCCGTCCTCCCCCCTCCATCTCCCTCTGTGTGTTCCCTCGGAGTCCCATTGCAGACAGATGGTGTAGATACTGCATGGGGTCATGTTAGCAGGCCGGGGATCCGCTAGGACGAGGCTGTAATAAGCTGGGTTCCACTGTGAGGCAAACAGCGCAGTGTAAGTAGACCAGAGGGTTTATTATTAAGGAACACTTCACTTCCCTCCTCTTCCTCCTCCACCTCCTCCTCCATCCCTAGAATAAAAATCTCCACCTGTTGAGGTCCTCTATCCTCCTCCGTTAGAGCCCGAGCCTCCAAGGCTTGGAATAAAAGAAACAGACGATTGCATAACGTGGACATAAAAGAGAGGGAGACAGACCACACAAGGAGAGGATGGTGGTCTACTTTTCTTGTGAGGAAAAATTCCTGGGGTTCTGAATACAATAGCACTGCCTTACTTTCACTCCATCCCCTCTATCAGCGTCTCCTCCCGCTCTTTACCCCATTAGAGGCGTCCTGTCGGGACAGGCCGGACCCAGGACACCCCCTTGGGAACCGTAGAGAATGTTGTGCAATGACATTAAGAGTGGCTTTCGTTTTCAGTCTGTCAATTAGCCCCAATAGAGAATGGCTAAGCTTTCCGTATTCTATATTTAAACATTAAGCTGTTTCCAAGGAAATAAAAAACCTACATTCTTCCTGCAGAAGAAGCTTTTAAAAGCTTTCCCTTTCTTAAAATATAATTTTATTCAAGGATTTGCATGCCTGCAGACCTCCCTATAGTAATTACTGGGACATGACCTTTTTTAAGGATTCTGGTGTTGCATACTTAAGGATCTCTCTCTCACAGAGTACACATTCATCCGGTGCACACCAGCCCAACACGTGGACAGCAGAGTGAGCCAGCTCTGCCCTGTTCAGAAACAGTTGTTGGAAATTATCTGGACATGAATCTATGTTATTTAAACTGATCTACGATGGGCCAAGAGCAGGAGCGTTGAACAGAAGTTGCCCAGGCATGTTGTGATGCAGCGGAGGAAGCCGGACCCTCAGGTTCAAATCCGCCCGCCAGCATCTCAACCCCCCGCTGAGTTCGATTCCTTTACCTCTTCAGTTCTGCTGTTGGATTACGTTTCAACCAGTGGCCCATACCAGTGTGTGATTATAAAACAACAACAACGGGACCCATTATCAATGTGTAGATCTTCAACAATGTGCTAACTATTTTGTTATTACTGTACTGGATAATTATTGAATACAAAAGCTCATTCCACTAATGTTGTTTGGCTAATAGTTAAAGCCCAGTACTCCAATATTTGTGAAATGAATCAGAGGAACGGGGAAAAGGAGTCCAATTAAAGCAGCTCCGACTATGAAACCAGCCGGCAGGCTCACAAACAAACTGATAAAAAATAAATAAATAAACAAATGAATGAATAAATAGATAAATAAATAAATTGCAGGAAAGAGAAAACGATTACACAAGGCCTCTGACAAAAATGATGTGGGCAATTTTTGTATCCATGGTAACTGACTTTTTCCAGAGTGTCACCACTTTTGTTTTGGCAGAGGCACAACCCAGTTAGTTATGGTTTATGCTATGTGACCTGTGCTGGACCACACAGGTCCTCATTAAGACACCCGGCCGTGCTAACTGGTCCAGGATCTGTGCAGCGGTCACTGATCACACCTTCAGCACACGCAGCCGCGCTGCAACCAGATCACAATAAATCACAATATAGAAATCTTATAAAAGCACACATTGCTAATTAGCCGCATAGCTAAGTGAAACCCATTCCATAAAACCCTGTAACTGTTAACTTTACTTGAAAAAATATTTTAGGAAGAAGCACATTGTTTCCATGACAACAAGATCTGATGGCACACTTTTTGGGTTGTATTTCTATTTCTTTTTTTTTTTACTATCAATTAATATAATAAATAATAGTTGTTTTTATGGACCTTCCTGTGTCTTGATTAAAGTTGAATAATATGTTTTTAAGAATGTGGAATTTTATGCTTTTTCACATTTTGAGTCCTTAATCCTGATTACTGAAACAGTTTTGAAAATGCATTATTCATACCAGCTTATCTGACAACCATCAGTGGATTTGAGTGACAGGGAAACACAATAGAAGTATCAACAAAAGTATGATTCACTGTAATGTTCCTCGGGTGGAAGTAAGCTGGTTGGGGAAGAAAGTAGGTGGGTTGCGTTCGTCCTGATGACTGATGAGCCTACAAGATAAATTTCTGTCTTTCATACAATGATCTTGACTTCTTTTTTATTCCTTACTCCGACTGAGGCACTGCCACAGCAAAGACGCTGCATTGTAGCTACAGTACACGGCTTTATATAGACTCAGGAAATGAATCACTCCGTCAATATATGGCAACAAAATAAACAGAAATGTATTCAAGGCTCTCTATGTGGAACAGAACGGTGTGATAGCTGGCATTTATCGAGTTATAGATATTCTCTCTCTGTAGTCTGTCTTTTTACTTTGTCTCTCCCTCCCTCTCTTGCACTCTCCACCCTCTCTCACTCTCGCCCACAGAGAGTGGGTGACCTGGAATGAGCTCTCCTACAGACGACACTGCTTCCTACAGCCAGATAGGGGCAGTGTGCAGTGCTTGGATCTCAGACGAGCTTTAGGCTGACTCAAGGATCTATGTCTACCTAAAAAAAAATCATCACCCGTTCAAATGTATGGTACGACGGAGTATTAGGGCTAGACTAAGAGAATTTTTTTTTTTTAAATTACGAGAATAAAGTCGTAACATTACGAGAAAAAAGTCATAATATTACAAGAAAAAAGTCATAATATTATGAGAATAAAGTCATAATATTACAAGAATAAAGTCGTAACATTACGAGAAAAAAGTCATAACATTACAAGAAAAAAGTCATAATATTATGAGAATAAAGTCATAATATTACGAGAATAAAGTCATAATATTACGAGAATAAAGTCGTAACATTATGAGAAAAGTCATAATATTACGAGAAAAAAGTCATAATATTAGGTCTAGGAGAATAAAGTCGTAACATTACGAGAAAAGTCATAATATTACGAGAAAAAAGTCATAATATTAGGTCTACGAGAATAAAGTCGTAACATTACGAGAAAAAAGTCATAATATTACGAGAATAAAGTCATAATATTACGAGAATAAAGTCGGAGTATTACGAGAATAAAGTCGTTATAAGGAAATACTTCTGGCACATCAGCATCAAATTATCATCAGTATCAGGACTTTGAAGCGATTAAACGACTGTGTCTGTTTGGAAGAAAGAACCACACGGACTTGGAAGAAATTGCTTCTTTAGTGGAAGAGGAGCTGTCCGGTAGTGGTCAACTGCAACTGAGCTGCTGTTTGGTTGAGCTGGTCACGTCAGATCTTGATAACGACTTTGACTTTATTCTGGTAATATGACTTTTTTCTCGTAATATTACGACTTTATTCTCGTAATATTACGACTTTATTCTCGTAATATTACGACTTTATTCTCGTAATTTAAAAAATATATGTTTTTTTTCTTTTAGTCTGGCCCTAATACTCCGTCGTAGTATAGGCACCTCTGAATACCACTCATCTGAAAAAGGAACAGGCGATGACTTCCTGTCACAGTGCTGATCACAGTGAAAAGTTCATGACAGCAGCCGCCAGATCAATTAGTTTGAAGTGATGCACTGCTGTGTCTTTTTCACTTGGCCAAACCAGCAATTATCTGTAGCTTGAAAAGGTCAGTCAATAATATCATAATTCATGATAAGAAAAGTATTTATAAGCTTTTGTGAGACATCTCGTCATGGAAATAGTCTGTCCTCCTTTTAACAACAATAACCACCATTTTTGACTGAAAACAGGCCAATTAAACATGCATAAATAGGAAAAACTCTTCATTAATAGGGTTCATTACAACTTTTTTACCTTTTTATATAGTGGGTTTAGTTTAAGTTAGCACTTTCCAATATAGAGATTTGAATAATTCATATTTTAAATAACTTTTGGGCCAAATAAAACATATATTATGAGAAAGTTAGAAGTGAACTTGACTTTCCAAATGTATGCATATAAAATGCACATCCACACAAAGGGTTCAGGTTAAGGTTATCATGAAATAAATGAGAAAACTATGCATGAAAAGACAAGAAATAATGAAGCCTTTTGAAACACTGACTTTTTGAAACTACAGCGAGCAGCCGGTTGGCATAGAGGGGGGGTTAGGTAACAGCACTTCTAAAGCCATACAAAAATTCAAAGTGTAACATTGACTTGTTGCGGTGTTACGGGGTATTATGTGCCTGACTATTTCTTCCCAACTTGGTGTCTCTGTGATGTTGCCAGGCAACCAACCAGTGGAGACTCATAGGAGTTACTGCATCTGACCAGAAAGGTGAAAGGAAGGAAAGGAGAATGAAATAATCTGGCGTATAATCCGCCGTGAAACCACAAATTGATGTTTCTGCACGGTTTGCACAAACCAGACAGAACTTGTTCGTTAACTTAACGAGATCATTTCATAGTGAGCTGGCAGGTTTGGTTGGTCAACATCATGTCGAGTGTAGCTTCATATTAACTAGTACACAGTGGTGGAAAGTAACTTGAGTACAGTTTTGAGGTACTTTACTCTAGTATTTCCCCTTAATGCTACTTTATACTTCAATTCCAAAACATCTCAGAGAGAAATATTGTACTTTTTACTTTGCAGATTTAGATCATTACTACAATATTTAAATCAACTTAAAAGTTAAGATATATTTTTAGAAGTATAAAAATAATTAACTCCGACTCCAGCTTTGCCAGCTGCAACATTATAGGCAATGAACAACACATCCCCAACACATGCATCAATAATTATAATACAGTTATATATTTTAACGTATATGAATCTGAAATGGCCCACTTTACATAATGATGTTTTGATTTTACTTTTTCTACTTCTACTTAAGTGTTTGAATGCATGATTTGTACTTGACACAGTAGTTCTGTACTATAGTATTTCTACTTTTAGTCAAGTACATTTTTCGACAATGACTGTAGAGACATGGAAGTGGTATAAATCTAACTCTCGGCACGAAAGTTTCCAAATGGTGAAACTGTCACTGACACTCAAGAACTAACCTGCAGATTTCTTCAAGTCTTTACTCCAACACTCCAAGAATGAAGTTGACAACAGTCATGTGGAGGTCACAGACGTTCCACCGCTGCTGCAGCATGGCATCAGGGTGCAAACGGAGAGCTCAATGTGACCCACCTCGAGTAGCAGCCTGCAACACACAAAAACATACTGCAATGATGTCATCCAGTTGATCTGGGGAAAGACACATGTACACTGTGTTGGTTAATTTGCACTTAAAGCACCAGTGCACACCCGATTTGACAGCTTGGAAATTCACATCGCTACAGGAAATCCCACTTGTATATTCAGGGTGTTAAATTCTGAATATACCCAGAACTTTGGTTCTCTGGTGAAGGAATTGGTGCTTGTCAATGTTGCAGGCCGAGACCAGATAAAACCTAAGAGGCCCAGTCCACAGAACAATTTAAAATAGCTCATCTTGAGGCTGTTACTGTTTACGGCCTTACTATTACCGGCATAGTCAAAGGGTGCATTAAATATCTCACTGGCAATAAACAAAAGCTTGTAATATTTTCTTTCACCTCATTACCTTTTTAAGTACACAGGTTAATTTAATTTGCAGTCGGCCACACCCCAAACAATTCATTTCCGCATTAAAGTTCACATCACACGGTTAAATTTCATATGTAATCTATTTACTTACTTTACATTGTTCAAATGCTGTGCACACATTTATCACACTGTAGGGTTGAATCATTTTCAGTTGCATTAATTATAATTTCCTTGTGCTTTGAGTTTCCATGCTTGTGGGAGATCCCTTCCTGGTGGAGCAAAAGGTGTGGCCAAGCGTGGAGGACTGTTAAATCCTGTTGGCTGCCTATCAGGCCGTACCATGTGCTGCTATGTAGGGGGGGGAGGCTTGGGATTTGTTAGGTTTTCTTTTATATTAGCGGTACTTGACTTCCATCTTGTTTTCCCCTTGCATGTTATTTCATTTGGTCAAGCCAGTATATATATATGTTCCCTCAGGTCTCACTTTGTTCAGTTAACACCTTGTTTGGTTGCTGTAGTATAGTTCTAGTTCTAGTTCTAGTTCTAGTTCTAGTTCCTAAACCGCTTATAGAAGCCTACGTTCTTGGTTTGTATTGTTTTGCATTTCTGGGGTAAGTTTAAAAACCCTGTTTTTCTAACAAAACTCCTGTTCTCCTCCTTGCCTCACTGCTTGGTGACACAGAGATTGATGCATTGCCTCATTATCGGAAGAGATCTCACGGTTTGGCCTCTAAATACAAGATTTACTGAAACGTTTTCAGGTTTGTCAGAGCATATGAGCTAATCAAGGTGTAAAAACTGGGAACTGTGCAGTTTGTTTTTAGTGTTGGTGAGGCCGTTTGTCCACTTGAGATGAGATGAGATGCTCAGTGGAAGTGGGATTGAACATGTGAACCTGATTATGCCACTCCAATGATGCATTTTCAGGTCCCCTGTGAACTCCTAAAAGCCACAAGCACACTTGTTTCACAATTTGAAAACTGGACAAAAAGCACATGTAATGATTTCAACCAGAAGAGTACCTTAAACATGTCCTGTTGTTGATTAAACACAGATTAGGTTGGGGGAGAGTTTATCTGGGGATAATGCCCGATTATGGGGATGAATCCAATAATCGCACAATAGTATAAACTCCCAGCTTGGCCATTGGCCAACTGCTGATCAAGTCTTTATCCTAGTGGTGGTGAGGAACGCGGTGTTTTTCAATGCTGGCATCAGCATATTGGGTTGTTAAAAAGAGCAATGATCAGTTATTGGCTCCTCTGTGGGTAAGAAAAGAGCTTCCTGTATTTTGAAGGTTCCGGGGGCGGAGAAGGGCGCAATTATTGAAGGAGTAACTATGAAAGACTGGACATTTATTGGTATATTATTATACCTGATTGAACCTGAGTGCTGTTCTCCCTCTCTGAAATACTCTCATTATATTTTGTGCTTATAGTAATCTCATGCTCTGTATGATATATGTGCCACAGTGCAAATTGATTACATTATGAACACCACCAATTTTTGGAAAAATAGAGGAATAAAATGAATGAAGTAGATAAATGAGTACAATGGATGAAGCATGTATGAATGAAAGATTTACATGTGACCAGGTGAAATCAGTGACTGATATGCTGATCTCACATTACACTAATCATGTGAGATCCTATTTGAGAATATTTGTGGATTTTTTTTCTAGTAACTGAAGTAAACTTGTTAACTAATGTTACTTAATTATCTGGAATCAAATTTATTTAGGTCTAATAACATCATTCACATCTGAAAATGTATTGTTTCCACCTGATGGTTTATTCTGAAGGGGAGATGCTCTATATAGAGCAGCTTCGCCTCGACATCTCACTATGTTGGATTTTGATGGATGATACTATGTGGTTCTTTCTCTCTGATGGCAGTTTATTCAGCTTTCTCTGGGATCTTCGGACATGGTCGTCTACTTCAGGCTTAATCTCCATCTCTCTCTCTCTCTCTCTCTCTCCTTCTCAATGGGACGCTGAATCATTTCATCACCCCCCTTTGTAGCTGCAAGGCTTATTATTCCATCTTTGCTGGTCTCAAAACGTCTTTTAATTTTAAAGTCTGTTCTTTTAAAGTCTCTTTCCCTTTATAGTCGCTAGAATAAGTCTGCAGCATGCTGGTGCTTTCAGAGGTTGGAGCTGCAGGCACCTCAGAAGAGAACAGGCCGCAGTAGTCGACGGGTCAGGAACATAAGACCGGAACAAGAGGCAGAACCGGCAGTGACAAGTTCGGCTTAGCATATTGGTGCCCGAGTGAAATAAGTGGCTTCTTCAGGTTCTTGCTTTGCAGGTCGGCTGGATGTCCTTTCAGCATGTGGAGCTTTTCAGTGGGCCTTTGAGCCTGCAGACGGAGAGGATTGCCTGCTTTGTTGTAGAAGTCACAGTTCAGTGCCAAAGTCCTGACTAGAAGAGCCTTCTTCTGACTTCTTCTTGTAATTACCTTCAGAGAGAAGGGGTTTGGTGTTTAGCTGGCATGAACCGCAAAACACTCCCGTCTCAATAACTGTCCTGATTCGTTTAACCTTATTTTACCAAACAAATTAGAGCTTAGTCTGTTTAATTCGGGCTATCTCAGCTGCAGAACGGTACCAAGCAGTGATCACTGAATAACATCAGATCAGTTATACAACAGATGACAACCTTGTTATCATGGCGTGAAGCATAAAAACACAACATATTAACAGTTAAGAGTCCATTTGTGTATGGTTTATAAAAGACAATTAAAATGTGTAATGCTAAATAGATTGAAAAGATGTATTCAAAATACAAGGATTAATAACTAAGACACGGCATTAGTTTGCATTGAGATTTCTGTGTTTATCGTATATAAATAATGTAAAGTATACATAGTTGGGGAAAAGGTGGAGATCGAGATGGGAAAGGTAGGAGAATACAAAAATAATTGCAAAAAATAATGCAACACAGATTCTGAAACACTTTATGATGCCACAATGCAGCAATTCAGGGTTTTTTCTTCCTTATGAAAAACGGACCATAAACTGAAGTTATTCATTAAGTCAGTGATATAATAATAATAATAATGAATTTTATTTGTAATGCACTTTATATTGAGCAAACAATCTTAAAGTGCTACATAAGAAAAAAAAGTAAAAAGAAAAGTAAAAATTAAAATTTATATATATATACAGTTTGTTTTATTCATTATATAATTTGCCACCATAAAATAAGATTAGCTCATCCATCGATTTGCTCATTAATCTTAATCATATTCAATAGTTATTGATTTAGTCAATTTTTTTCTTAGTCAATGAATAAAATAATAGATTTTGCTCAAATAGGCCCTTATAGCGAGTGTGCTGATGTGCATCTGTTTATGTGCCGGTATGTCTTAGCCCGAGTCTCTGTTTGGTCATTTTGTAATCTCATGCTGTCTGATTTTGGGGACATTTTTCTCCTCAATGGGAACCTCCAGCTCTGCAAGGATATCGTCCATCTGCTGCATCTCCTCAAGGACCACCGATGGAGGGAGTTGGGTAGTTACATCACGCATTGCTCGACACACACACACACACACACACACACACGCACACCTTTATAAGGTGTAGTATTTTCTTGGCACATATGGTCTTCCCAACTTCATTAGTGAAGGCCACATAAATATGGTTGCAGAGGGACTATTTTCCTCTCGTAAAGAGTCACCTGCCGTGTAATCTTCGTGACCCTTTGTATTCCGATGCCCACTGGCCAATATTATCCTTGTTGCACCACACCCGGGAGAACAGCACTAACAGGCTGTTACGGACCGTCACTTTCTGAGTGTCATTTTCAACTCCAATATCTAAGACGATAAAGTGTGGTGCTTTCACTACTTAGTTCACTACTCCCTATATAATAGACACCCAATGGTACTTGCTTATCATCCTTATTTTGTGTCATCACTGACAAGTGTAGAGTAATTCAACCCTAATATTGGTAGCAGAAAGTAATATGCAGGCCATGAACACCACATGTACATCTGCATATGCACACAATAAAGCCAGTGGACTATATAGTAACTACAGAGAGATTTCTGATGCAGCCTTTAGGTCCATTTTGTTAAGGTCTAAGGCAACAGTCGATGGAGCACTGGTCCTTGTTAGATCTCTAACCATGATGCTATATGTCTAGTTATTCGGGAATATTCGGAATTATACTTTTATTGAATTTCTTCACATGTGCCATCACAATACAGGCTCGAAAGTGTCAGGTTTAAAGTGGGCATTGTAATATTATTGTAATATTATTCCTAAAACAGTTTGAAATTGAAACCAAAACCCCAATCTGGCAAGTTTGGGATTTAAGTATATATTCATTTATTCAAAACTTTGTTTAAACTCAAAAAGTTCACGGAGGTCGCACTCATTTGCATTGACATCGAGTGACAGACAAGTCCAAAGCAGCTACGGAGTAAGATCAAGAAAGATAAAAACAAAGAGGATCAGCTAAAACAGCTGATATCCAGTGGATTGTGATCATGGTTTGTTGAAGGTCGTTCCATGAATCAATCAAAACCAATCATTTGAGCGAGTCTGACAGGAACCAAAGTTCCACTCCAGCATTATTGTGATGTAAGGTGTTAGCCTACCAATGAAGGGCTTTATAAATAAACAAGAAACAAGAGAAGGCCAACCAACCTTACAGGAGACATTAGTAAGTATTATAGCTATCACCAGTAATGAATCTGGGGCAGGAGTGATAGACTGAGCGTCTAGGGGTTAAAGAATGAAAGCAGCATGTCTATAAATTACATCATCATAGTCCAGAACTGATAACGAAACTGCTTCAACAATCTGACCTTCCCACAAGCAGCAAGGACTCTTTTCTGCTCTCCCCATATCAGTTTGCCTGGGTGCAGCACCACACCTCATAAGCCACATGAGCATAAAAACAATATGGAGAGCATCTGGATGGGCAGGATTCATGGCATGCCACAGGAGGAAGGGGTGGGGTGCTGTAATTTATGAATATAATGTTCACTTCCGTTTTTCCACTTCAAGCACTGATAAGAAGCCACTTTTCTACCGCAGTTTGCTCACTAATAGTTCTTGTAGAGTATTAAAGGAGAGTCGCAGGCTGGGAATGGCTAGTACGGAGTCAGAAATACAATACAAAATTGTTCTATCAGCATAACAATAGACTTGACAGCCACTTAATGAGGAAACAATATAATTGATATAAATGGCAAAAAGTAGAGAACACAAAATTTAACCCTACCTTTTGTTCCAGACATTTCCATCCAGGCCACAACTACTTAATTTTCTCAGAAGCAAAGAATTATCAACTGTATGAAATGCTTTTGATAGGTCTATGAAAAGGGAAGCACAATGTTTTTTTAATTATCTATAGCAGAAACTATTATTTCTGACTAAATAATTGGCAGAAATAACGCTGTGATTAGTTCCAGATTGGCGCAGAGATAATAAGGAATACCTTACTTTCACTACACAGGACAGTTTGAAATTTGGGCGATAATTATTGATGATTCAATTCCACACGAGCCACATGAGCCATCGTCCAGGCACTGGGAACCATTGGTGTATAATACAACAATTAAATATGTTATATTCTCTCTAATGAATGGAGCAGCTCCAGTTTATCCTCTCCAAAAACAACACAAGGCAAGAAAGGCTGGAAGGTAAAATGAGAAATGTGGCACATGGAGTAATCATCAACATCAGCAAGAGGGGGATATATTTCTTTTTCAAATTCTGAAATCAAGCCGGTGACCAGCTGCAACGAAATGCTTATCAAAAAGCCAAACGAATCTCCTCTTGCTCAAAAACATTCTTCAAATGTAACATGTGTGGGTAGAGAGCTAATGTCTGCTGTTTTATTATTCATTAGAATAAGAGCTAGTAATTAAATCTACGTAAAAACTAGAGACCATTTTGCGATGGGATCACACCAGCTGCGACTGCAAATCAGGCCGATGGCCCCTTCTCTACTTCTTACAGATTTCTTTCACAGACCGCACCCACCTTCGACCTCTGGCTTCATTTTGATTTCACCCCTGTAAAGTGACGCAACTGCATTTTGCATGGTTGAGAGGCAATCTCAGACAGACAGACAGACAGACAGACAGTACTCTGGAGTAGTTCCCACTACAGTAGGGGTCTCCTGGTACACATTTTGCACACCCATAGAAGGTGAAACAATATCAGCTTTGCTATTGTGGCAGGTTATCATTTGGCCCTCCTCACAGACAGTGTGCATTTATTTCTAGATTGTCTAAAAAATTGCCAATTATTTGAGCAGAGCTACTAGCCTGAACCCTGGCTGTTTCTTTCCTCCTTTATATTTAGTGAAAATCCTGGAATCTGGTAAAGAAGAAGTTTTCTCTGCACCAATCTGGATTCAGAACTAATCACGGCACAATTTCAGCCATTGCATTTGTTACAAATACTGCTATAGATAATAAACAAAATATTTAGATGAAAACAAATGGTTTAATCCATCTCTTATTATCTATTTCTTATAGATAAAGAGGAGAAATGCTTGTTAACAATTGAGATGAAGGCCTTTATGAAATATTCCAATGTTTAATTTGACATCCAGGATTTCAGTGTAATAGATATGACAGCGAAGGAGGTCATATAAATAAGCCTGCTCATCAAAGTTACATAAAGGCAGAGTGGATGTTAAATCTCTAACAACTACATCCTGTCACTGGAGTTCTGCTCTCACCCTGCTGGTAAAAACTCCCCCGTCAAACATGCTGATAAACACACACAAACTATACACAGCAATTAAGTCATTAGTCCGGTTGAGTTCACACGTGAAACGGCAACATATGCAGAAATGTGTGTTTGTGAGTGCGTGAACAAGTGAATGTGTCACGCCTAAATGAGGTGAACTGACTCCAGCTGTGTCTTGACTTTATCCCTGACTTTCTCCAGCTGCTCCTGGCTACACCGGAGAGGGGAGGGGGGAGACAGAGAATGTTGTCAAAGTGTAAACAGCTTTTTCGTAAAATGTTACTGCTAATCAATCATTGGCCAAATTCAGTGTCAGTAAGAAATACATGCAGTGGCTCCCTCTCCTCTGTATCCCGATTGTGGGTGCCTGTATATTTCTGCCTCTGGCAACAACACTCAGAGGCGTAGGTGGACTGACCATCATGAGTGGTCAACTTGGACCTGGAGGCCAGCAGTGAGCCGAGAGAGGCCCATGTCTTCCCCATAGAGGGAGAGAGAGAGAGTGGGATGTGGGGTGTACTGAGTGCATCATTGGTCCAAGGTTCTCTCCCTCAAACTATTGTTTAGTTGCTGTAAATAGAAACATATATGACTAATGAATATGATACAACAGCCAACTGAGAAACCAAAGTCAGTCTGAAAAAGGTGGAAAAGGATATAATAACTGCCACGAAACAATAGAATTAGTCATCCATGAACCCCCCACCTTACTTTTATTTTCTGGTCTCACAATTGCTCTGTTTGATGGAGTATAATCCCAGATGCTTTCCAAGAGGCACATAATGTGGGGACTGAGTGGTGCTGAAGGGCACCCACTGTCTGAATTTTCTATGCTGTGTCATTTCGTATTTGATTGTACTGTGACGTTGTCTTGTTTGATTATTTATGACATAAAACTAATAAAACATATAAATATCAGAAAAAAAAACAATAGATTTAATAGGGACACAACAAGTAATCTTCATCTGATTTAATAAATCAGTTTAGCATTTTCTTTCACAGCAGACATTCTGACTGAAAGTAGCAGTGAGTAAAATAGCGGGTGTTACTGATAGCATTAACAATAGTTCAGTTCTATTCAAGTGTCCCATTCAATCATGACAGTGTGACAGTAACATGCACAACACCAGGACCTTGAACATGGATCAGCTAAATGGAATTCAGCCACCATTCATTTCTTTATTTACACCTGTTTTTTCTTCTGTGACATGTTAAATGTCGTTAAATGTCGAGACTATGCACCAACATCGGCTGTCATCAAATTCATAATTCAATAAAACTACTGCCTTTTTCACAAAGCCATATTTCCTCAGGCCCTTCATACTTTGACCCCAACTGGGTTTCTTGGACTCTTTGGCAGCTTGCCTGGTCCCTTGGTTCTGCTTGCCTCTGCTGACTGCCTCCGTTTCCGACCTATATCCTGCCTTTTGACTGCTAAAATCTTCTTTTCTTTTCCTACTTCCTACGGATTCTGTTTCTGGGTCTCACTCCAGAATAGTTACATGGATAACTGAATTTTAAAGCTGCAGAACAGCATGAGTAATGTGGTTTAGTCGAAGAATCTACAGTGTATTGGTTGTCATCATCCTCCTGCCGTTACTTCAGACACTACCATGATCTCTCTTCCTCCCTGTCCACCAGTTGCCCTTAGTGTGTTCCAGTCAGCTGACCTGATCCTTCATCTGTCTGCACAATCAATTACCCCCATCAACCCCAGGTTTCGTACAGTCCACTACATTACATACAGTAATTCTAGTCATTTTCCAGAATTTCTATTGCAGCCTTGTTTGCTGTATAAACCTGCCTGTCTGTAAGTAGCTTTAACCACAGCTAGTTTTTGGATCATTGGCTGCGTGCCTAGTTCCTTCTGGTCTTGTTTGCCTCCACTAACTGCCTACCTGTTGCTGACCTATAAATCCTGCATTTTCACTAGTACAGCTTGCTTTTGTACGACTACTCCTACCTGCCAATCTTGCCTCCGGGTCTCTGGTACAGTGATAACAAAATGTTAAGGCTCCAAAATAAATCTGTTTAGGGGGAACTGCATGTCAACAGAACTGCGTACGTACTAATACATGTCTTTTTTCCCCTCCGCTCCATGTTCCAGCAGACCACCAATCAAGTGATGTCTTCTCCCCTGTCATTTTGTTCTTATGCTTGTCTGTTGTCGGATACTTTACCGCACTGCGATACCACAAAAAATGATGGAGAGAAATGAGCATGGGCCAAGGGTGACACTGATGCTGATGGAACATACAGTTGAGGTAACACTTAATTTCGATGGGGTAAAAGGCCTGATCCCCATGGCAACAATAGCGAGTGTAACACAGTTTACTGGTGTGATTTTAGACAGACTGTAGATAGACTATCCCCACTCTTTCCATCCGTCTCAACCTGTGAGGTAACCTGAAGGCTTATAACCCCATCAGCCCCATATTATACACTACCTGCCCATGCAGTAATTCTAGTCATTTTCCAGGTCGTCTATTAAAGCCTTGCTTTGGGACTTTTGGCTGCCTGCCTGATGCCTTCTGATCTCGTTTGCCTCCACTGACTGCAACCTGTTGCTGACCTATATCTACATGGCTAGTAAAGTTTGTTTTTGGACGAGTACTCCCACATGCTGATCTGGCTCCTGGCTTGTAACAGTGATAAACTAAATGTTGAGGCTTCAAAATGTAGGGACAGAGAGCATCTACCAATTCACTGCTACCCATTCAATATGGCCCCAGTTGCCTCTCCAGCCTTCTCCTGGAGATTGATTTTCAATTTTTATTTAACCTTTGGTTGTCAGCCTTTGAACAACAATATCTTTTAGCGAATACATTATTTAAGTAAATATAGCCTGCATATTTAGGCTACATCTGGCATTTGCAGCTTCTACACAGCGAAGTAGGTGCTTATAAAGAGCACTGGAGGATAGGTTTTATATCCTTCCAGTTTTACTGCAGGCTCTTAAGGTTAAATGTGAAATAATCCAAACTCACCCAAATGTTAAATTTCACATTAAAATTCATCCCCCATTAAAATGTGAAGTTTATTTTAAGCAGTCTATTTAAATCAGTTTAATAGATCATGCAATATCTTTGTAGACCATACAGGAATTCTTTGTTCACATGTTTTCACAATGTGCATGGCAGAGTGTGGGGGTTACTGTTGAAGCCAGCCTTTCTGAATATAAATTTGTTGAGAAGAAAGCATCAGGAGGCATCAGTATGTGTCACGTATAATGTGAATAAATGTCTCAAATTGCAGTACAATTAGTCAAAAGAGCCAGTCTGGCAAGTCTGAGGCCACAGGTGTGCTCCTGTCACGTGCCTTGGCATTCAAGTATGGGTGGACTGCCCACTTTCCGAATATTTTAAAATGATCTCAAACTGTAATTTGGCTTCATCTTAAAGGCTTACGAGATGCATCAGCTATCATATACATTTAATTTCTGTTTTTGAGTTCCAAGACAGGTGTTATCTCTGTCCCACAGCACCATCCCGACATTAAAGCATGATCTGAGAACCAAGTGGTTGCTGATGATCAAATAATCACCTGCTGTGCAGAAACCAACGTGATCATTTTGTCTCTGTTGCCCCTTTGCTTTAATATACTCTAGAGTACATCTATAGCAGCACCAAGCAAAAGAATGTTGTGTTGTGAAAACACCAAGGAGGAACAGAGATTTGAAATTCTTTAAGCAGGTATATTCATTTGTTAATCGAGGGATGTCAACTCAAATTCTAAACTATAATTCAGCAGCCCAAATAAAAAAAAGCGAGGGCATTGAGTGAACAATTCAGAGATTAAACTTTTCCATATAAATCTGGCATCTCTTCTGGGAGGATTTATGCCAAATGTTTGTAAGCGAGAGCATTGTAAAGGGGTGGCAGTCGGAGCTTAACGTTACGGTTACGGACAGAAATGAGGGAGGCTTGAAAAGAGTAGAGAAGAGGAACCAAGATAAAAAAAGAGTGTCAGAGTCTCAACCATCTCATAGCTGTAATACAGTGGTAGCCTAAATAATAAAGTTTTCCTAGACGTCAAGCAGAGTGCTGCTAGGATTACCAAGTAATCGAGAAAGCTGATCTCTCCTGCTGCAGATCCTTGTACATGTACCAGGAAGTGAAGTGAGCAGCATATTCGTTACGTCTTATAAATTAACGGATTAATTAAGGTAAACGCAACCCATGCAAGCGTTACTCCATGTCACTCCATTAAATAATACAAATTACATAATGCGTATTTTGAATCAATTTAGAAAAGCGTCATTGTTTTCTGTAGCAGTCGTAGGTTCTAGTCAGTGGTGTAGTGGTAGCCGACGAGGTGGGTGTACTGCTAGGTAGATGGGCGGTTACAGAGGAGGAAGTGTGTATACTCTCCTATATAGTCCAATGGCTTTCTGGCTGATAGGCGGGTATACTGCAAACTGCCAGAAAAAGAGGTGGGTATACCCCGTATACCTGCGTATACCCTCCACTACACCACTGGTTCTAGTGCACAATTGTCAACGGTGTTAGTCCTACCCATGGCATCGATTGGCTAGTTGTTGCCCCTGATAACACAGCTAGTGCATCACCGACCATCGGCCACTCATTTTTTCGTCACAGTGGGGAGAAACCATTTGCTAGCTTTTAGTGTTTTGGACAGTGTGTTTGGCTACCAGCTAATGGGACTACCAGTTGGCACTGCTGCAGTAGTGTTGTTGTTGTTGTTCTACCATTTCCATCTTTACTGGACTGTTGAACAGTGAGAGCAATTGGTATGCCGTGCAACAAGAAGATCCACAGAAGAGATCGAACCAGGACATCATTTAGTCATGCATCAGATAAAAGGAGGTTTGTTACTCTTTTTGGCACTTTGAAGCTTTGTGCGACGCCCCCTGACACAAATATTTTACATTTTGCTATAATTCACTGTGCAAGTAAATACACTCTACTGCCATACATTCCTTAGATATTCTATCTAATCCTCAAATGCAGTTTTTCTTTCAGGATATGTGTCATCAGCAACTAGCGCCCTCTCTCTCTCTCTCTCTCTGTCACACACACACAGAAATATAGGAACACACACCCTTACTATATCCATCTTGGCGTGGGTGTGAGAGCGGATTTGGTGACTGTGGTTTCTGCAGGTCGGGTCCATGCTTGTACCATTGCTGAGGTGTTTGGTTGGTCTGTGGATGTTAGACACAAAAGTACAATTTTTGTGAGTGACAGAAACATTCACTGTTTGTAGTTTGCAAAGCAACAGCAGTCGGGTGCGTCTCTGAACAGGAAGGGGTTCAAAATGTGACTCAAGGACACTTCAGCAGCAGCAGGGATTATTTCGAACTGATGGACACACAGCGGGGCTCTCGCTAACTCCGGCAGCCACGCTATCCCTCCACTATCCAGCCTATCCAGTCAGAGACTCTGTTAAGTGGATGTGGATGTATGCATTAGGGGTGGGACTCTTCTACCATCTCACGATTCGATTCGATTCCGATTTTTGGGGCTACGATTCGATTTAAAATCGATTTTCGATTCAAATCGATTTTCGATTCAAAACTATTTGATTCATAATGATTTCTGCTTCAATCTATAGGTGTGCAAAGGATCCTCATGATCTACTCCAGTCTGCTTTGCGAGAGAATGACAAATGGAGACATTAAACTGTCTGTTTCACATTTATTACGTTTTAAACATGTATCTCTGCTCAGATGGATTTATTACACTGTTAAGTACAAAAATAAGAAATGCCTCTTTATAAAAAAAAAGAAACAGTGCAGTTAAAGAGCTGCTTCTTAATTCGAAGAAGTCCTTCCAAACAGTGGTGTGAGCTGCACAACTGCTACTCTAAGTAGTTAGTTATAAAATGATGTTGGGACAAAATAAAGTGCCTCTGTATAAAATATCATATTCTTTACATGGAACACATCTGTTGTACAAATGGAAAACATATATTTCTCAGTAGCTTTACAGCTCTCGATGTCCATGCATCACATGTTAGTGCACTCGGCGGTTTTGGTCAAGCATGGCGTACTTTTTTAGTCTTTGGTAAAGCTGCGGCACAGCTGTCTCAGTGAAAACCTTGCAGTGATGAGCGTACCTGGTACGCTGCCGTGCAACATGCAAAACTCGTCTACCACACTGTAAGGTCGTAAGTCTTTGGCGATGAAGCAGCGATAGACCTGGTTTTTATTTTTTGGCCTCGAGTTGGCAGAGAGTTTGTGAAGCAATGCAGTGTGCGTTGGTCTGCTGTGGCTGACTCTGTGCCATGTAATTAACTCTGGATGCCTGGTGATGTGAGCCCGCGCATTTGTGGTGTTCCCGAAGTGTTTTTACTTTGCAAATCCTGCAAACATGAACTCATGTCAAGCTCGTCTTCTCTCAGGCATTCGGTAAAACACAGAAATGAGACACAATCTTTGCCTTACAACGACGGCGGCGGTTGAATCTCGTTTGTCCCTTAGTGGTTTCTGCTGGTTTGGTGGTCCGCATGCATTGTCAGAACAGGCTGCGTGTTGATGTCATGGACGATCGGTCGTTTCAAAAAAAGTCGACAGCATGGTTTTTATTAATCAATTCATGTTTGTTTTAAACGATCGGGTTCGATTCTGAATCGGAGGTCAAATGAGAATCGTGATCTTCATGCAGACGATTTTTTGCACACTAGTATGCATCCTGCTGCTTTTCTGCTCGTTCCAATGCTTGTTTCCATCTATCCTATCTATCCACTATCTATCTATCTATCTATGATTATCTATCTATCTATCTATCTATCTTCTTCCATCTATCTATCTATCTTCTATCATCTATCTATCTATCTATCTATCTATCTATCTATCTATCTATCTATCTATCTATCTATCTATCTATCTATCTGTAACACTCAGACAAAGACAAACATACACAGGTCTCTGTCCCAGTGGATGCTTTCCCTCTGACCTGCTGCAGAGACCGGGTGTCTCAGAGCAGCTGCTTCACCTCCAGACTCAGCGGACTCCTTCAGGAGAGAAAATAATGTTGGTGCTCTGCTCACCGATCAGTTGCCTGCTGTCCGACCAGCAGAGCCCGGTAGTGGGGAAAGCTCACAACTGCATCCGTCCCAAAACTCAGAAGTGGTAAGAATGATCTACATTTTCTTATTTCACCTTTTTTTTATATATATAATTTAGGCTACTTACATTTTAATGTTTCATTCCAATTATTACTAACATTTCTCTTTCCTGATGTTTCTTTACTTAAATAGTGATGTGTCTATCTACCTGTTGAAACATTTTTCTTGAAGAAAATAAAAGAAGAAGTAGCCTAGGCCTGCAGGATGAGGTCATTACTTTCCTTGAATGATTCACACAGCCCAGGGCTGGACAGGGCCCATGGAACATGCCAAGCATTATAGATATTTAATGTTTCAGTGCCTTAAGCATGCTGTTGTGTGGGGACACAATGTCTAGCAGCAACTCCTGGTCATCGCACTGCCATCACAATATCCAAGCAATTCAGGCAAGGCTTGCTTCCAGAGGGCAAAGCTACTTCCCTGTAGCTCTGTAAAATCACTACAAAACCATGGGGGAAACAATCATTAATCTAATCCATTTTTTTTCACTTGTCATCCCTGATAAAGTCACGTCAACTCACAGCCCCTTGTCACTGGAAACATAGTTGTGTTCCATTAAAGAGAGCATTTTTTTCATAGTTACATTTAAATATGCTTTTAGGGTGGTGTAAAATCATCCAAGGATTTACATAAGAAAAAAAAAGTCTCAAGGAAAGTCAGAAAAAAAATTCTAGTGAGCATACACATGTTTTTTTTTTCCTTCTGCTTTCTTATCCTGTTTATCTCCTCACAACCCCTGAAGGGAGTCTTGACCACCAGACTGGGAAACACTGATTTATTCTAATTTATGGCATGACTTAAAGAAGGGATTTGATTTTACATTGGTAGTCGTATCATCGGGCAGCTTTTTAAATAGCTTAGTAATTGATTATTGGGGCTGGTGGTGGTTGGGTGGGGGTAATAAAAAATAAAAGCAGTGACCTGGTTTTGGCTAAAAAAGGAGCTGGCTTGGCTTCACTGACCAAGACCATCGGCTGCCAGCTGCAGGATTTCAACAGTATATTAAGTGTGTTATCACTAAAACACTGCAAATTTGCCTATTGGCTGAAGTCTATGCAAATCCTACGTGTAAATCACTGGTTCACAAACAGGGCTAAAAATAGCTCCAACGTTGCCAAAGGCTTTTTAAAGCAAGGTCTTGCATCGTGGCTCTCCACAGTTGGTTCAATATCAAAGCCAAGACCTGTTTTTGATACCAGCCGGTCGTGTGTGTGTGTGTGTGTGTGTGTGTGTGTGTGTGTATGGGGGGGGGACGGCAAGGTCGTCTGGGTTATGGAGTGAATTCATCCAGTGGAGGCAGATGCAGCAGTTTGTGGCGCTCTGCTGCTGGTTGTTTGTTGTCAGGCGGGTCCATCTGGCGGGCGGCGCGAGGACTGCTCACGCGCACGCAGACGTTTAAACTGTACATTTTCCCGCCGCTGGAGCTCTCTCCGCACCTTCAGCCGTTTTTTTTATCCCTCTAGCCATCTCGTGATGACATGATAAATATAACTCTTAACTACCAGCTAAACATCCGGACAATCAGGTAATGTGGAGAGGAGAACCAACTGTTGTTTTTTTTTCTTTCCACTGGAGGAGAAATAATGTTTTTAACTTAACGGCTAGCTAACATCAAGGCAATTTAAGCTAGCCCGTTCAACTTTCAAGCTGAAGTTTTAGCTAAAACACTTTAAATGTTTACCCACCTTGTTTATTTAGTTGTACATCGGTGTGTGTGTGTCACACCGTGTGGGACGGACACGGCCCACCCGCGGTGAGTGTGTGTGGAACTCAAGCCCCCGGTCGCCGGTCACCGAAGAATAGTAGTCGTTAAATATTCATCCTCCCGTTCCCGCCGGTGGCGCACTTCGTCTCCCTCTCTGTACTGACCCGGCCCCTGCTGCTCTGAGCCGGGAGCCCCCGTCCGAGTCGAGAAGCAGCAGAGGTGAGGAGGAGGACGAGGAACTGTGCAAGTGGTTAACATTTAAGAACATGTAAATTTGTTTTTTGTTTTTTTAAGTTTTTTTTTCTTCCTTTTGACCTAAGATGATGCAGAAACGTGACTACGGAGCTCCAGTGTGGGTGTGTCGGAGGAAAGGTAGGTTTTTTTGGGGGGGTGCCCTCACCTCCTCCTCCTCCTCCTCCCTCCCCCCTTTTATCTTCAAATAAACTATTCCATCTATCCATTTGCCTGCACACTTTATCTACATCTCCCCTGCGAGATAATGTTTATCCTGGAGTCAGACTATCTGAAGTCTCTTCTTCCCACTCATTATAAGACCATATTAAATCCTGAAAAACGACGTAAATTGCTTAGGTAATTGCTCTTTGTTGTGCACGCTTTACACTTACTGCAGACCTGCAAGCTGTAAACTTACCTGAGTCAACCAACTATTAGGAGTGCTGCAGGTGTAATGCCGGTCCACTAGATAGCAGCAGATTGCTGTGTGTGCGTGTGCGTGCGTGCGTGTGTGTGTGTGTGTGTGTGTGTGTGTGTGTAGTGATGAATATGGTCTACTGCTTCCCCTCAGGATCTGAATGCTTTTGATGAGCCTCATCAAGTCCACTTCTGTCATAAGTCTGCTTTTCTCTCCTGGGCATGTATCCCAGTCTCTCTGTGTTGTCTCTTCTCTACAAATTCTATCAAAAAATGGAGGACCACCTGCCAGCAGCGATTGCTTTGGGAAGATGGAGACTGGCTGCTACTCAGAGCCTTTTTACGTTTGATAGGGTCTTTTCATTACGCTTCAAAGGCAAATGTACGGTTAGAGACAAACCGTGGGAAATCCTGGAAAAAATACTCTTTCATCATGCTCTCCATCTTTTCATGCACATGTGCACCCACTCAAGGGCATAACTGCATAAAAGCGCTGTGTGCACATTCACACACACATGTACACGACATGTGCTCTTTGCTGGTCGGTAATGATCAGATAGACTTACACACCGAGACCAAAAGATCAGGATCTGGCAACCCAACACCTATGTTCCGTAACAGGACAGATCTGGCAATCCGACCCCTTCCCTCTGGAAGAGGAATAATTTGGTTGATGGCACTAATAATCACAGCCTTGTCACCGATCCTTCACTGCCCCTGTGTGTGTGTTTGTGTGTGTGTTTATGTGCGTGTGTGTGTGTTTGAGAGAGTCATTCCTCTGATATTGATACCCAGAGTGAAGACGTCATGTATCTACAATAAGAGTGGGTGTTCCTCCTGCCCCTGCTGCCTCTCTTGCTGTTACGTATATGGAAGAGCTGTAGGTTGGTGGCTGCCTTCATTTCCCATATTGATACCGTTTAAATATAGTATTTCTTTGAATGATGCGTTATCTTCGCTCATACACATACAGACACACAGACTTGACAGTTATGTTACCCTGGAAAAAGAGGAGGAGTAGATTTTAAGGTCAGATCGTGTAAAGTTGTGTGTTTTTGACTTCTCTTTTACACAAAGCATGAATGATGCGAAAATTTGAGGTTGTTAATTATGAGATCTTTGTGGATTTGGTGACATCTTACTCCCATTCAGTCTTATCTTCTGCATCCCATGTCTGTGTGTCTGTCTCTCTCTCTCTACCTTTTGTATTATTTATGCCCCGCCCCCTCAGCCGCCCAGAGATCTCGAGTTTCACCTGTTGAGCCAGATGACAAATTAAGACTCCTTCTACGACTCGCCACAAGGAACTCCTCAATAGCACTCAAACACATACACATATATACGCACATGCAAACACACACACACATATACACACAAACAGGCAACCCATCTGCCCTTCTCTCTTTCTCCCTCACGCACACGCACACAAACACACACACTTACTTGCACACACACTAGCTGTCACACACTCTGAGGAGGGCTGTGTGAACAGAGTGCTGTGTTGAGTGAGGGAATGTGTTGTAGTGAGCAACAGAGGACGGAGTAGGTCAAAGGAGGAAGCTGAGTTTGACCTAAAGACTGTGTCCCGGAGTTTTTTGTGCTTCCGTTGGGTTTTTTTAACAACTAAAGAAGAGATTAACAGCAAGGACGACAACTTTGAAGACTGCAGAGATTCTGGCGACCAGCACGCTTCTTCTTCTCTACTATTTGTCATTGAATGGGGAGGTGACTATGATGGAAAGCTGTTTTGGTGAATGAGTGTGGGGACAACTTTAAGAAAAAGACTTGACCATAGAGAGGGTGGAGCTTGAGCTGGAGTTACGGCTACATGTTTTGTTTGTGTGGTTTTTAGTGCTTGTATTCCATTTTATAGCAGGCAAAGCTACAGGGATCATACTGTGTAAATTAAAACTTTACTTTTCCACACTTTTATAATGCCTGATCAATACATCTGCTGCTCGACACCTGTATGTTCAGCTGTGTGTGCCAGACATATAGTACTTATTTTTTATTTGGGCAACATTAGCCCTGACTTTATCATTTTCTAACATTTTCACAGTTCCTGAATGGGGGAATGATATGAAGTTCAGCGTTTTCTTACTTGGTTTTATTGTGTCTTTGCTAGAGTTTGTACATATATGCATATGTCTATGTGTGCGTGGGATAAAGATTGCTGACATTTTGCTATACGTCTGGGCAGGAGTCTTCATGGGGACCAGATTTGGGCAGTGCAGAACTGCTTTGGCCAGTTGGATCTGCCCTCACACAGAACCTGCATATATTGCTTGCGCAAAGTCAACTAGATATATCTAAACCAAGGAATCTTTTAAAGGTCAGACTACCCATCATATTTTCTTTTTCATACATCGCATAATAATTTCTTTTTTATATACATAAAATACAGTATTGTCTTCCATACTGTGTGTATATAATATGTGTATTTGTGTGTTTAAAGGTTTACAGCATTGCATCGTGAAGAGAGGGCATGGTGTGGTCCTAGTCGCTTGTGAAAATGCCCAAGAAAGACCCCAAGAAGGATGCAAAGAAGGGTGGAAAACCTGAACCAGAGAAAAAGAAAGAGGAGGAAAAGAAAGGGAAGGATGAAAAAAAGGGAGGTAAAGACGACAAGAAAAACAGCAAGGACGATAAGAAAGGTGGGAAAGATGATAAGAAAGGCGGAAAAGATGATAAGAAAGGGGGGAAGAAGGGAAAGGAGGAACCACCCAAGGGCAAAGATGATGGAAAGAAAGGAAAAGGCAAAGGTAAGAAAGTGGAGTCCGAGGAGGAAGAGGAGGAACTCCTGAGTGATGAGGAAGAGGATGAAGAGTTAAGTGAAGAAGATGAGGAGGAAGACTCAGAGGATGACAGGAGAGGGAGGGGGCGAGGAGGCAAGGGAGCAAAGGATAAGAAAGGGCGGAAGTCTAGACGAGGGGATTCAGAAGATGATGATGAGGACGAAGAAGAGGAGGACGAAGACGAAGAAGAGGATTACGGCAAAAAGAAATCTAAAGATGGCCGCCACCATAAAGGAGGGCAATCTGATGGTGATGCAAAGAAGAAGAAAGGCACAAAGAAAGAGGAAGCTCCACAGCTTCCAAAAAAGGAAATCCCAAGGAAAGGCCTGAAGAACATGTCCAGGATGTTCATGAAGTTTTCTGGCTTCAGGAGGCGCAGGAACAGCAGGAAGAAGCTGAAAAGTACATCACGTTTGTTCCTAGGGTTGGGGAAGAGAAGGAACCGATTAGCTAAGAAGAAACGCCGCAAGTCTATGCTGAAGAACACCTCTCGATTCATGATGAGGTTTAAGGCTAGCAAAAAGAGGAAAAAGGAGAAGGAGGCCAAAGACCAGCAAAATGGTGGGAAGAAGCCAACTTATATGCTGCTGCGTTTGGGAGGATTCAAAGACTCAAATGAGAAGAAGGGGGGCTTCTTTAAGAGCTTATTTGGAAAAAAGAATCAAGATGGGCCACCTGATGACTTCAAGAACAGAAGTGCGTTGCTGGGTAAGGTTGCGGCAGCAACTAATTGGCTGACCAAGCGCTTCCTGTCAACTAAGATGCGAGGAAATGCAGGTCACCATGGCTGGGGTGGACAAAGAGCACATAACCGGCGGGCCAGCTCCAGGGGTCATCATCATGACTACCATAACGATGGCTATGAACATGGGGAGGAGGATTATAGATATGAGCAGGGACATCCAGTCCACCGGAATGGTTATGGGGGCTATGGTGATGGTTATGGTGCTTATGGAGATGGAGAAGAAATGGCAGCATATGGAAGTCATGGTCAGATTGGTTATTATGACAATGGAGCAGGGGTGGTGGACTATCAAGATCTGGGTTACTATGAGGAAGAAGGACTCTATGATCCAAACGCAGAATATTATGAAGCTGGTCTTTATGATGATGGTACGGGGGACTACTATAACCCTCATGCCTCTGCCCAAGGCTACTATAATAACCAGGAAGCTAATTACTATAGTAGCCAGCAACAACAGGCAATGCCCATATATGGCGATGAGGGTCTGGACAACTATGCACTTATGGGCGAGGACCATATATACGGTGGAGAGCTAGATGGTTTCCTTGACCCTCAGGCTCAGGGTTATTATGATGAAAATGGTCAAGGAGTTTACTACGGTGATGGACAACGGGGTTACTATGACAACGGACAGGCGGGTTATTATGAGGATCCTTATGCAGCAACTATGGGAATGCAAGGGGGATTTCCACCAGGCCATCAACTTAGTTATAGTGATGCTGGCATGCCCTACCAAGACTACAGCTCCCAGCAGGCCATCGGGTTCCCACAAGGAGGCCAGCAAGTCTTTGGCTTTGGAGGGCAAGGGATGGATCAGGTGCAGGGCCCGTATGGGGACCAGTATGCAGAGCAGTATGATCAATATAGGGATGATGCCGGTGAACTTCAGGGAGGGGAGATGACATTTAGAGTTCCGAGACCTCAAGTGCGCCTATTTGGGAAAGAGCGTCTTGATGTGCCCATGCCTCCTCTACCTACTTTGCCACCTGATCCAGAATTTGAAGACATGTCAGAAATCCAGTATGAAGACCAGTATCCTCTTGCCCCAGGTCAGCTTGGGGACATGATGTCAATACAGCAGCAAATGGGAATGTCACCGCTACAACAAATGGCAATGTCTCCTGAAGAACAAATTATGTTTTCTCAACAACAAACTATGTTGTCCCCTCAAGAACAAATGATGATGCCCCCACAGATAATGTCACCGCAGCAGCAGATGATGTCACCGCAGCAGCAGATGATGTCACCACAGCAGCAGATGATGTCACCGCAGCAGCAGATGATGTCACCGCAGCAGCAGATGATGTCGCCACAGCAGCAGATGATGTCACCACAGCAGCAGATGATGTCACCACAGCAACAAATGATGTCGCCACAGCAGCAGATCATGTTACAACAGGAACAAAGCATGTCTGGCCAAATGATGCCGTCACAGGTTCTGTCATCACAGCAGCAAATGATGTTACCACAGCAACAAACACTTCCCCAGCAAGTGATGTCACCACAGCAGCAGATGATGTCACAACAGATAATGTCACCACAAGAGCAGATGATGTTGCCGCAGGAACAGATGATGTCTCCGCAAATGCTTTCACCACAGGTAATTCAAGCACTGTTGTGTCACTGATGTTGTATTACTAGACTTTGAAATGTAACAGGGTAACAGAAGGGCAACTTTGCCAACATTCAATCAGAATCCTATATATAATGTGGGGTGAACATGTGAAAAAGGGACAAAAATGGCCATTGTCTTCTAGAGAGCACACCTCCACTGCCCCTCCCAGCAACCAGCTTGATTTCAACAGCATGTAGTTTTTAATTTTACGTAATCCTATCCTAGAGGAAGAGCCAAAGCATCTCTTACAACTAAGAAAATGTTCTGCCACATTTTCAGGAAGTGAAATCTAAAAATATAGCACAGGAGTAGATATAGTTATGGCTATTTAACAGCCAATCAGTGGCTACTCTTCCAATTATCTACAATAACTGATATATTACACATAAAAAACATAGTAGAAGACTAATTCTTGCTGACACTTGATATTTCTTTTAATTCATTTTTGAGACAAAGATACAACACAACTGACATCAAGCAGCAGCGACCACCTTCTAGCAAGAGGCTTTCTTATGAGCCTCAGATTGTTTGTTAGCTGGTTGTGTGCCAATAGGGGACTTATTGCAGATTTCGTATACATCGAGTAGGCTACATTAAGTTATTAAAATCAATCCAGTGTATATGCATGACCATTAATAGCTCTTCATTGCATTAAGAAAAAAATCCTAGCTGTTCTGTTTTTGATTTTCTTTAATTTAGAAATCCGAAAGAAAATATAAATGAAAGAAAACGTCTGTAATCTTTTAGGCCTTGTCGTTGTCTTGAGGGTGTTTCTTCCAGTGTTTGTCTGCTTATGCTGTCTGCAGTGAAACACCATGCACCATAGATTGACAGCATAACGCAAGAGACTCACACTGAGCTGAAATTAAAGGAGTGCACATAAAGTTGGTTAATTACATAAATAAAGAGTCTCATACTGCATCTTTCATGCTGTGCGATACTTCAACGCAGCATGCAGGGCTCAGCTCCTACTCTCCCAGACAGAGTTTGGCTGAGTGAAGGGGAGACGGACAGCAGAGAGTTGAAGAGTTGATGGTAGATGCACTGATGCAATGTAGTGCATTGCTGGGTATGAAATTAAAAGCACCTATGTCACACCTGTCGTATAACCAATAATCAGATCAGATCACCTTAATACCAATTACATAAAAAAATGCCTCAATTTGACTCCCACTGACAATGCCATTTCTCTGCTAAGATTTCTTCCACATGTTCCAGTTACAGCACTGACATGTGATCTTGACAACAAAATACTTATAATTGTAGAGCATATGCCAGTTCTAGAACTTATTTTGCATAAGGTGTTCACATTTTCCCTAAATAGTTTATTCAGGGGCTGCACGGTGGTGTAGTGGGTAGCACTGTCATCTCACAGTGAGAGGGTCCTGGGTTCGATTTGGCATGTTCTCCCCGTGTAAGCGTGGGTTCTCTCTGGGTTCTCCGGCTTCCTCCCACAGTCCAAAGACATGCAGGATGGGGATAGGTTCATTGATGACTCTAAATGTCCCGTAGGTGTGAATGTGAGCGTGAATGGTTGTTTGTCTCTACATGTTTGAGTTTATTTATTTAGCACACAAATTTCAATGGTGCAAGGAGGGAACGAAGCCGGTTGGCTTGTACATAGGTTCCACCCCTATAACAAATTACAACAAGACAAATTTCAATGGCTAACAAATAAACATAAAAAGGAGATAAAGTGCATACATGGTCAATGTTATGTGAGCAAAAGAAAACAGAAATGAGAAAAAAATAGAGAGATAAAGTGCAAAGTAATTCGGTAACAAATAAGGACAATAGTTAGAGAGAGATAATATACAAAAAATTAATTAATTAATTAAACTCATAAAAGGACAGAGTAAGGATGTGGGATATGGAGAGAGTGAAAGAGAGAGAGGAAAGAGTGGGAAATTCAAGAGAAATTGAGATGTATTTTTAACTGCTTTTTAAAGAGTGAATAAGAAGAAATGGATCTTAATGAGGGAGATAGTCCATTCCAAAACATTGGACCTCTGTATGTCATATTAAACTGATGGTGTGATGTGCGGATAAAGGGTAAATATAGAGTAAGATTATTACTGTGTCTAGTGCGGTGGGAATGTACATTATGAGTGAAGGTAAAGAAATTTTGAAAAGTGACAGGGAGATCTTGATTCTTGTAAATGAACTTGTGAACAAACAAACAAATCTGATAGTTATTCAATTTGTGAATTGGTAGAAGAGAATACTTAGTGAATAGTGGTGCTGATGGAGCATATCTATTTGAATGTGAGATGAATCTTATGAATCTCTTCTGAATAGTACATAATTTCTTGAGATGTGTAGGAGATGTAGCTGCCCAGACCATGTTACAGTAGTTCAAATAAGGAAATAAAAAACTATAATATAACGTTAAATGAGCAGAAGGATGTATAAATGGGCACACTTTTCTTAGGATGCCCATCATCTTTGTTAATCTCTTGCAAACAAGGTCTATGTGATTTGTCCAATCAAGTCTTTCATCAACCAATATTCCGAGGAATTTGGTAGTTTTGACTTGGGTCATTTCTATTCCATTAATGTATAATTTAGCTTGATCTTTAGGATAAGACTTGTTAATATTGCAAAAGATTATAAAGTTACATTTCTTCACATTGAGTGTTAGTTTATTCAGTTGAAACCATTTTGAAATTGAAGATAAATCATTGTTCACAGAATCAATCAGATAATTAAAATTATTCTGAGTTGCTATGAGGGTAGTGTCATCAGCAAATAACACAGGAAAAAAATATTTACAAGATAAAGCTAAATCGTTTATATAAATCAAAAATAATAAAGGGCCCAAAATAGAGCCTTGAGGCACCCCGTGTAGAATACTGGACTTGGCAGAGGAGTGGCCATTAAATGTCACATATTGTTGCCTATTCAATAAATAATTTTTAAACCAATTCAGGGCAATATCCTCCACACCGTATCTATTTAATTTGGCAATCAAAATACTGTGATTGACAGTATCGAATGCCTTAGTTAAGTCTAGAAAGACCCCAAGGGCAAATTTTTTCTGGTCCATAGCAGATGAAATAATATTAGTTAACTGAAGTAATGCATGCTCCGTAGAATGTTTTTTACAAAATCCATACTGGTGATCATGTAAAATATTATTTTCTTGTAGGTGCTTCAATATTCTAGAGTAAACTAATTTCTCCAGTAATTTAGAAATACAGGGCAGGATGGATATAGGTCGATAATTTCCAAAATTGTCAGTATTGCCCGTTTTAAAAATAGGAGTGACTTTAGCTATTTTTAAATCATGTGGAATATTACCAGATTGCAGTGATAAAGAAAGAATATGGGTTAAAGGAGAAACTAAAAGATCAATAGTTTCTTTAATCAAAATGCTCTTTATGCCATCGTGGCCCTGTGATGGACTGGCGACCTGTCCAGGGTGTACCCTGCCTTCGCCCAATGACAGCTGGGATCGGCTCCAGCCCGCCACCAGAATACAGAATAAGTGGTACACAATGGATGGATGGATGGATAGTTTATTCAGTATTCAGCACTGCTGCCCCATTTGAACTAAATGTATTGCACACTTTTTTGATTCTGAATTTATTGTACACATATGTTTTGGTGTGTTTTTCCAGCAGCAGATGATGACAGACCCGATGATGATGTCACAGCAACAGGGTTATGGCTCAGTAATCCCAACTCCAACTGCCATGATTATTAAGCAAGCAAGTATGTCCCCCCGTCCTTCACGGCGTCTACAACCCTCCCCGACACCATCCCGCCGTTCCGTCATCATGCCCTCCCCACAGATGCAGCGCCATCCCTCTGCCATGGCTTCCCCAGGACCTTCTCCTTTACTTCCACAAAGACGCAGCCCCTCCCCACAACCATCCATAAGGAGTGGGTTTATTAATTCGCCAAGACCCCCCTCTGTTATGTTGAGACAAATCTCACCTACTTCCTCCCCCATGGCTTCCCCCCACAGCCGTCATAGAATGCAGCCTCAGAGATCACCGTCTCCCCTCACTCGAGGGCCCTCACCCCCTCACTCACCCCGTGCCTCCATGATCCGGCGAAGTCCTCCATCCTCGCCAAGAGCATCAATGAGACAACGTTCTCCACCTTCCTCACCTCGTGCTTCCATGAGGAGGCGAAGTCCCCTAGCCTCACCCTCTCCTGTCCGCAGTCCATTTGGAGGGAGGAAGATGCGTGGCCCACCCTCCCCTCCCCTCTCCCCTGGTCATGCATCTCCCCCTCACTCTCCACAGCTCAGTAGAAGACCATCTCCCTCTCCCTCCCTATCTCGTCGCAGTTTGTCCCCTGCAGGGCCTCGGCATGCCCCATCATCTCCTACCCTGTCTCGTCGCTCAACTCGGCTGCTTAGGGAACCAACACCATTGGCCCGGCCTCGAATGGGGGGAAATGTTCCCTTAGGTACTGTCAGGCCTTCACCTATGGGTCTCCGAGGACGGCCAGTGCCCCCACCCACCCAGAATGTGCATCCATTCCGTGCCTCCTCCATACGAAGCAATAGGTCTTCTGTTCTCACAGTGGACTCCTCCCTCTGCTCCCCTTTTCACTCCCCTCACATGGTCCACCGTGCCCCCCTTGGCAGGAGAGAATCCGGCCGATATCCTCCTCGCCCCGTGGCTCGAGGACGTCCCCTCATGGCCCAGCAGTCTATAAGAAGGATGCCTCCCGCCTCTCCACAGCCCTCCCTTAAACACATGTCACAGCCTGCATCCCCACGCTTCTCTCCTCGACTTTCCCGTCAGTCCTCCCGGCTCCTGCCCCCTCATTCTGCCCATCCACCAGAAACGTATGTGTCTGACCCCTATGCTGACCGTATCACCCCCCTCTTCTCCAATGTTAAGTGGCGCTTTGCAGAACCAGTCCATCCGACAGGCCTCTTTCGCATCCCCCTTTGGCCCAGAACCAGGCCAGGTGATGGGAGAAATGGTAACCGAATATGTAGAACCTTACGCTCCCTCATCCCCTACGCTTTCCGGTGTGATGCACAACCAGGTAATTCGGGATGCTTCCTATGTTACCTCACTGCACAGACCAATGTCACCTCATGAGCAGTCTATGGCCCCTTCATCTCCCATGCTGTCTCGGGCTCTGCAGAATCAACTTATACAGGATGCATCCTATGCTTCTCCTTTACAGATGCCAATGTCTCCTCATGAACAACCTATGCCCCCTTCTTCCCCTTTGCTGTCTGGAGCCCTGCAAAACCAAGCAGTGAGAGGAGCTTCCTATGCGACTCCCCTTCAAAGGCCAATGTCCCCTTATGAACAACCTATGCCCCCATCCTCCCCTTTGCTGTCTGGAGCTATGCAAAACCAAGCAGTGAGGGGAGCTTCCTATGTCAGTCCACTTCAGAGGCCTCAGTCCCCATATGCCTCATCTGTACCTTCATCTCCAATGCTGTCTGGAGCCATGAGACATGGTCAGGCAATAAGAGGTGTGGCTTCTTATCAGACCCCACAGCTCCGTTCACCATACGGACCCACTGTTGTTACTCCTTATGATTATATCTCTGAGCCTGGCCCATCACCACTGCTGCATGATGCCCTACAGAACCGGTCTCATTTGCAGAATGTCTCATCTTTAAGATCCCCTATGATGCAACGGCGTAACCCTTATGCACCAGCTGGGCCTCAGGTCCACAATGCCCTTCAACAGAACCCAAACATCCGCCAAGCATCTTATCAGACACCTGTGCAACTCAGACAGTCCCCATATGGACCCCCACAACCCTCTTCACCAATGTTAGGAAGTGCCCTGCAAAACCCACAGTTGATGCAGGCATCGTACCGGCTGCCAGATGGAACCTTGGTGTCACCATATACACAATCACCTTCCTCCCCGTTGCTTGGCCATGCCTTGCAAAACAAACAAGTCCGTGGAGCCACATACACCTTGCCTGATGGATCAGTTATCAAGGTAGGTATAGAAGGAACACATATCAAAATAACCATGCAACCATGCCATGTATGTTTGTCTAAACAAGGACCAAAGACAATTTTTTATTACAGTACTCTCCTGTATTACACTCCATCCAACCCACACAGGACCCACGACTCCCCCAGAGGCCCATGTCTCCTAACCTTTCTAGAGCTCTTCAGAACCAGAATGTGAAGACTGCTTCATATATTCTCCCTGATGGCACAATTATAGACCCGAGACAGCAAGTAACCCATGACTCATGATCCTTTAATTGAATTTACCTCTTAATGTTGCATTCATGTCTTCTCTGTCCATTATATTGTAAACCAAGTTTAAGCTGTCGAATATTTTTCTTGCTCTGCTCATTCAGCAACCCATTTCCCCAAACCTGGCTAAGGCGCTAAGCAACCCAGCACTGCGTGAAGCCTCCTATTCTCTACCCGATGGTACCATAGTGATTGACCCCAAAAAACCGAAGTCCCCAAACCTTGCAGCAGCACTCCAGAACCCTTACCTGAAAAGTGCGTCTTACACTTTGCCCGACGGTACTATCATCATCGATCCAAGGAAACCACTCTCTCCAAACCTCTCAGGCGCCCTTCAAAACTCTGCCCTGCGGAACGCCTCCTTCACACTACCTGAAGGGGTCCATGACCCCAATATACCCATTTCACCAAACTTGGCTCAGGTTAGCTATGGTTGAAACTCTTCGGTGATGTAGATGTTCCTTTACTGTCACACTACCTGTTACTTTGAGTGTTGATCTATTAAGATGTCCTCCCTTCTCATCTGTAGTCGATACAGATATTGATATAGATCTTGTTTTGCCAATAATAATTGGTTATGAAATACTAAAGCTGCTGTTTCTACTGACAATTAATTTAATTGCACTTGTTTGACCTTAGGCCCTCAATAATCCAGCCTTGAAAGGAGCTACATACACCCTCCCAGATGGAACTATTATAGTGGACCCAAGGAAACCAAAGAGCCCCAGCTTGGCAGCTGCCCTGCAGAATCCCTATCTAAAGGGTGTGTCCTTAACCCTGCCTGATGGAACCATCATCATTGACCCACGAAAACCACTTGCTCCTAACTTGTCTAAAGTGTGTGCCTGTTAAATGTACTTAATTTAACTTTCCTGCAGCACGTTTTTTTTTTCCTGGAAACTTGAATAATACTTGGTGTCTTGCTCTGCAGGCTCTTATGAATGAGAACCTTCGTAATGCATCTTACCAGCTCCCTGATGGTTCCCTGGTTATCCCTGGCCAGAAGCCTTCCACTCCCAACCTTTCAGCTGCTCTGAGGCAAAACCAGGCACTTCGGTCTGCAGGTCTCTATCATCTAGCAGACAACTCTGTACTGAAAGGCTCACCCAAACCCACCCCTCCCAATCTTTCCGCTGCGCTGCGGAATGACGGACTCCGTGGTGCCGAATACAGGTATGGAACTACAAGAAATCAAGCTTCAATCTAGGCATTAACCCTTTAATTGATAATAAAGGAAATATGTGAACTAAAAGTCAATTTTTCTAATTCTGTCGGCATTTCCACAGCCAGGGTTTCCTGCTGATAGGGAATTAGGAGGCAGCTGCCTACCATTTCTCAAATGTAGTCCCGCCCCCAGTGCTCAAAAAAACTCTGAGGACTGTTTTCATGTGAAAACACTTGCAGCATTACACCAATGCGATCACTGTTTCATAATCAGGGCAGTGCACCGGGAAAGGTGGTGCCAGAACTGCCAAAAAGGAACAAAAGAGCACATGACTTTGGCTTGATCACAGCAAAGCGAGAGCCAGACCCATAAACGTGAAAATCTGTTACCGACTGACTGAGTGATGAAATTACACTGCTCATTGCATATTCAAAATGAATATGCACCACAGTGTTTTCCACTAGTATCGCAAAAAAACATTTTTTTCAAGTGATTGTTAGAACTGTAATGGTATAATTAAAAACTCAGTACTTCAGTATCGACAAGTACTGAAATGTAAGTACTTATTGGAGACTGCTTTGCTTGTTCCACAGGCTGCCGGATGGCTCTGTTCTCACACGTAGCTTCCACATCCCAAGGCTGTCTGATGCTGTCCAAAACCAGCATCTACGCTATGCCTCATACAGGGTGCCAACAGGCCTGCAGGGTGAGGATAATTGCTACGCTGTGGTTCTACCCTATGGGCCACGCTCAGGACACTGGGCCAGGAATGCCCAAGGAGGAGGGGAAGGAGGGGAAGACGTTTGGGCAGCTGAGAGGGTTTTACCACATGGGACGGTCCAGAATCTGACAAAGTGGTCCATGTACAGAGAAGATGGGGTGTTAGAAGGATGTTTACCATCACCTCGACTTGTGGACGGACAGCCTCAGGACACAAACTGGGCTCCTGACAGAGATAGAGTACCTGGTCAAAGCTGGTATGACAAGGTAGCTATTCTTTTGAAATCATGTGTGTATTCATATGTGTCTATAAAGGCAGCATTTAGGAGAATTATTTGATGACAGTTAGGAAAATACATTTGGATGGGAATTAGTATGATATAGACATTCAAGGCATAAGTGTGAAGAATACTACATAGCTGGATGGCCCACAAAATGAGTATTTTATATAATCTCTGCATCAATTGATAATAATATCCCTCAAGCTTTGACAATGTTGCATGCCAGTGTTGGACTAATTACATACCATTCTGTGTGTGTCCAGATCTACTCTGTCCTAAGCATGCCACAACAGGCTACAGGGTAAAACGCTGGGCCGAGGGAATGGAGGACATGACACAGCTGCCGTAAGCACAATCCAGTATTAACAAACAGCCTCACAGTGATTCATGTCACATACTTACAAGCATTTTGTTTGTCGTTTAGATGCATATCATTTCAGTTTCTTTGTGTCCCAGTGTGCCTGTAGGCTTTGAAAATCCTTGAAACAGTGTGGAGCTCAGAAAGAAATCCCTACCATTGAGTAATATCCAAATAGATATCTTGACAGTCCCCTGCATGAGATCGTTGAGCAGTTTGAAAGAAAGAATTACACAATTATGACCTGTCATGTTGGCATGTCTTAAATGTCATTGAAAAGTAATTAATATTGGATATCAACGCGTGTGTGTGTGGTAATCCTGCTACAGTGTGACAATATGTGCTCTTGTGTGTTGAATTTTTAGTGAGCTGAATGAGACTACAGTTCTGATGAACCTAAAGAAGCGCTACGACCAGGAACTAGTATATGTATGCTTAATTCCTTATATGCAAATTGATAACTAACATTATCAAATGTCATGGGACATCACCTGCTACATCACCTTCTTGTCCTTTTTCTTTCTCTCATTTTCCTCCACACAGACCTACATAGGCAGCATCCTTGTTTCTGTGAATCCCTACAAGTTGCTCAACATTTATGGCACAGACATGGTGCTTCAGTATGAGGGCCGCGGCCTGAGTGACAACCCTCCGTAAGACATGGGAGCATGTGTGCGTGTGTGTTTGTGTGTTAGACCATCGTAATACAGGACTTTTTCAGTTGAAAGAAAATATGCAGGTCCAAATGCAGGTGAAACAAATTCTGAACATTTGGTTTTTAATTAACACATTTAGATGATTGCAGCCTTAGCTCTTTCCTACATTTAAACAGAATACACCAATAGAGCTCTCCAACTATTAACTGCGACCTTTGAGTCTGTGTGTCACTGAGTGCAATACTGTTGTATTACATCTGTCTACATGTGTCGTAAGCTGTGCTCTGAGATGCAATATGATGGCAAATCGATGTGTAAATGCCAGCACTCTCAGGTGTTAGGAAGAAGTTCATATTACACTGCTGTTGGTTGGTTGCCAAGGGAGAGTTTGGTTATGGATTTCACTACCACTTAACATCACAGCACACACAACGGTGTACACACAACTAATGAGCATACAAATGTGTTTTCCATTTGTTGTGTTGCAGTCATCTTTTTGCCATTGCTAATCTCTCATATACCACCATGATGGATGCCAAAAAGGACCAGTGCATTGTGATCAGGTATGAAAAGTTGTTACTGTTACAGGCATTTTGAATTTGCTGTAACATCCTGTTAACGAGTAACGAAATGTAAGAGACTCATGTTAACAGTTTGTTATTACAGTGGGGAAAGTGGGTCAGGAAAGACTGAAGCCACTAAACTGCTCCTGCGTTACTTGACAGCCATACATCACAAATGCAACGTGACACAGCAGGTAGATATGTGCGGTTTATTATGTACCTTTAGTACACGCACGCTAGCAGTTCAAATATGGTCCTTTCACCTGAAACTGATATTACTTTCCCATCTTATGCATCACTTCTTATCCATCATCTCCCATCAGATAGAGGTAAAGTATTCCCCTGCTTGTGTTTGCTCTTATAAAAACCGCCATCCCTGTCGAAACTAGTCATGGTAACAGTTCTATTTGTGGTGATTGATCAGATCCTGGAGGCCATGCCCCTGTTGGAGTCTTTTGGGAATGCCAAAACAGTGCGCAATGACAACTCTTCACGCTTTGGCAAATATACGCAGATCTACTTGGAGGAGTGAGTAGTAACATCTTCTACCAATGTAGCCAAGATCATCAGAAAAAGAACACATAAAAGTTGTATTTTTAAAGAAAACACTTTAAAATAGGGACAGAACTTTAAACTTTTCGGAACTCATTCAACTTTGAAATTTAAAACGAACGCAGCGAGCAGCGTTGAACATAGAAACATAACACCTTTTTTATCCAGGAAATGTGTAAAAATGCATTTGAGTTTTCATCTTTTTCTTTTTATATACCATGATACCAGACTACAATTGATTGATTGTTGCTATAGTAATGCATTACCATAGTAACACACATGTCATGGATTAGAAATAAACAATATTTCCCTTCAAATCTGATCAGGCATTTGTCTCCAGCAAGAGTACAGATTGGCTGTAGTTTCTCTGGGATAAATACAAGCAGCCTGTACAGTTTACTTCTGTATAGGCTTCAGACACACACACACACACACACACACACACACACACGCTGGGTTTAGTGGAGAATATGCTAACATGTTCCAGTAACACAGTTAGATGAGTAGTTGATCTTCTGCTAGAACAGAGAAAATCCTGGGACATTACACATGCATGATCTGTTACTTAACTCGGACTTACTGTGTGTATGTGTGTGTCCTTTACAAGGGGTGTAATCAGCGGTGCCATAACGTCTCAGTACCTGCTGGAGAAGTCCCGCATTGTCTTTCAGGTGAAACACACACACACACACACACTCAGGAGGTCAGGTGGAGTCTTCTTACCAATGAGTCATTGTGAGAAAGAGGAGATTGTTGAAGAAGACAGCATGCGAGGTGTCAAACATGTTGCACTCTATCTTTTACACAGTCACCCACTGTGACTCTGCGCGTCATTCATCCATTTGAAATGATTTCAATCAGTCATTATTTATTTGTAAATGTTAGAGGTTTAATAAGTGTCACATGACAGTTGATTTATGTATGTCACATGGGTGTGTGTGTGTGTGTGGTGTGTGTGCGTGTGTGTGTGTGTGTGTTCACGTGTGTGTTCATCCACAGGCCAAATCGGAGAGGAACTATCACATCTTCTATGAGATGTTGGCAGGTCTTCCTCCTCATGAGAAGCGCTCACTATATCTGCAGGAAGCTGAGACGTACTACTATCTGAATCAGGTGCTCAGAGAAATACACACACACACACACACACACATAAGGAGTGGTCACTGTAATCAATTTCACAGTCGTATTAACAAATGAGATGTCAATTTTCTGAAAATGTCACATTTATTCTACAAAGTGATTAATGGCACAAACACAGAACTCATTGCGGTCCCTAAATACAGAGCAAGGGACCTTTGCAGTTCGGAGTCTTTGTATCTGAGATATATTGAGTGATGAATGTAATTTGCTGATTTCTGTCCAAAGCGGATATGTAAGTCATTACTGTGAATATTTTCTAGTAAGGCTTGAATGCTTGATGTTATGATTTTTGTATTGCCCTTCAGCAATTTTTATGACCCCTCAAACAAAGCAAGCAGTCTTCTTGTGTCCCCTCCATCATGTTGCGTGTGTCTATGAAATGTGAGTAGATTAACCGGAAAGGAGCAAAAACGATCCAACATTTCACGAAAGAATGGGAAATATTAAGAAAAAAATCAATGTAGTTATGTTGTGGCGCATGGATGGTAATGTTTGTTGGTCAGTTGGTCGGTCAAAAAAACTATACAACTATAAATGGATTACCATGTAATTTGACTTTCAAAACAAATTGGACTGGTTTTGGTGATCCCCTGACTTTTTCCTCTTAGTAAGTTGTTGCTCCATATTGAGCTGGTTTGCGCTGTTGGATTTCTTTCTACTACTTCATGAGATGTGATGAAACACAAAGCAACACGTTGCCCTCACCAAAGCTGATTAAAGATCCTTGACTAATTACATTGTTATTAGTCTCGGTTACTCCTGCAAGCAAGTGTATTAGAATAGTAATGTAACATGAGGCTGAAAGCAATGTTTCACTGCCCTCTGTGGCTGAAGCGTGCACTATTGCACCAGTAACCACACCCAGCAGTGATGTCACGTTTACATCACATCTACTTCTGCATCAAGGTGAGAAGTTGAAACCAAAGGGGTCTGCAAAAACAACACTTTCAGCTGTTGATAAGTTGCTCCTTAATTAGAGCTGAGATTAAACAGGCTGAGGGTAAATATGTTGTTGTTGATAACGTGTGTGTGTGTGTGTGTGTGTGTGTGTGAGTGCAGGGAGGGGATTGTAACATAGAGGGAAAGGATGATGGCGAAGACTTCAGGCGTCTGCTGAGTGCCATGGACATCCTCTGTTTCACCCCAGAGGAGCAAAACAGCATCTACAGACTTCTGTCCTCTGTCCTTCATCTGGGGAATGTCTACTTCCAGCCACATCAGGTCTCTCTGTCACACACGCACACACACACACACATAAGTGCATTTCATTTCACGGCTGAATGATAATGATGATGTTGATCGATGGTGGTAATAATGAATGTGTGCGATTCCGTACGTGTGGGCGTGCGTCCCTGCAGGCTGAGGGTCAGGAGGTCGCGTCGGTGGTGAGCGCCCAGGAGATCAGGGTGGTAGCTGAGCTGCTGCAGGTCTCACCTGATGGCCTGCAAAAGTCTGTCACCTTTAAACTGATGGTGAGCAGAACACTTCATATAAACCATCACACACACACACACACCGTAGATATACAGCAGATAATATGATAACAATTAGAGAGATGCTGTCATACAATAGATGTGTTTGATTCCCCAGGATACAGTGAGGGAGAAGATCTTCACGCCGCTCACAGTGGAGAGTGCTGTGGACGCCAGGTGAGTGAGTCTGAATATTGTGTCTGTTAAATTAAATACTACGCGCCTATTTCTGCATAGAGCAACCTGAAATAAAAGTCTATCTGACTTAGTCTTGAGTTTTTTTAATGTCCTCATTTAAAAAAAAAATCCTACCAGGAGACTACTGTGAGGGAGTGAAGCGTCTTTGATATTCTCTCCCAATCTTTGGTAGAGGCATGTGAGGACAAAGGACGTCAGGGCTGGGGGATAGATTTTTCAGATGTCCTCTGTTTCCATAGGAACGGGGTTTTCTGTTTCCATAGAAACCTTATTGTGTGTTTTTCATAGAGATGCCGTAGCCAAGATCCTGTACTCGCTGCTGTTTAGTTGGCTGACAGAGCGCATCAACGGACGGGTCTACCCTCGCAACGAAGCCCACTCCATCTCCATATTGGACATATATGGATTTGAGGTCAGTCTAAAGATTGATTTTGCTCAACAATGCTATAGCACTGATGCGTCTGAGCTGACCCGTGTTAACTCAACTCCCCATTGTCTCCTCTCATCACCCTCCAGGAGCTACAAGTGAACAGTTTTGAGCAGCTGTGCATCAACTACGCCAATGAAACTTTGCAGTTCTTCTTTAACAGGATCATCTTCCAGGAAGAGCAGGTCAGGGAAATTAAACGTTAATATTTCCCAGTGAGAATGGATCTGCAAATAGGAAGACACTTAGTTTAAAAACAGCCTAAATGTGGGAGAAAAAGTATGAAAGAAAAGCCACCTTTAATCATGAGACAGGTCCTTGCTGCACATTGCAATATGTAGTAATTCAGTGTGTTCACATGCACTTAAGTAACTGGGTTACAGGCCGCTGTCTACGGTAACCTGCTTAAACTCCACTTGTACAAGAACGCAAGAGTTAGAGGAAGAGAGAAACCTGATTTCCCTAGATAGATTTCTCCAGTGGAAAGTCAGTTTCTTGGCCATGTAGACGCATAATCATTTGGGGGGAAATGGGATGAAAGGAAAAATGTTTATACATAGTAACCCATCCTCACATTCACAGTCTGGCTTAAACATTACAGTAAATGTACCGATGGCGCTATTATTTCAGGAAAGCTCTCATAAACCAACGAGGTCTAACTGTAGTGGCCACAGCGATACTCTAGCTGAAGTGAGAACTGGAAAACAGTGCTCAGAGTTTTCTATTCTCCAACCTGATGACCTCTTGTGCTGTGTGTGTAGGAGGAGTACATGCGGGAGCAGATCACATGGCAGCAGCAGCCCTTCAGCCACAACCAGGCCTGTCTCGACCTCATCGCTGCTAAGCCTCATGGGATACTGCGCATACTGGATGACCAGTGCGGCTTCCCTCAGGTACATTCACACTTGTCGAGCTCTTAATTTCCCAAGTTATAGGAAATGACTGAAAGATAATGATAAACAAAACTGATATTAGTGGAATAAATGATGATTGATGGAGAATTAGGCGTGAGATTGATTAACACAAACAGTTCTTAATTAAAGCAAAGTGTGTTAATGATTCATTGCTCCCTTAAAAACTGTTGTCTAAGTGCACAAAGATCCAATCTACTGGGATATTCTGTAGCGAGTATGTGAACTTCAAATGAAGTTAGATTCGATCGCGAGAAACTTTAAAAATGTTGTATTACTTCAGTGTATTGTGAACAAAGAGAAACAGCTGACAAAAACATGATTTAAATATTGTATACCACAATTTTGAAAATAAATTGAGTTTTGTATTGGATTTCTCATAAACCAGTAGACTGAATTGTATCGTAGGCTGTTCAGATCAATACAAAATCTGCCGTTATCATTATTCCCAGGGCTCCTAATGTAAGAAGCCGAGCGAGCTCATCTTGAGATAAACTTATTATGTCTCTGATGCTCTGAGTGAAATATGAACACGCTTTTACACGGGTAACTGACTGAGGCAATCTTCTGAACACACACAGGAGACATGTGTTTGTGCTGTAGAGATGTGTAACAGTCTAAAATCATCGCCAGGCAACAGACCACACCTTCCTTCAGAAGTGCCACTATCACCATGGGAACGACACATTGTATGCCAGGCCAAAGATGCCACTGCCAGAGTTCACCTTGAAGCACTTTGCTGGTAAAGTCACATACCAGGTACATTTCTTTAGTTCTCTTTCTTTCTCAAACTATTTGAAGAACACATTTTTCTTTGTAACACTTTAAGATGTTTCACAAAAGAAATAAGAAACATCAATACATCTATTCTCTCAGAATATATGAATCTTCTCATATGACCACAAGATGAGGGATTGATAAGCAAAATCTACAACACTGCTGTTAAGTAGGAAGCTGTTTGATGTTATTATTTGTGATAAAGCCAACAAAATATCTTCCATTTCCTAGAAACTGTAAACATGAGTCATGTTAAGCACACAGAATCCAATCCCCCAAAGCCAATCCACCTCTCATATTTCTAAATTTAGTGTTGATTGATTCTCATTCGATACACCTTTTTTTATTTCCTTTACGTAACATTTCCTCAAATCAAACAAGGTCAAATTATTTCTTCAATGTAATAATGCAATCCACCTTTGCTTGGTGTGCACAGGAGAGTGATGTGTTTGTTCATTGTTTAAATGTCAACTTCCTGGTTTGAATTTTGTTTTAATGTTTTTCAAATGTTTTGTGGTGCAGGTGCACAAATTCTTGGATAAGAACTTTGACGCGGTCCGCCAGGATGTCTTAGACCTTTTCATCCAGAGCAAGAACAGAGTGAGATGTTCAAATACACTTGACGTACTGGTTCTTATTGTTCCAACATTTACAGAATTCTTTATTCCTGAAGTGATCTCCAAAAAGATTTTAAATATCATGATTTGTTATTCATCATCTTGTTTTGTGGTGGTGTGGCACAAATGTGCATTTTCAGAAATATCCAACCTCTTTAGTAATTATTCTCTGACCTCTTTGTCCTCTGTGATGTGTTTGTGTGTATATACAGCTGATTTCCAGCCTCTTCCTAAAGCATTCAGAGTCGACGTCTAACATGCAGCACAGCAGCACGGCTCGCCGCTATCAGGCCAACACGGTCAGCGCAAAGTTCCAGAGCAGTCTGCAGGAGCTGCTGGAGAAGATGGAAAGGTTTGAGTAAAACATTTAACCTTTAAGTCAACTTGGAAACCTTAACTCGTCTTCAAAACATCAGTGGAAAAACGGTAACGTTGTGCACACAACTGCTGCCTCTTTGCTACTGATTAGTGTTATGATTGCCTCCTTCTTTAGTGTAAAATATATGTTGACTTTACGTGTTGCTCCTACAAGGCAGACATGTAAGTTATACTGACATTGCACCTGTCAGATACTGTGAGTTACTGCAAGATGTGGAGATTGTTTATGGTAGACATAGACTAAAGTGATGAGAGGGCAGTTCTGGCAATCTTGCAAACCTCTAATGTCAGTGTTGGTTGGAGCCATTTATCTCGGGAAGATGAATCTGCTTGATTTGAGCTCAGCCACATCTCTTACAGATGAAAAAGCAGACTCCTCTGGAGAGATCACTTTCAGTCTGAAAGTGTTAACAAGTATCTTCAACTGTAAAACCATGCTCTACCGATTTCTGACTTGATTGATTTTGCTGAGTTTCCTCTCAGTTGGAGAGTTTACTTCCCTGCGCTGGACTAATGTACAAAGCCTTTATCAAATCATACATTCATGTATCCATCCATTCGTTCTCATCTGTCTGTGGCAGGTGTAACCCTTATTTTGTGCGATGCATCAAGCCAAACCATCATAAGGTATATTTGCAAGTTGGACGATGTGTGCAGGTTTGCAGTGTTTTGCATTTTGATTGATCTGTAAAAGGCGGCTCATGTGTATCATGTGTACATTATTGTATGTGTGTAGGAGCCCGGAGTGTTTGACGTGGAGCTTGTCAACACTCAGCTGCATTACTCTGGCATCATGGAGACCATCCATATCAGGAAGGAGGGTTATCCAATCAGACTGCACTTCCACAGCTTCCTGACAAGGTTGGTTACTTCCACATTGAGGAGAAATGTACCCTCTCATTGAACCATGTCAGCCAAATTACAGCACAGACTCATCTTCCTTTACCGCAAAGAATTGTTTCTGCTCCTCTTACCACCACCTTCAAATTGTCAAAATTGCTTGAATGATTGGCTTTTTCTGGCGTGGGTACAATTCACACACCAAGTTCTTCATGCTGAAATAGCCATCTGGCAAATGCCAGGTCCTGCAGTAGGAAACCGCTGAAACCAGTTCATCTCTCAGCACCTCTGACAACTGGCTGTCAAAGTAGTCTAATTTATAGTGTTACAGTTTGAGTCCAACATTTACAGTCACCTATAATAACAACTTAACGCAAATAATTAAAGGGTGACTAATCAGGACAACGTTTTTTAAAATTGATCCAGTATTGAGGGAGAACGCTGTAATCGGCAGACGCTAAATAGGCCGCAATGTAATCACAGTTACACACCGTTGATGCAAATCCACTATCATTTTTGCCACTGGAAAGCTCAGATTGTTATTAGAAATGTGACAACATTATGGAAAATCCTACAGAGAAAAAAAACCTCTTTCTTTACCTTTCAGTTGACCCGGTCAGTTTGTTATTGTGTGTTTTTTTTTCTGAGAAGTCTTGTTCTTAAATCTATAAATATTCAGCCAATACATTGAATGTCTTTTAGATAACATGAAGCTAAACTTTCTGTACTCCAACAGAACAAACTCTGCTTCAACTCTCACTTAAGTTGCCGCTGTTGTCTTCCAGCAACAAGTCACATGACACAGTTTCTCCGTAGGGTCCTTTCCATTATGTTGTCAGACACTTTTCAGATTCACAGCCAATAATATATTTTAGATTCACACAGAGTTGCAATAAGAAACGTGTTGCAGCTTTGGATTTCACTGATCCATGGCCACATTTACTCCAGAGTTCATATTAAATGCTAATTTAAATGTGTGTGTGTGGGCATGCACAGGTATAAAGCCCTGCTCTGCATGAGGGATCCTCCACCTGCAGATGGAGAAAACTGTGTCATCATGCTCCACAAGCTCGGTCCGGTCAAGATCGGTTCCTACCAGCTGGGAGTCAGTAAGGTGAGCTCCCTCTACACATGTACAAAATGATGTCAAATGAATCACACGGAAGGAGTAAATACTGTGATACTGAGATTTGTCTGTGTGTTAGATTTTCCTGAAAGAGGAGCTGTATCAGCTGTTGGAGGGGAAGCGTGACCGCGTGCTGAACATCGCCGCCATCACACTGCAGAGACATACTCGTGCTGTTTTTTTCCGAAATAACTTTGCCAAGTTACGGCGGCGTGTAATCCTCTTTGAAACTCGCTGCAGAGGCTACCTGGCCAGGTAATGTTCACCTGAAGTTACTGACTCATCATGACTAAAACAAAGGGATGCACTTTCACAGCATACATACCAGCTCAGCTAAGTATTCTGGTTTCCCAGATATGAATTGAAGAAAATAGACATGAATTTATTTTAAAATGATCCTGGAGCTCTTTGTGAAAACCACTAGTTATAAATTGAGTCTTTGAAGCTTAAGCTGTCTTTAATGGGCAGCACTCTGTCCTGCTTCTGTCTGAAGTTTCAGTCTTGAGCTTGGCAATTTAGACTTTAGTGTTTGGTTTCAGACAGCCAAATAGGTCAGCCTATCACAGACAATCAGCTTCTTTTGTCCTCCATGTGAGGACACAAGGTCAGAGGATTCAGGCGGCACTGATCCATCAAAGGTGATGGATTCCTCATTCACTGCCAGTCTGGAAAATCCCTGGAGACGTGCCGTAAATTTGCATTTTATTTGAATATGACCCTAAAATGGCTATAAACGTGAGGACAAATCTTTTGAATCTGTAATGATACCTCAGAGATCACTGTAACTGGGAGTAACACATATCTTGCTACACCAATTGTGCTGTCTGTTCTAATTGCAGTGATTGACATTGACATTATAGCAAAATGTCAGACGTGAAAAGTCAAACATGCCAACTCCTTCAATGTCTTTTTCTGCTCGTTATCTGTGTAATAATCCATTTTCCATGTTAACGCTTTTCCTGAACAGAAAAAGATTTGCTGTGAGGAGAAAGTGCCTCATCAGGTTCCGCTCTACCGTTCTGCTCATTGTCAACCGCCAGCGTTACATGAGGGTATGCACGTTTTGTCCGTGTCAACTGCAGTATTTTATTTTATTTTTTTTTGAAAGATGAATTGATGAACAAATGTGTGACGTGTGATACTGTTGTGTTTCTGTCAGACAGTGGTGGAGGCGGCAAGGAAGGCAGAGGAGGTGAGTGAGGGTGTCAAAGTGTCTGAGAGGGAGCGGAGGCACATTTTGAGATAAAGATGTGGCATCAGTGTGTAACACAAGTGTTTGTGAATGTGTGTGTAGGATCGCATCAACAGAGAGGTGGTGAATGTGACAACGCTGCCTATCCCTGCTGACTTGGCAGTTCTGCTGCAGGCGGCCTCAGGTGTGCTTGCGTACACACACACACACACACACACACACTATCAAACCCCAATGTATTTTCATGCAGGCACATGTGTATGAGAGCACAACTAAACAACTAAAGTGTTGTTAGTATTATTTTAACTGCAGTGAAACCTTGGAAAATTACAGGACTCAATCCCATCCTGGATAAGTCAGGACACTGTAACCTACACATAGGTGATCAGCGTGTTGTGTAAACACACTGATTTGCAGTCCGTCTGTGTTATAAATAAACGTCCATAAACAGATGCGCTCCACCTTGTTTGCAGGTTGCTTCAGCAATATTTACCGTCCTTTTTCTGTGGTGACACATGGCCTGCTGTGTGTGTGTGTGTGTGTGTGTGTGTGTACGTGCGTGCTTGCGTGTGTGTGTGTGTGTGTGTGTACGTGCGTGCTTGCGTGTGTGTGTACAGGTGGTGAAGAGTTGCATTCTGACTGCTTGGCGGTGGTCCAGGCTCCAAAGGTTCAGGTTGACCCCCAGCTGACTCTGCCCCTGGATATCAACAACTACCTCATGACACATTACATCCGAGCCATATTTAGGGTAAACACACACACACACACAGAAAATCTACTTGACTTCACCTTGATTTGACCCAGAACAGTGTTGCTGCACCTCTCCGTGTGTCTACGTCAACATTCACTGTGTGTGTGTGTGTGTGTGTGTGTGTGCGCGTGTGCGTGTGTGTGCGTGCGTGTGCATGCGTGTGCATTATAGGAGCCGTTGTTTGGGATGCTGACAGCCCCGCTGGAAAGTTCACTGATTCGAATGGATGAGGAGCTAAAACAAGGAGCCCTGAACATTTTCGTTCTGGTAAATTTTGCATTCACATGCTGCTCGTCAACTCCAGCATCCAGGACATTCAAGTCAGCGTTACGTCAGGAAATCAAACCCAGACAAATATGATATGCCTTGTAGCTTAATCTTAGGACAAATAAAAGGATCAGCCATTTGAGAACTTTTGAACTTGATCTTGTTTGTGTTTGTACGCTTGTTTTCTCCCCCTAATAGACATATCCATGTCTACAGTTCATACTCTACATGCAAACACATACTTATTTCTCAGTAAGATATAACCATATACTGTATTTCAAGCAGGCCAACACATAGTGTGAAAGGCTAAAACTAAGGACCTCTAGGAAAGCTTTAAACCTTTATGTGTGTGATTTGACTTGTAAGGTTACAGCATTGTGCTTTTGATAGATACTAAGATTCATGGGAGACCCAAATTTGAATGGGGCTCAGGAGAATCTGTTTGGGAACTACATCATCCAGAGAGGACTTGCCAATCCCAGCCTCCGAGATGAGATCCTGGCTCAGGTAGCCAATCAGGTGAGGCCCATCTCGTTCTCCCAGCTGGAGGGATAGAAATGAAAAATAAGATGTAATCTTTCACTATGACTGCACATGATCTCTTTACGCTGTCCTCTCCGCCATTAGGTGTGGAGGAATCCTAACATTTTGAATTCAGAGCGCGGCTGGCTCCTCCTGTCCTCCTGTCTCTCTGCCTTCCTGCCCTCTCAGAGGCTGACCAAGTACTTGCTGAAGTATGACAAACAGTGAAATATGTTGACTGTACATAGAAATGACTACAGAATAATTATACAGTATATATATAGATATAGATATATATATATATTTCTTGTTTTTGTGCTTGCCTGTGACATTTGTTTCTGGCTTAGTCTTTGCGCTCGTTGTCGTTGTAGGTTTGTGTCTGACTTTGGGCCGGAGGGCTATGACTGTGTGTGTCAGCACCGTCTGCTTGAAGCTCTGCAGCGGCAGAATGTCGGGCCGGAGTATGTCCGGACGTACCCACCCTGTCTACTGGAGTGGACCGCCAATCGCAAGAGGGCTCACACTGTTCTGCACATACACTGTTTCGATGGTGAGGACACACTCACACAACACGGCTTTTCTATTCTGATCCTGTTGCAATTTATTCGGGGGAAGGATTTAAATGAGAGCACAAAGTGATATCCTTCCTCAACATCTGCGTTTTGATGCCCTTGAGGAAAGCACTAAGACTATTTGCATACTTAAAAAAGATGTAATAAAATGGATGAAATTAAATTAAACAAGGCTGTAAATGTGTTGATAGTTCTAAAACCGAATGCTTGTGTGTGTGTGTGTGTGTGACTGTCTGTTTCCGACAATAGAGAGGGACTGTGTTTTATTTTAATTGAATTTGAAAATATGCTATTTATTGCATGAGTCTAGTGTATTTTTTCCTTTGAATAAATGTTGGTTATAATTTGTCTAAGACAAAAAAAAAAGATGCAGCTAACATTTATAACATTCACCTGTTTTTTCGTTTCATTTTTACCTGAGCTTTGTGCGCTATCCAGCACGGAAGAGTTATCTGTCTCTCGTTTCCTCCTCTCGTCCAGCTAATCTGTCCTCTGGCCTTTTGGCAAGTCTACTGAGGATTAGACAACACCTGATAGCCACTCTGGTTCGCTGCCTTTGTTCGACTCTGTTTGTTGATGCAGGTGACTGTGTAAATCTTCATAGGCAGAAAGGGGAGACAGCCACCAACTTCTTTTCAGTGATACAGTAGAGGAACTAATTCATAACCTGATTGAAACGACTCTGAAAGGAGTGGTGGGGGAGGTACTTATCCATAGTCGGTGTATAACCATTGAAGGGACAGATAGGAGTATCAGTACCAGCATGCAAAGCAACGTACTGATGCGGAGAGTGGCAGCAGCAAAAGGTATTATTTAAAAAAGGGAAGAATATTAGAATTCAATGGGAGATTTAGGAAATACTGGAATATTTTCCCCACTTGACCTTGCCATCAGATATCCCTTTCTGACAGGGAACTGAAACTGTTATCTATGTTGTCTTCAAAGCCACTAGACCCATTTGTCAAAAACAGAAAATTTAACAAACTAACCGATCGAGGCAGTAGTAACGTCTGTGTTCTGTGAGGTAAGGCTGCTGGTGGTTTAGATCATAGATGGATATAACAGCTTCAGTTCTCCATTGGAAAGGGCTGTATGATGGGGAGGTGATTCTAAATATAGCGGACACTCCAACTTTTTTCAGTTGGATAGAATACATTTTGCAGCTGCCACCGTCCACAGCAGTACTTCTCCAAACGGATACGCAGCTCGTACAACCCCACTTCCAAACATCCGAACTATCCCTTTGTCTTCTCTCCTCTAGGTGTGTCCTTCCTGTGTCCTCTACACTCCTGGACAACAGGAGAAGAAATGGCCAGAGACATCCTACAACACAGGTGTCCTCTCACTGTCAAACATAGGAACTACATAAATGTGTTGGATTGGAAAGTTGAAACTTTTGCATCATGTTTGTTGACGTGACGTGTGTGTGTGTGTGTGTGTAGGGGCGTGGTGGAGGGCCGTCGAGGCTGGTCCGTGCTTCTGAAGGAGCCGGCTCAGTGGGTGGAACTGGAGGGCTCAGACTACGTTCTGGACTTGATGTCGGACCTGGAGCTTCCAGCCGACTTCCCCAAACAGAGCAGCTACTTCATCATTTCTGCACAAGAACCCACCAGAGTCCGGCCCAACGCCAGCATGTGAGACACAGGTTTACTACTAAAGAATTGTGCTATACTTAAGTTCACGATACATTTACAAACTGTATATGAAGCAGTTAAGACCTCCACCAGCTGCAAGTTAAATGTTATTTATCTACTGATGCAATAATGACAATTTACAAATTTAATATTCATCAGTCACAAGTGCTTTTACTTTTGATACTTTAAACACATTTTTTTTATATAATTTTTGTACTTTTACTGAAGTTAAGGTTTGTGTTTACAGAAGCCTGTTGGGTGGTGGTTTTGACATGAAGGACGATTTCATCTCTTCAGCCATACCTGGCTCTGATGGACACGGTACACATTAAGCATAAAACGTCTAGACACCGACTCACATTGATTTTGATTGCAGTCGACGTTGAAGTGCTCCCCTCTCCTCACAGACTTGGAGCCTCAGAGAGGGATGGATCGTTATCTGGACAGCCTGTTTGACCCTGTACTGTCTGAGGGAACTGGGGTAAGTGACAGAACTCACTCTGATACACTTGACCATCTGAGAGGGGAAAAAAAGTTTATGTTAGGACACAGGTGCAGTGATCGCTGGTCTTTGGACCTTCTCATTCCCAGAGTTTATAAAATAACAATTGTTTGCAGTAATTATTTTAAAGAGGTGCTTCATCTGTTTTCCTGCGATGTCATGTACATTTTACGAGTACAGTGCAGTTGCAGGCATGGAACGATGGAACCATATTATCCTGATAATTATCAAAATATGCTTAAAACTCCTTTATATGTATATCAATAAATTAATATTAATATTTATTATATTTAGGAACATTCTTTTTAGTAAATAAACATTCAAATAATCTTAAATTAGATTATCATAAATCATAAGGTGTCCCCACAATATTTATATACATATATTTGTATCATGTATTTTTTAAATCTAGACAGCTTTTCCAAGTCAATCGTGATGATATTAATGATAATCCCGATAATTCACCATGATCATGGTGTGCTGGTCAGATGTTTTTGTTAGTATGGCTCAAGGCTGGTTTGCTGGTTGCACATGTAAACACAAGTAGTATAAACTATATGACTGTAGGTTCCTCATTATATATGCAGCAGATAGGCAGTTTGGGCAGCAATATAATACCTACGTCAGCTCATTTATGATGCATTACCCAACACAATCGTAGCTGTGGTAATATCTGATTGACTGTCGGTTGAGTTAAATCCGTACACATTTCTTCTGGGCAATGGTGCAGGGAACGCTGGCCATGTTGGATCTATCAGTCTTCAGCAGGGACGTGGTGAATGTTAGCCGTGCTATCGGATGTGGCTGACAGGAATTAGCATGTATCAGATGTGTTCTACAGACCTCTCCCGCCCAGCAACCTATTACGTTACCCAGTTACCGTAACTGTCACAGCGACTAGATCGCCACGGTGGTTTCCCAACCGGGCAACGCAAGGATCTGCTTACGAGGAACTGACACTCTGGCAAATGAAGGGCTTACTATTTAATGAGACATGGCCTACAAACACACACACTCCTGTGGATTTATGGGTCAGTGGCTGATTTCTGATGGAACGGCTACTCACACAATCGGGGGATTCCTCTGACAGTCACAAAGTGCTCTGATTACACAAGGAGTTCCATTTTTTATTTCTTTGTATGTTTTGCTCTCAGCACTGATAAAGTAATTTCTATCTTTTAGTATCAAATACCTGTCCTGTCGGCTTAAAAGGCAGCTCTGAAAGGTTTGATGTTTGCTTCTTTGCAGAGGTCAGCAGTTGTAGCCAGCTTGGATTTCAATGTGAAATCAACTGCAAAAGAACTGCAAAATCCATGATATGTCATCGCCTCCTCGTAGCTCTGGACATCCCCTGAATCCACTATATTCAGTGATTTGTTAGAGGAGTGACAATAACATGCATATCAGCTGTGGAGAGCTTGCTGCTTTGGTTTTGACACCTTGTTGTCAATATTCTGGGATTTTTGTTAAATTTAAGCTGAATACAGCTGCTGTTGAAGGAGCAAGCTGTCTGTGATGTCTGAGAGTTTGATACAAAAATAATACCTTGTTGATACCTCACTTTAAGGAAGAGATCTATGTTGTTCTACAAATCTCCTTTGTCATTTAACAAAAAAGGGTTGCAATAACTTTGCTTAAATAAATCGAATTTTAAATCAGGATCTAACTGATCAAATACAAAGCAAACATGATTATGAAATGTGAGACATTTGCCACCTTTTGATACAGGCATCATATACTGTATGTCGATGCTGATCAGCCAATACACTGATGTATCAACCAATACACTGATATATGGGTTTGACACCAGCCCTGTCCCTGTTTGAGTTGATACTCAAAGGATAGATTGCCTTTGTGTTTTTTTGAAGCAAAGCCTGTCTCTCTGTCCTCACAGGAAGTAGAATCAGCAGGACTGTCCAGCAGGATGAAGGGGGCCGGGGGAGTTGGAGGGCGGTGGCAACAGGAAGGGCAGTCAACCGGCCCCCCACCTCCACCTGGGGGTCAGTCAGAAACACTGCCTTGTTCTCTAGTGCTCATTCACTATTTCCTGTTTGACGTGCTGCTTCTCAGCCAACCCCAGAAGTTAGCATTGCACTGGTTTCCTCCACAAATATCCAATAGGATGGATTTTTCCATTGGATTGTGCAATACTGCTGACAATAAGCTCTGTGTGACACACAATAATAACCTTCAAAACGAACAGCACTTTTTGATGACCTAGGAGGGAACCAGACATGCAAAATTAAACAACAAATTATGCTGTGAGACTGAGGCAGAAAGCAGTGTATGTGCTGTGGATTACCTCATTTTTGAGTACCTTCTACATAACATACACGTTACACTCAATTCAGGCACTCAAATCAAGTAGCAGACAGTGGATAAAGTGCCCAATAAAATAGTTATGGAGTCATTTGGAAGGAGCCATAGACACATTGTCTCAGACACTGGAATAACCTCAATAAATCATCAGCATGTGTATTAGAGCAAACACTCTTGAAATCTGAAATTTGATGTGTGTGTGTGTGTGTTTGTGTCCACAGCTGTGCGAGTCCTTCCTGTGGGAGGCGTGATGTCGCCTCCTGTTGTTGCCGTGGCACCTGTAACACCTGGTTCGTTTCAAGTGTGAAGAGAAATATGAGAAAAAACGGGAACTCATGAAGAATATTTTCCCTCCCTCCTTCCTGTTTACTACGGTGTTCTCTCCTCCTCCTCCTCTCTCCTCCAGATGCCCGGCAGGCTGTTTTAGCCCAGCAGCAGCAGGCGATTGTGAACCAGCAGGCCATCATCATGGTAAACCCTCCATCTGGATCTGTGTATTTGTTCCAGAGTTCTTGTTTTGGAATTAATGCGTCATCGTCTTGTTTCTCAGGCCCAGCAGATGACCATGCAGGCCATGGCCATGGTCGGCAGCCCGGTGACCAGCCCCCCCACCACGCCGATCACAAGCCCTCCCATGAGCCCTCTGCTGCACCACCCTCCCAGCCCGTACGCCCCCACCAGCCCCTATGCTGTAGTGCCACCAAGTCCATACGCTAACATCCCACCCAGCCCCTACGCCAACTTCACCCCCACTCCCTACGCTGCAGCAGACATCGCGCCCAGGCATCCCTTTCCTCCCGCTGCTCAACCGGGAGAAACGCCATGGCAGCTTCCAGCTCAGCCTCCTGCAGAGCCCCAGATTCAGCCCAGGGGTCGGCCTAACCCGAGCTCCACCAGAACTCACAAAACTGAGCCAGCACAGCCTCAAGCAAATGCTGCTTCACGGGTCAGTAACTCCGAGACATGTGAAGTAATGGTCCAAACTGACGTATTACATAATGATTCAGTACTTTCTTATTCATAAAAGAGAGACATCATTGTTGTTGTACAACAACTACACTAACGACTACAAAAAGCAATTCTTCCTCAGGGAAAAATCACATCCAAAAAAACAAAATGCAGTATAATTTTATGGAAAGAGTCAGTGGTTTGTTTGCAATGAAATAGATTAGAATAAGAACCGTGTTTAAAGGATGATGAGCAAAAGCTGGTTGAAAAGGGGGAAAGCAAGCACACTTTAACGTGAAATGAAAATACCCTACATTATATCATCGAGATCCAGATCTACTTTGCCAGAGAGACCCGGGAAACAGAGAAAGAAAAACAAAGGTATTCAGACAAAGAAAAGCATTAGTGACGATTACATCAATGAATACAAATTAAAGGTTTAAAATGGTGGGAGGAGAAATTCTCCAGAAGACAAAGTGGACTGAGGGTCTATGCAGATGGGGCTCTTTCTCTGTTTTGATTTTGCCCTCATATAATATAATTTGACAAAGTTCTTGTGATGAAATTACTTTTATACACTTAATGTTTATCAGTCACATGTGTTGTGATGCACATTTTATTTGAATGATTCCAGTTTTACCAAAACTGAACTTTCAGGTGCATTTCAGTGCAACATGAAATTAATTTTTCCACCGAATATTACAGAAACATTTAAAACAACCTTTATATCAGGGATGTTGGAGATTTAAAATAGATTACACATTTCTTCTATCATACAGGCCAGTAAAATGTCCCTTTGCTCTCCTTTTCTTTGCTCGGACTTTGTCCCAGCTGTAGCAAAATCTCTAGAGACAAAATGTAATGTCTGCAAAGCCTTGAGTGCAAACTCTCTGTCCTCTCTCTGTGCCTTCTTCAGGTTCAGTCAGGTAAGGACAGCGTCTCTCGGAGGAAGGCTCCAGGCATCCCCATCAACAAGGACACACCGGCCAGGAAGTTCGGTAAGAAAGAAAACATGAGAGTGAGCAACACAGAGACCTAAAAGCCTTATTTAAGAAGGCAGCACTCCTTTCAGCTGTAGTTCTCATTCAGTTTTTTCTTTTAGCCCCGGTGGTGACGACTCCTGCGCCCCCTGCTGGAGAGGTGGTGAAGTACTCTGGTCAGAATGCAGATCACATCGTCCCCAGCCAGGATATCCAAGGCATCTGAATTTAAAAGCTTTAAAAGTGTTGACGCCTCAGGTTTAGAGCACATGACTGAGTGATATTTCATGAATTCTATCAGACTCATTGGTTTATATTTTAATTTAAAACAATTAAAAAATATCTAAATATAATAATAATCAACATAATTCTCACATGGTTGATGTTATTGTTTTCAAGATATCATCAGGAGGTACAACTCCCCACCTCCACCGGTGGACCCGCTGCCATCTGAGAAGAGGTGAGGTCGCACAAACACTCACACAACGACACACATTTTTGCTGCTTGTAAATACAGCGCAGTGTTCAGCCACATGCTGTGAAAAGCCAAAGGCTGCAACAAAACCACCAACAGATACTGTCTGGGATGCTGTTGCTGGCAGGGAGCACACATGAGTATTTACACACAATGAGCACAAACACACAGATTATGCTTTATACTACATTAGTAGTTGGAATATGTGTGATGCTGACACTGTGTGGATGTATTTAGGAGACTGGAGGGGAAGTTTAAGAAGAAGCAAACTGCTCGTGATGAAGCTTTACAGATCCTCAAACCACAGATGGACCACCCTCCTGCCCCACAGGTACACACACACACCTGAAGAACACAAGAAAACACAAATACACAGCTGTGAAGACATTACTTGGATATCAGCCATCCAAGGGAACTTGTTTGTCTCTGTCAAGCCCAAACGTCTTGTTGCCATCTCACCATCTGCGTCTGCAACAAAAGAGACGGCGTTAACACCCACAAAGAGCACGAAGACGAAAGCACCTGCTCGTCCTCTCCCCATACCTCCTCCAGGTACTCACACTCACTCAAAGGAGACTCATCCACACATTCCAACACAGAAAAGGTCTTGCAGAGGTATATTTATCTTTTGGCGTTATTGAGTTTTGTTTACATTTCACCAGAACTCAATTCATATATACTGTATATAATGAGCCTATTATTTCTCCAGTAGTGGAACTTTTCTCCAGTTTGCCAGTCCAGTCAGAGAGTCTAAGGGAATTCTGTCATCTTGTAGACACTTATTTACACAATATATCGAGACAATAACATGCTCATCCATTCTCTGTGTGACCAGTGTCCTAAAGAAAGACAGAAGCAGAGCATTAACACTTAAAAACATTTGCAAAAAGGTGAAATTGAAACGTAACGTGACCTATTTGGTGCAGTATCTCGAGAGCTTCCTGTAGAGACTGAGACCGTCCAGACACAGCTTCATCAGGGGACCAATGAAGAGCACTACACCTACACCAATGTTCCCTGGAGACTGTACCTCAGGAAGGAGGTGTGCACTTACACAAACACACATCATGGTCCACTGTGTCCGACTCTGTTGTGAGTTTTTTCCTCTCTTGCTTTTACAGGTTTTTTACCCCAAAGACAGTTTCAACAATCCTCTGGTGCTCGACCTCATTTTCAAGCAGGTAACTTAAGAGAAAGTTGTTGAAAGATGAATCGACGTAACGCCAGCAGAGAAATGCATTTGTTTTTATTTACATTTATTTGTTCATCTTCTTTGTTCTTTTTACCTCTCAACATATGCGTTCCACAGTTTTACCTGAAAGAAAAAAACCATAGAAAGATCAAAGTAAATTATTTGTAACATCTGCTCCCCTCACCTCTGTTGTCTCCTGCAGATTGTGAACGACACTCTGTCAGAGGCGTGTGTTCGCATCACCCGGGATGAAAGGCACAAAATGAAGGCTCTTTTCGGTAGTCTCTCTGTTCTCACTGGAGACATTTCTTTAGGCCGTGCACTCTAATCCAAACTCATCTCCTTGAAGCTGATGTGTTGGCGTGTCTGTTTGTGTGAATGACAGCTAAACACGAGGTTGAACAGAATATGGATCCGGTGGAGGAGCACGTGAAGAAAACAATCGTGACGGCTGCCAGAGAAACCTGGGAAATATACTTCTCCCGTCTGTTCCCTGCTTCGGTGAGGGCGGTAAATCCCGAGAGGACATTAATTACTGAGGGTGGTATTTTTGTTGTTATTGAACTGTGTGTGTGTGTGTGTGTGTGCAGGGTAGTGTAGGAACAGGTGTGCAGGTGTTGTCAGTGTCCCACAGTGGTATAAAGCTGTTGAAGACCGTAAAAAGCAGCGCTGCAGCTCCAGACTACTTCAGAGTCCTACGACCCTACACGTATGTGCAGTTTTTTATTCCCTTTTTTTTTTGTCTTTGTTCGCAAATTCTTATTACCATTCCTTTTATCTTGTTTGGGATATTTGGGATTTGTTTTTGTTCCAGCCAGTTGTTTAAAACATAAACATAAAAATGAAATCCTCACAAGTAGAAAAATAAAATCCCTGTCCCTACAGGATCACAATAGGGACAGAATACAGCTTGTACCCATAACCCACAATCAGCATTAAAGGGAAACAACAGATTGTCATTGGAAATGCAGTACATTTGCAAATACAATACTGCATGTAGGCAAATACTGTTTTATCATTATTCATATTTGATAACTATTCATTTCTAATTGTAGTTTTTGTTTATATAATAGCTGGGAGCCTTTTTACTGTATTACTTTTTCTACTCTATTTTTTTTCAGCTATGCAGACATCCTGTTTGTTACGATCCCCTCTGAGAACATGCTGGAGTTCAATCTGACCAATGAGAAACTCATCCTGTTCTCAGCCAAGGCTCCACAAGTCAAACATCTGATAGACACCTTCATCAATGAGATCAAAAAGGTACACACACACACACACACACACACACACTTGTTCTGTCCAGCACCGGACCAATCTGTATTTTGTTGTTTGTTTCCAGCTCAGCTAAAACCATGAACTTGAAAACATATGAGGACACAAATGACTTTAGTTGTCTGCGGTGCTGTTGTAGTGATTTTACCTTAACGACCTGTCAAAACCACAACAAATACCAGGAGGTGACATGAGAAGTAACAGCAAAAAGAACATTGATTTATTTGAACCGAACACAAACAACTAAAATGTCAAAATGTTACAAATGAATGCCAAATTAAAATTTCACCATGGAACAAGTGGGGTGGACCAACTGCCATCTTCAGCACAAAACACAAAGACAAGCAGTCCACCGGGTAGCTAAACAGACGCCGTCATCACAGTCTATTTCTCTGAGCCCCTTCATCTTCATCTTCATCCCCTTTTCTGTGAAATTTATGGGTGACGCAAATAAAGATGGGTAAACATCACTCCAAGTATTATAAATGCAAATAACAGTGTGAGAGTATCCGTTTGTGTGTGTTTTCTTCCCGGCAGGACTCGGATTATGTGATCGCAGAGCGAAACTTTGTGACGGACGACCGCTCGATGCTCAGTTTTCACAAAGGTGATGTCATCCGACTGCAGGTTATGGACGGGCTGGAGAAGGGTGAGACACTGCAGTGCCTGTACTAGAAATCCTGTTATCTTATGATTGAATCTGTGAGCCAAGCGTGTGTGTGTGTGTGTGTGTTTTACCTCCAGGTTACAGCTACGGCTGTGTGGTGAGGAAGAAAGTGGTGTTTTTGGAGGAGCTGAAAAGAGACACTCAAGACTTTGGTGAGCGTTCATTTATTCATTCATTCATCTACAGTAAAAATCAAATCTATAAGCTTTCGGGATCCCAAGGCCCCAAAAATAAACAAGGCAACAATTCAAACCGACAGCTTTGAGAGATTTACCAACCTGGGCTGCGTCCCCTGGAGGTGTGATGGTATCTTAAGTCAAGGAGAAATAGGGCCAGTGACGTTGACGGCGCCCACAGCACTCTTTAAATATAATATTGTATCAGAAAATTATTTTTCAGATGGAAGACGGCGATGCAATTTCTAAAAATATTGATTCATTTCTTGAGGTCACAAAAGATGATCTCATTGCTTAACAAATACTGCAAGGGACAAACTCAGTATGTGCATCCACACATTGTTTTATAATTTATTGTAATGTATTTAATACTGCCCTGAAATGAACCTCACAGAGCACATGATGGTTTTGGTGAAATTGATCCTCCCCTGAGATCTGTTATCACGTTTAGTTTGGATAAACAGCCTACATTTCTCAAGCTATGTACTTTAATAATATCAAATGTGGAAGTAAGATGTGAGCACCATTACACATTCATATTTTCATCAACTATTAAAACCTCCGGGGGCGTGAGGAGGACAGCTTGTGTTTGTGAATAGTTAAGTCACATTGTAAGAGGAGGCCCCACCGTGAAAAAGAAGAGAGGAGTTGTTAGTTGTTTATTTTACTACTCTGTCTACTCGTAGATTTCTCTTAAATTTACCAAAGGTTAGCATTAGATAATGCCTCATTTACATATCCAAACATAGCATTTCGGAAATAAAAAAAACAATTGTGGTAATTTAAGGAATCAACTGGAGACGCTTCATGAGGATGTGTTAGTAAATGTTTTTTTATCATATTCATATGTATGCATACTGTAAATACAGCACTGATATATTATCAACTGACATGTCAACAAACAGTTTCATATGTAGACGTCCAGCAGACACATAGCAACACTGTAGTTGGATTTGAATTTTGTTTCTGGCCACCTGATGAGTGTAAATCTATCTCCTTTTAGCTCTTTTCTCCTGATGGAAATATCTGCTGAATGTTGCACAGTGTTCACTCATGAGTTGCAGACTTCCAATGAGATTATCAGAGCTTTTTTATGGTGAACAGTTGCATGCTACTGCTGGAGATTAAGTTCATGGGAGCAGTAAACATGAAGCAAAACAGTCAATCTATGGGCCAGAAAACCAAATCAACGAGCTGAGAGACTAAAATAGTCAGGTGCTTATTCTCTCTCATTACACAGTCATTTCATGCATTGTTAATGTAAATTATGGATCAGTGCAGCTTTATGGATACAGCTTCATTTTAGGTTTAATTAAAGATATATGATTAGGTAAAAGTCAGGACATTAGGATAACCCTGCATGGAATTAATGTCAAGTCAATACGATGTCTTCACGGCTGACAGAAGTATCTAAAATTAGACCTGATGTTATCAGCGTAGCTGCTGGGGGAAGTTAAGTGTTATAAATGAGAGAGAAAAGCGTGCAGATACAGATCTGACTTGTGTAAATGAAAAGCTGACCTGCTGTTAGGGGAAAGGCAGATATGGATCAGGACTTACAGCAGAGAGGCACAAAGCGCTCGGGTGTGATGAGATGATGTAATCCGTCTGCTCTGTGTGTGCCAGGTTGGAAATTTGGCGCCGTGTTCGGTCGCTCCGGTGCGTTCCCGACCGAGTGCGTCCATCCCGTCGCTCCTCCCGACTTCCTGTCGCTGCCACTGGACCGCAAGGCGGAGCCTCGAGGAGGAGCGGGGCAGTTTGCAGTGTCGTCGGCCGTTGCTGTTGCCGTGGCGTCCACCATGGCTGCACATGAGATAGATCAAACACTTGAGGTAAACATGCACACATTCTCACTTGTGTTTGTTTTTTTATCTGAGTGTGTTTCACTGTCGATATTGCGTTTTCAGAAGGTCTCCCTTGACGGCTTTCCCGAAGGAGATCTGGATGAGATGGCCCTGCAGGACAGTAAATACGACATGTTGGAGTTCGCCAAGAAGTTCTTCAGAGACAAGGGGTGAGAAAGGAAAGTGTACACACACTCTGAAACCTCAGAAACACACAGAGTGACCTCACAAAACATTATCATCATCAAATTCAGTGATAGAATCAATACTAATAATAATGATACTTGCTACTCCACTACATGTTTGATTAATATATTGCCATTTTAATTCCACTACATTCATTTAACAGATAATTTCTTTTTAATTTTACATACAAAACATAGCATTAGTTTATAAAATATGATGCCCAACAACATATGAATATATATATATATTTATATATATATATATAATTCAAATCAGCTCCACCATAACTAGCTACAACATTAAAGTGTTTTTTTACATTCGTAATTATAATAATTGAAAAGTTAAATGCTGAATAGAAATCAATCTACACAAGGAGTCTATTTAAATAGATTTAGTCAGTAATACTTCTGTACTTTTATGAAATAACATTTTGAATGCAGGACTTTTACTTGGAGTTAATTTAGTATTTTTAATAGTGTTGAGCTATTTGTACTGAATATTTCTTCCAACACTGTTTAAATCTTAACACTGCTCTTTGTGACTGATTTGCATTCTCAGAGATTCCCTGAAGAGCAAAAACAAGAACAGTGACTCCAGAGAGCCCTCTGAAATGATCAAGTTCTCCAAGGTGCCTTCCTCCTCTCTATAACTAAAAGCATCTATGCTCTCATCGTGTTGATGGAGTGTATTGAGTTGTTTGTACTATTCCCTCCTTTGCAGACTCCTCTGACTGAGTCCCTGATAGAGTTTACGGACCCGGCCATGAACAGAGTGGCAGCTGATCTCTTCCTGTGTAAGCTCTCACCTTCGCTCATCCCTCCCCTGATTACATCATCTTATGACGTCGCTTTTATGACACCTGGGCTCCGATTCATCCTCCGCTAAAATGATCACATTTTAAGCACTCGAGTGCTGGATTTCACTACAAGAAATGCTATTCAATATTCAAATATCGTTGACCTGTGTGTGTGTGTGTGTGTGTGTGTGTGTGTGTGTCCTGGTTTTGCATTTTATGTAGCGGTGATGCGTTTCATGGGTGACTCTCCATCAAGGGGGTCGACAGAACAGGAAGTGATCAACACTTTCCTCAAGGTAAATACTGTTTTTCTTTCTTTTGCTACTATTTTCTCTTTGGCAGTTTGCTAATCTGTGTGTGTGTGTGTGTGTGTGTGTGTGTGTCTTTCACTCAGCTCATCGGAGAGTTCACCTTGATGAGGGATGAGGCTTACTGCCAACTCATCAAACAGCTTACAGCTAACACCAGCTCCAAACCGTGAGTCTGCTTTCCCACATCAACAACGTGCACACAACAAGCCAACCCACACCACGCTGCGCTTTCTTCCCCGCGCCCGTAATCCCCAGTGTGTCTTGTGTTGTACAGTGATAGTTGCCAACGAGGCTGGAGGCTGCTGTACATCCTGACCGCTTTCCATCGCTGCTCCGAAGTCCTCAAGCCCTTCCTGCTGAAGAACCTGCAGCAGGCCTCTCGCGGCGCCGGGCCGCAGTATCAGGGTAAAACAGAACAAAAAAAACGCATAGCGCCACCAAGTGTACTGTTGTTGTACACATTACACCACCAGCATGTTCCTTCAATGTGTTAGGCATCGCTAAAGCATGTGAGCAGAACCTGAAGAAGACGTTCCAGTACGGCGGACGCACTGTTTCGCCCAACAGCATGGAGCTGAAGGCTGTGATGGTCAGTGCCTCGTTTTTATTCAGACCATTCACTTGTATAAAAATACAGTGTAAAGATACTCTATTATTACACAGGAAATTACTGCCTTGATTCTAGTAAAACAGTAGTATTAGCAGCAAAAAGTAAAGCTACTTCATAAAAGCCACATTCAAATCAAGTACTACTGTTATTGATATAAGTTGCAAATGAATGTGCCAGCACAGCATATAACAGTTAAAATATGGTTCCCCTCCACTATATATGTAGGTTTATGTGTGTTAATGTCCGTGTGTGTACAGTATATTCTTCATGAGCGTTAACTTCCTCAGGCGGGACGTAGTTCAAAACGTCAGCTGTTTCTCTTTCCTGGAGGCCTTGAACGTCACGTGAAAATCAAAACGTGCTCCGTAAGTGTGCAGCCACTGTTGTTAGTCCAGAATATGCATATATATATGTTGGATATACTCGCGCATGCGTTGACATTGTGGTGTTTTCCAGGTTGCCCTGGAGGTGATCGAGGAGCTGTGTTACGAGATGGGTTTACACAAACCGGAGGCCATGGAAGAATGCGCCATATTTTTAGTCACCAATCGAGGTGTGTCTGCTTCACACAAACACACATGGGGCGTTTTTAGTGCACAAAGTCGTTGTTCTCGCCGCTGTCAGTGAAGCAGATCCACTCACAGATCAGACTGTTCTCTGGTTTCCAGCTGTGGGAGAAAGTCACTAATGAGTCCAGAGGTCCTGATCGGGCCGCCATGGCAAAATAAAAGGCTCAATGTCACCTTTTCATTTCTGAGATTCTATATAATAATAATTTAATAATATAAAAACAATCCAATGTATATATATTTGTATTTATTATCAAGATGTAAGTGTTCCATTAATTTGCATGCGTCTTCGTAGAATTATTTAAAAACATGATGCACAAATTGTCAAAGAATATATCTTTATCGCACCGTTTCAAAGAGAACTTGCTTTCTTGTTTTTTTTTATTCATTATTTTCTGATAAAATGCAGAATCGGCTCGTCACGTTCCTTTGCAGAATGCTCCTGCTGCTTCGGTCTTATCAAGTTTTCATTGTGAGAAGCTCCAAAGCTGACTTTGTCCCTTGAAGCTTTCACACTTTCTCACAGGACTCTTTGCGTTCTGTTGTTGATTCCTCTCCTCCTTTAGTATTTAATATCTCCACATGAGAACAGCAGGCAGCAGCTGTTGCTCGTGTGCTATTCAAAAGCACAGCGGGTCACACAAACATGTGGCTACACAAATATTAACACGATCTGTCAGTGTATTTTCTGTAGAGTGTGCTAGTGTTTACTGATTGGTTTAACAAATCAGAAAGACAAATATTTAAATGTGTAGTTTGAGCTCATCTTTAGATGAATGTGTAATAAATTCCACGTGTGTGTGGGTGCGTGCAGGTCAGAGTGTGCGCCCTCTGAACAAGCACGAGTACATCCTGGACGTTGCGACCGAGGCCGAGGTAGTCGACACCAACTACAGCTTCTGGTTCAGACGAGTCGTCTGGACTCAACCGCTGAAGTTTGATAATGAGCTCTGTGTCGCCATGCACTACAACCAGGTACGGCAGCCCGCGTTTCACACACACAGTACATGTTACCTACAGGTGTGCATTTAACTGTGTTTGTGTGCGTCTATGCAGATCCTGCCAGACTACCGTAAAGGCCTGCTGAATGTCCTCCCACATGGGAAAGTGAGCGATCAACAGTTCCACCAGATCACCAAACTGGCCGCTCTGCAGCACAGAGCCAAAGACATCCTCTTCATCCCCAGCATGTGAGAGAATGCTGTTTGACAATAGTTTTACAGATAATCCCTGTGTTTTTCATTCTGTATTGATATCCCTTTTACTTGAAATATCATATTGGGTTCGTCATATTTCACAGTTGAGTGTGTAGCAGAACAAACTCCCATTATAACAGCCAATACTTGTAATTATAACTACAGAAAGATAAAAGGTGTGTCCTTAAAGGGTAACCTGGGCCCTATTTTCTTCTGTTGCTATCACTGTCTCTCTCTCTACACACACACACACACACACACACACAGAAACAGCTCACAGAGTAAAATCCTCCTGAGAAATGTTGAGAAGTCAGTGAAGGTGAGTCCTGTTTCTCTTCTTCTCTCCTCCAGACATGAACTATCAGAGTACATCGCCGCACCTCTGTTCAAAAAGCAGCCACCCCAGCAGTGGGTTGCCATGGTGACGCAGCACATGCAGCAGGTGCAGACCCTAAACCCTCACCAGGCCAGAGCACAGTTTCTGGGTAAGATCGCCTTGAGTTGATTGTTGCTTTGCCATTGATTATTAAATTGATCTTCACCGTGATAGGAGAAGTGTAGCTTAGTTTAGATGGAAAGAAATAAAAATACTGCGACAGTGGTTTAGTGTTACTTTACCAACATGTTGAGAGACAGATTGAAGCATAGACAATACATTGTTGTTGGTTGTTATGGTGACAACAAATGTCAGTGGGGCCATAAAGTGCGTTGCTGCTCCGTCGCTATGCTGGCAGCGGAGGTAGTCATGTAGTCACAAAGCCGAACCCCGTTGATTTGATGGGAATGTCCCTTCTCCTTCTATTCTGTTTCTGTGGATGAAACCAAGATGAAGCAGCAGATGCTTCATCTCTCGTATCGGTATAAATCTAAAAAACCTATATTTTCAAAAATACAGCTCAATTGAATATTAAACCCTTGATGACGTCACCTGGATGATTCTGTCCAGACGTGACAAAGCTCCTCCTCACAGCCAGAATGAACTTGTTTAAAATGTTCCACTTTTAACAATTTAATCTGCTCTTAAATTCTGTGTCTTTGTGTGTGCAGGGTTGATCAGCGCATTCCCCATGTTCGGCTCCTCGTTTTTCTACGTCCACAGCAGCAGCTCCACCACCTTCTACGCCCCCTGTATTGTTGCCGTCAACCAACATGGCCTTCACTTCCTGCACAAAAACACACATGTAAGGACGATGGTCAAGAAGTCCGATGACTCACCTCATCGTGGCTGTAACATGAGCCCAGAAGCAGTAAGAAGTTTCAGTAGACCGTTGGGTTTTATAGAGATAATGTTTGGTGTCTGTGCTGCAGGAGCTGATGGCAGTGGTCCCCCTGGTGGAGGTGCAAGCCAGCCGCACCCAGAGGCCCACCGCTGGAACGAGTTACCCGTATGTAGACCTCACCCTGGGGGACATGAACACACAGCGGGTCATTCAGCTGCAGCTGGAGCAGGTATTACGCAAACCCAGACAAGGACACTCTTCAGACACGTGAACGTTTGCGGTGGAGCTGCTGTGTCGCTGTGCTCATGTCGGCGCCGTTTGTCCACAGGGCCTGGAGCTGTGTCGAGTCATCGCCATGCAGGTGGAGAACATGATGTCTGTGCGGGAGAGGAGACTCACCCTGCCACCCAGCGAGATCACCATGTTATAACACACACTCATAGGAACACACATACGTGTGGGTTTCCTCGTAAATAGCCTACCTCTGCTTGCCTTCAGGTGTTCTGTTATTGTATGTGAATGTGTAAGTGCACCCTGAAGTCTCACTTTTACTTGATTATTATACTGTGTTAACTAAACGAAGTGCGTCCTGAAGACAGGAAGTCCATATTATTATTTAATTTTTCAGGTTGACAACTTTTTAATTGCACTTACTACCGTAGTTTTAATTGATTAAAGATTATAGATGTTTTACAATGTACAGAAAACGTTAATGAACAGTGATGAAGCTTCACAGGCCTGTGCCTTGTCATTACAAAGTATTATAACAAGTTTTTTTATTCTTTTTTTTATCGATACTGTTTACTAAAAAACTTGGATGTCAGTGTAAACAGTTGTTGTATTTAACCAATATTAATGCATCAAATGTCTTGTTTTGTAAAGAATATTTTATCTAAATAAAACAAGCTATTTTAAAGAGAGATATGAGCCCTTGATTATATTATATTTTGTATGAAGAGGTATCCAATTAAATGGCACAATATTTTTGATAAATTAGTATAATTTATTTTAATTTCTCAGGCATACAAGTAGTTTTTCATTATTAATTATTTTAACATTCAACAACAATTCAACTAGTTCTCTTCACAGTAGGTACATTTTCATGGAATATATATTATTGTTATTATTAGTATTATTATTAGAAAGGCATCAACGCAATAAAAACACTAAAATAAATCAACATTGTGAACTTTATGGAAGTGAATAAAGATGTTTGTGGGACAGAATTAGCTGTCGTTTTTGCGCGTGCCCTCAGCGCTCCCAAAATGGATCGATGTGGCTCCCGTTCAGGTCACGTGACAGTCCCCACACTGGCAAAGGTCACCACTGAGCATGCGCAGATCTGTGGCAGGTTACACGAGTTTATTTTCAGCCTTTTTTTTTTATATCGTGGAGACGTCGTAGGAGGGGTGAAGTGGCCGAATGCAACAATGTTTATCCGGGACTCTCGGAGGTAGAAGCCCGAGGAAACGTCTCCGGAGGCACCGGGAATTTAACGGGGACATGTGAAATGTTGCTGCGTGGCTTGTCGGTATTTCCAGGCGGCAACGGACAGACCAAGCCAGGCTAGTTGAAGCTAGCTAAGCTGGTAGCCAGGCGACGACTCGGGGGTGTAGTAGCTATCGTTAGCCTCTCCTGGCCGGAGGAGCGTCGAATCAGCAGCTACCAACGGCTCTCGTTTCTAGGCGTCCGGTAATATCTGTCTAAAGACGCACCGGAATATACGGTTAAAATCACGGGACGGGGGGAGGGGGCAGCTCGGCTAATGCTAGCCGCTTGTGTGCACCGCTTTGCAAGTGAGAGTGATCCGTCGCTTCCGCTAGACGTCCGCCGTCCTTTCGGTCGTCTCCACTCACAGTAACCAGCCACGTTAAAATAGTGCTAACATGCATGCTAGCTGTTAGCTTCGTGGCTCACGTCGCAGGACGTCGTTTTGTTTTGTTTTTTTTTGGGGGGGGGGGGATGACTGACATGGCATCCAGCGGATACTCTGACCTGCGGGAGAAGCTGAAATCCATGACCCCGCACAGAGACGAGCTGAAGAATAAGTACGCGGACGGGACGAGTAACGGCAAAGGACGGAAGCGCAAGTTCCGCGAGTCCGACGACGACGAGCACGAGCACAGTGATGACAGCGCGGAGAGCCGCGAGCAGGAGGCCGGCCGCGTGAGGAGCAGCATCCTGCAGAAGAACATCTTCACGGCGGAGGAGTGCGCCCTCATCGAGGGGAGGATCGACGACGTGGTGGCCCAGGGGGAGGCCGGACTTTACCGCGAGCACACCGTGGACCGGGCGCCGCTCCGCAACAAGTACTTCTTCGGGGAAGGCTACACGTACGGCTCCCAGCTGGAGAAGCGTGGCCCCGGCCAGGAGAGGCTCTACCGCAAGGGAGAGGTGGACGACATCCCGAGCTGGGTGCACGAGTTGGTGATCAAGCGCCTGGTGTCCAACGGCGTGGTGCCGGAAGGGTTCGTCAACAGCGCCGTCATCAACGACTACCAGCCCGGCGGCTGCATCGTGTCACACGTGGACCCGCTGCACATCTTCGCACGCCCCATCGTCTCGGTGTCCTTCTTCAGTGACAGCGCTCTCTGCTTCGGCTGCCGCTTCCAGTTCAAACCCATCCGGGTGTCGGAGCCCGTGTTCGTCCTGCCTGTGAGGAGAGGGAGTGTCACGGTACTCAGGTGACTATATTGATTGATCACGATAATACCGGTATATTTGTTCACGATAATACCGGTATATTTATTCACGATAATACCGGTATATTTATTCACGATAATACCGGTATATTTGTTCACGATAATACTGGTATATTTATTCACGATAATACTGGTATATTTGTTCACGATAATACCGGTATATTTATTCACGATAATACCGGTATATTTGTTCACGATAATACTGGTATATTTATTCACGATAATATTGGTATATTTGTTCACGATAATACTGGTATATTTATTCACGATAATACTGGTATATTTGTTCACGATAATACTGGTATATTTGTTCACGATAATATCGGTATATTTGTTCACGATAATATCGGTATATTTGTTCACGATAATACCGGTATATTTGTTCACGATAATACCAGTATATATTTTTTACATGATAAAAAAAAATCATATCGTGGTATTCTGATTGGTTACACTGACATGCGTCATGCAGCAACTCACGCAGCTCAACAAGCATGAGTGAAAGCAAACATGGCTGAAAGCAATACAAATAATTCACAAAAAAGGAGCTACTTAAGGCTGTTTACAAACTAGACTACTGACTAAACTGAAGCTTAACTGAACAATATATATTTGTTTTAATATACTGAATATTTCAAGGTGATTTTTATGTTCTTGAAATTAATTTTTCAGTATTTTGTCACATAGTTAAATATATTGTTATGGCCCAAATACCCTGAAACATCGTGATGTTCTACTGTTGTGGTGTGGCTGCTCAATGACTTACATAATTTCTCCGTCTCTCAGTGGCTATGCTGCCGATGACATCACCCACTGCATCAGACCCCAGGACATCAAAGCGCGTCGTGCAGTAATCATCCTCAGAAAGTGAGTCAACAGATCGGTTATTTGAAAGGTAACCATCGTGTGTGACCCTCTGACCCATTTGTGTGCTTCCTCTGTCGGCCAGGACTCGACCGGACGCTCCCCGGCTGGACTCGGACAGCTCTTTACCTGTCGAGAGACCTCCTCCTCTGAAAGCCAAACGCTCTCATCGCAGAGCAGAGCCCGATGCTGCTCACAGGTATCCGCTGGTCCAGTTTAAACAGCCAAATGTGCATAAACTAACAACTAAAAGATCAGAAGGGCCTGGAAAAACAGGCCCGAGGACTTGATGTTAAGTTCCCATCAGAGGGAATTGTTATATTTTTTTATAAGATGTTTTATGAGCCTCATTCATCGTCAGAGGAAATAGACACACTTACATTGTCAGCAACATAATGCACAGCAAGAAGCTGTGTTTAGTTTACCCAATCCATTTCAGCTTGAACACATTTTTCCAATGTGATTGTTATGACACATCACATGATTAGATCCACTTGAATATTAGCCCTGCGTTAAAAATATGCAGCCTTCTCATTCGTTAGATCCAGGTCGTTTTGTTGACGTAGCAGGAATTCCAACTCAAAAAACAATCCCCAGGTTTGTCCGGCAAAACACACTGATCTAGGCTCAAACTTTGCAGGAACTTCATGTGACAATGTGCTGCACATATAGTCACGTTGCTTTACGTGAAAGCCGTATTTCTACTGTTTACCTGGAGATCGTAACAAAAGATAAGCCGTAAAATCCAGAGCAGTGGAATCCTTCCTCGTTGCATCATAATCACTGTGCCGTGTTTTGACCTCCTGATAGGCCTTCAAACTCTTGGATATGCATCTCCAGTCATATCTTCAAGATCATATTTCAACCTACGTGAGGCTAACTCCTCCAACAACACAGCCCCGGGCATTTCAGCCTGTTAGATATATTGAAATACTGACCCAGACCCCCAGCAATACACTGAGAAGAATATAATTTGGACACAGCCCAAGTTGGGATCATGGATCATGGTTGTAATGAGCCAAGTGGACCCGTGTTGACCTTTTCAAAGCCCTTTTTTTTGTTAATCTGCAGGCGATTAAACATGTCAGTCTCAGGCCTGATCAAGTGCCCCGCTCACTTTTATGTAGAAGTTGTAACAATAATCTTAGTAGGTCCACATAGTAATATTCCTGCTGCACCGTCACTGAATCAGAAATGGAGACAAAAGCGGTCCGAGGTCTCCCGGTTCTCTTTGCTGGAGCCTCACATTAGACCAGAGACCGTCTATGGTAGAAACAGGTCGCTGCCGTATTTATGTCTAGTTTATGTCTATTTTAAGTGTTGGAGCAGCTACAGTGCTAACATCGCTCCCCCCGATCCATCCAAACTCCATTCAGCAAACATTTTAAAGGTCGTTTGCTTATCATCTCGCTGACAGACCCAACAAATCATGACTTTTTACAAATTGCCGTTATTATGTAGTTTCTTCAGCATTTTTAAAATCTATTTATTGCATCAAATCGCAACATAATTGTTTATTCTGGCTTCATACCACTGTAGTAAACCAGCTGATATGTCTCTTGCTATTTACAGTAAATACAGCTCAGTTAAATTCACTGTTTTCCCCGCTTGTGATGCAACCAGTGACATTCCCTACTTTTTTTTTTTCCATCCATACTGTGTGGATCAGTACGTGAATGTTACATATATGACCAAATAGGAATTTAAATAGAGCCCCAAGTTAAGGCCCTGTCGTTCAATGCTTGTGTGCACTGTCAGACGTTATAAAACAGGCAGCTGAATTTTATAACGTTAAATGATGCGATTAATGTGAGAATATACCAGTGGAGGAGTGAGGATGAGTCGAGTGTCCCTCACGCCCACAACGGTTATTAATTAAGACTTCAAAGGCAAAATAATTTAAACTCCACCCAGCGCTGCAGCAGCCTGTGAAAGAACAGACAACCCTCTTCTTTCTGGCTATCATAGATTTATGTATTTATTATTAACTCGCTGCTCCCTTTGGTTCACCACTAAATGTGATCAACATGATCTTTGAATGGCAAAAAACACTTCTGCTACATATTCAGGGTTCATAAGGGTGCTGGAAATCCTTGAAAACAAGCACAAAGGTCTTGAAATGTGTGTTGTATGTGATGACATCTATGATATAACAGAGAAAAGAAGATCTGCATATTTTCTGGAATGAAAAACTGACTTTTGATGATGAACAGATGATGAAAATAGTTGGTGATTATATTTCTGTGGATCTGTTAGTGGAATTAGTTTTCCTTTCATTTGTGGTCCTTCTGTAAAAAGCTGTCTCCAAACATCATGTTGGTTGTTTAGAGGACAATAACATCTCATTTAATGTGATGAACAAGTGACAGAATAAGTAGACTGAATACTGACCATTGGATTGGTACAAAGATGGAGTTTACCACAGCTGGAAGGGGCTGGAAAAGCATGGAAATGCCACCTGGGAAAGCTTGAGAAGTGCTTGAATTTGACTTCTGAAAAGCTTGTAGGAACCCTTTTTGCGTTCTGAGCAGGCGTCCTGTGAATTGCATTAACCTAGCGTTGCTTAATCTCATTGTCTCCCCCAGGCCGAGGGTGCTAGAGATGGACAAAGAGGAGAACAGACACCCGTCACACTCCCGTCACCGCCATCACAGCATCAGCTCCGAGATCTACTGGAGACGCGGCCAAGACGCCGACAAACAGCGGGAGAGTTCAGGACGCAAAGTCAAAATGAGACGCCACTGAGCACACTTCTCTGTCGTACATTTACACACACACACACACACGTTCTTTTATGTATTTCCACATGGTAACATCCTTTGATGAGTCATCCTTCTTTCTCGCTCCAGTTTTAGTCTGGCACACGGGAGCACAGTCATGGAGTTGTCTTGCCTTTTCTTTTTATTTGATGGTTTGCGTGCGTTTCTTTGTGGCAGACGAAGCTGGCGTACTCTGCTGCACAGTTCACGACCTCCAGTTATACTCACTACAGTTAGGCTCTGCTGTTTAATTACCTTTCATTGAACATTTCTTCTATGTCCTTTAGATTCTTAAAAAAATGGCATGTATTTTTTTGTAACCCAAGATGTACAGACTAGAAGAGCTAAAAAAAAAAAAAAAAAAAAGGATAGATGTATGTATGGATTTGTACAAAAGAGAACCTGAGCTGTAATCTAACTTGTTATAATGTACAATACGTTTGTATAGTCTTTGATCGGGGGAGGGGGGACTTTTATGCAGAAAGAAACATTTCGTGTGTGTTTTGTTTTGCTCCTTACCTTTTACTGTACCAGATCGTTGGGCCTTCTCATTTCAGGCCTCCTTGTTGCAGTTAAAACACACTGGCATGTGTGCAGCCATGCTTTCCTTTCTGATTCCTTTCAGCTGCGGTGGCTCTCATCTTGGTGGAGGTCAGAAAATCAACTAAACTGATGTTTTTTTACGGAGTGATGGAAAAACTCAGGCCTTGTTCTACACTCCTGTTTCAGTTGGAAGTTGCTCACCTTGTATACTGACAGAGGCCATGTTGTTGCTGTTATGTATTAAATCTAAGTTTTTCTTCCCTCATTTAAGCTGAGTGATACTTGGGTCGGACAGAACGGCGAACCCCATTGTGACTTGTTTAACTTGTGTCTAAACTGAGAAGAAACTGGACTTCCAGCGTTATTTGTCCTTGAGATTTGCTGTGTAAACACGAGATAAATCTAGTTTCTAACTCCCAGTCGGACATGTTGGCGGAGGCGCTTATTAGCTCGCTGCTAGTTCGGTCTGGAGTTACACATGAACAAAAATAACCTTGGTCCGGGGGAGAAGTTGCATTCTAAAAAAAACAGGGTGAGGTTCACGGTTTTCTGAAGCTCTGAAGTAAAGATTCTGGAGTTTTTCAAACGGAGACACTAACTTTGTGACACACCTTCATGGGTTTCAATGGACACTAAATATTTTGAATAAAGTCAATAAGTGAACACGGCAGTGCTGCAGCACTCGAGACTTGTTTTTCTTTGAAGGTCTCGACCGCGTTTTCACTCCCTCGTCCTGGTCTCGGACAAAGAGGACTCAGGATTTTACATGAAGACTACGACAGCGGGGATATCACTGAACTGCCTGTGCGTTGTCTAATTTATAGGTTAACATAATTACTGATTGCTCATTGAGAACCAGAAAACACATAAACTTCACCTCCGCGATGCCTTTTGATTATTTTATCAAGACATTTCTCCTGGTTCACTTCTACATACACACTATATATGGCATTAAAAGAGGTGAATCCTTTGTTTCTTTGGGTGTTTTTAAGAGAATGTGGAGTGACTGGTCTTACTAATGATGTCACAGTTTAGGTGGTCTTGGCTGCAACATTGGTCCACAGTATCACAGGTTCTCTTTTCCACCCTTGTTTCTTCATTAGAATAAAATATCCCTTAAATTAAGTTTCTGCTCAAGTCAAAAAAGTGAAAAGAATATAGTTTATATATTCCCCTGGGCATGTTCTGGGTTTTCTGTCCACTTTGGGCCCGTGTCGTGTCTAAATCATTCAAGGTCTTCACTCAACCTACACAGACGGGAACCCGGCCTGAAGGGATTTCACAATTCAGTAAAAACTCACTGAATATCGTGAATGTTTTATGATTCTTCTTGGCCAGTGTTCGTCAAGCAGTCTGTCAACCTCATTAAAATCTAAACAGGTTTGGGCTTTGGAATAGTTGTTTTATTGGTATTCATTTTTATATCCCCTGTTAATATTTCCTGAATTGGTAAATAAGTTTATATTGCGCATCCTCAATATTTCCAGAAAGTAAATTTAAAATTAAATAAAGAAAAGTATGTTTAATTGTACAATCAGAGGTAATGTGAACTCTAAAGCACTTCAGAAGATCATTACAGATAAAAGGGGACAGATGCATTAATTTCCTTTTCGTTTTTTATATTTAATTTGATCGAGTCTTTTTAGCAAATGTGGCTTTAACTATGAGGTCATCGGAATAATTTGGGTTTTGACTCCAAAGGAAGAAAGAACAGAGTTGACAGATTGGCAATCGATCAGCAGCATCAGTGGAAATAAGATAAGAGGTTCAAAGGTCATTCCTGAACTTTGAAAAGCTTTTGGAGTTTGACTAAAATAAAGTTTGTGTGACGAAGAATCACGTGATATGATAAAAAAAAAAGCAGCACAATAATTCAAATAATTTCCTTCATTTAAAGTAGTCAAAGTTAATTAAAAGTACAGAAGTATTAGCAACAAAAAACTATCAAAATTAAAAGTACTCAGTACTTCTTGTATAAGTGTTATATTTTTATATTATTGGAGTCCGATCATGTATGTATTAATATGTAAATAGCATAGTTTGTAAATACACAAGTAAAGTAAAAGTACAAGTACGTTTATTTTATGTAGATGAGTAAATGCATTTAGAGTTTCTTCCTCGTGTAGTTAGTCGGCGCCTTCTTTGGGGCGCTGCTGTATTTTAACGTTGAAAACCAACTGCAATTAAAGTAGTAGAAGAAGAAGAAAGCAGCTGTTAGCTAGCTGGTGAGCTATACTTACTGTATGGCCGCGAAAGATAGGAAATAACTTAACCCCTTTTTGTTGTCAAAGACCATATAGATAAGTATTTTATACATTTAAAAACACTAATGGTTTGGAGTCGGACAGTTGTATTTTTCTCCGCGCTGAGTGGTAAGTAGCGTTACGCTTGAGCTGAATGTGTGCTAGCTAACTAACCAGCTGGCTAGCTTTCCTAACTGACGTTAGCTAACTGCTAGCAGGAGTTAGCAGGGTTTATCCGCTTGTTGCCTCGCTTCATGCTAACATTAGTTGGCCGGGTGGTCATGAAGATTACCCGAATGGCCATGAAGATTACCCGGATGGTCATTTATCTCGTGTTACGTTACCAACTATCATGTTGCTAATATCTATTACGTCTGTGGAGATGATGTCATCGGGTTATTGATGAAGTTAAATGTAGTTAATCTGAACGTGTTGTGTCCAGTCAGCAGGATGAAACGTTGTACTGCGAGATCATTAAAAACAATAATTAGTTAAAATTCTGTTGTGTTGTCAACTACTGGCTGTGGTTGTTGTTGTAGCTCAGTGCTGCCACCTTTGGCCAGTAAGTTACTGCACACCACAAACACAAAAGGTGCAAACAAAGATTTTTATTTTTGACTTTTTTGTGTGTGTGTAAATTGATATGGTATAGCACAGTAACATTATTTACCGATTAGGTATATATATATATATATATATATATATATATATATATATATATATATATATATATATTAATCATTGGCTTCATTTGTTTGCAGCTATAATCAGTTCGACCTGTCAACAAGAATCCTTTTTATGACGATAAAGTAGCTAACATTAAACAGAAATGTGAACTCTGTTCTAAGGGTTCGGCCGATTATCGTCCCGATATTCAGCATTTTTTATGGTTATCGGGGTCAATTATTGCTCTGATGGAGCCGCAGTCGCTCCCCGATGGTCACTATTTAATTTATTTTATCTTTATAAAACTTAAATTTATTATTCATTTGTTCAACTTTATAATAATGCTGCATTTTTTGTGTTAAGGTCATGTTGAAAGGTTCTGTGAATTAAGCATAAGCTTTAAGACATTTCAACAAAGTGTGTTAAGTTGTGTTAAGGTTGTGTTTTTCTAAATTTGCAAACTTTAAATTTTTTTTTTTTTTTTTTACAGCAGATAAATATTGGTTATCGGTCCTCTAGATTAATAATAATCGGCTCTGGAAAAAGCCACACGGGTGGACCCCTTACTCGGTTGGTTGAAAGTGTCACCTTAGTCCTTGTCGTGTTGTAACTTGACCAGGCTGGCTGTTCATACCTGACCCAGTCGGTCTGACTCAGGCATGTTTAGGTTCTATAAATAGAGCGTGTCTCCATTCTCCGGATCCCGTACCTCTGGGAGACGACACATGCACTCGGTTGAAATAGTTTAGTCTCATGCCCTGGGGCTATTTCTGGATCTCAGGTGCCTGGAGCTAAATATGACCAGCACAGTGCGTCTGTTCAAGTGTTGTAAAAACGTCTGCGTCATTAACAACCTCACCTTTAGTTTTGAGAAACGCAGCTTCCTACCACCCTCGATCACAGCATTTTGTCACTGGTGACTGAATTTCCATTTGGCTCACTGGAAATACTCAATGAGACATTCCAATGGAACTGAACCATTATTCATTTTGTGAGCTTCCTGTTTCTAAAAACAAGATCCTCCATGATTGTTAAAGGACTGATATATGGCCGTGAATGCTCGGTGTTTAAGGCCAATCAGAGACTTCAGATCTGTTTCTATGATTGGGGAATAATGCATCCACAGATAAAAATACAACATTTTGGTTTCTTCGGTTCTTACTATATTTATTAAAGGTGTTTTACATGTTGATAGAAAGGGATCTTGTTCTAAGGAAGAAATGAAACATTGATCATGACAGATACTCTGACTCCACTTATATAAATGTAAACTACAGTCATGGAGAGAGAGATGAACCGGAAGTAAGGTGTTCATGTAAGCCTCCAGACACTCTTTTAAAACTTTTTATAATAAAAAAAAACATGTCTTCTCATAGTTGATGTTGAAGAAGGCCTGGGGGCAGAAACGTCACCACGGCATTTGCACTTTTTTTCACCCCGCTTCCAATTTCCTCCACTCATTTATCCAGATTTTCCTTTATCTTGTCACCTGCCAGAATAACTTTCTGCTGCACGTCCCGTCACTTCATCTCACAGGATATTCTGACTTTTTGACTTCCAATGATTTCTAGAGACTGCTGCAGGTGGAGCTCGTTTTCCCTCCGTCTGACAGTCTTGTTTCTCTCTGCCCGCTCGAATTAATGTTACGTGTTCTCCTTATCCCAAGGCTAACCACGGAAAAAACAGGAAGCGATGAACTTCCAGGGGAGTCGGAGGCGAGGGGAGGAGGGCATCGCCATGGTGATTGATTTCCTGCTGTCTAACGCCCAGCTGGTTCTGGGAGTCGGTGGGGCCGCCTTGCTTGGAATCGCTACGCTGGCAGTGAAACGGGTGAGTGTTTTTCAGGTCGTTAGCACCACATCACTGCGTCGTCCATAGCAACTCGTCATTCATCTGTATTTGGAGACATTCATTACTGGAAAATTCTGCCCCGGGGGGGAAAAAAGTGCTCTAAAATTCTCCATGAATTTTTAATGCTTAAGTACTACGCTAGCACTCCAAAAAACTAGCATGCCCATTTGAGTTTAGCTGTCCACTTATTGATTGGCAGTTCATTTTAGTTACCTCTGGCATGAAGTACTCTACATATAGAAAGTTGCAGAATTTTTGAGTTGAGACTGCGAATATGTTCATTGCATTCCCAAGCCTGCAGTCAGTAGTCACGTCCGAAACGGGGCTGATTTTTATTTGGGGAGTGGAATGAGAGTGAATCTACTGCCTGGACATCAGGAAATTAGTAGAAACTCCTCAGGATGGTCCAGTCCTACGTTCCTTCAGGTTATCTTTTAAAGCGGGTTCGCCTGTGGGATATGGCAGTGCAGTGGACGGTCATGCAGTGCAGTCCGGTCATCATGACGATGTTTGTCTTCAGCTAATAGAGCGCGCGGGCCGTGCAGCCGACGATGAAAAGGTGGAGCAGAAGATGGCCGAGAGCTGGGAGGAGCTGAGTTTGGTGTCTGCTTCCCCGACGCTGATCAAGAAGGGCATCGAGGGCGTGGTGATGAAACACGTCGCCAAGGCAGCCAGACAGCAGAAATGTGAGTGCTACAGCAAGCAAATGACACGCACAGACATTTCACAAATACATGCAGGTATGTGTATATATATATATATATATATATATATATATATATATATATATATATATATATATATATATATATATATATATATATATATATATATTTATTTATATAGCCCCTGATATTACTTGACTGCAGTTTTGACCTCTTTCTCGATCAGCTGATCTGTGCCAACAACCTCCGACGTCCTCTGAGGAGGTGCCGTCTAAACCCGAGTCTAAACCCAAGAAGCTCCAGCTGTGCGTCCTCAGTTTGCAGGTCTGCTCTTGACATTTTCACCTCTGAGCTCTTAAAGGGATTAAAGCATGGATTATACATTCAGTCTTAGCAGCTGCTGGAAGAGCTCATTCATTTATGCGTGTGTAACATGTTTTTTTTTTTTAAAGCGCAGTGCTTAGGGGATACGCATCGTTATGCACTGGTTAAGCTGCACACAGCACCCCCCCCCCCCCCCCCCCTCCCCAAGAGCCCTGCATAATGAAAATACTGTGTGTACTTGTGCACTGGCTGCATGGAAGAAGTCAAACAAGCATGAAAACAGCTTGGAGTTAGTGTGCAGAACGTCCACATAAGCAGAAAATTCTGTGCGAGCTAAAACAATTGGCTCGGTAAATGTTAGCAGAGCAGCCGCTAACGCATGAGTGGACATAAGAGGGGATGTGACTCAACCAAGAGTGCCTTTTTAAACGAAGCTCATGCAAATTGTGTCTTTTATGAGTATCTATCTTAATTTTCTCTTCTGCATCTGTGGAACACAACGAATACTGGGAAGTGGAAGAATGAGAAAAGCATTACATTGGCTTTTTACTTGTCTTTTAAATGACTTGTTAGAGTCGACAATAGAATCAGCGATGTTTTCTCTAAGGCAGCATCCATTGGTTTGGTTTCTGAGCTTCTATTCTTAGCTCCAGTTGTGTTTCGTCATGGGTCTTTGATGCAATACTAACTATTGTTTTTTCAGGCTTCTTTAATGGCAGTAACGGTATATATATTTAAGCTAGTACCAGCCAATTTCATCCATCCGTCCAGCAATCAATCAATCAATCAAGGGAGGTGTACATGGAGCCACTGTATGCTGCAGCTCTGCTTGTTAGTGGTCCAATCAGATGCGAAGGATTTGACGCCTCTCAAATATTCCATTTCACTGGGGAACACTCCCGGCACAGAAGCTGAAGACGTCAAGTCTGCTTAGAGGCGCAACAACCTTGAATCTTTTATCACTCGGGAGACAGCCGTGCGTTCTCCCGGTGGAAGTGTGAAAACTCCCAAACTGTTTTGTTAACTTCACGTAGAGCGTTGTTCTCTTTTAGAAACACAGTATTGGTGCCTGAAGGAATGACATACGTGGACACAGTACAGCGGTTGTCTGCCTGAGCTCTGTATCATGTGGTGAAATGTGTGCAGGAGCGACTCCAGCAGTACTATCACACGACGGCGTCGCTGACTCCGGTGGAGGTCCGGAGGGCTCAGGCTCTAGCTCTGGACATCTGCACTGAGATCCAGGGCTTCCTGCACAGCCGGCTCCCTGACATGCCCCTGGGAGAGATGAACCTCGGAGGCTCTCTGCTGGATGACCTGCAGGTGCACATGCAATATGTGTGATGTTATTTACACGCATGTTCGCCCCTCTGCGGTGTGGTCGTATGGCGTTGGATGAAGACCACCTGGGTTTATCTGTGTGCATGTTTAGGTGGTCAGTGCGGACCACGCTTGTCTGCTGGTGCCTCTGCAGCTGGAAGCCTCGCTGTGGCGTCTCATCCCGGGAGAGGAGACGCTGCTCACTCACCCGCTGCACTGGATGGTCCGACGGGTCAATCTGGAATATTTCCCCCGAGGACGCAGCTACTGGGACAGGTGATCACACACGGATCAGAAATATAGATTTAATTTGGGAGGCAACCTGTACTTTGACATGTTTCAAATAAATCACAGTGATTTTACTACAAATAATGCAGAAGTAATGGTCAGGAAAATGATTGTAGCAACAAAAATAAATGCACCAAAACTCGACCTGCAACTACTTCACAGTTAAAGGTGTTTCATTCTGTGTCTGTGTCTCTCTTCCAGGTACCTGGTGGGGGGTTACCTGTCTGCAGAAGCTGTGGTGAACATGTTCAGTAAAGCTGTCATGGAAACTATAAATTGGCTGTCGATCAGCAGCACTCTGGACTGTCTGGTCAGACCTGTACTCGGAGGGCCAGACCTGAAACTGGAGATTCGGTGTGTGTCTCTCCTTTATTGTTGTTATTGTTAATATTCAATTAAAAGTGAAGTGTTTTTTTATAAGTTAAAGCAGTGTTGACACAATTATTTAATAGACGGCTATTAAGCATTGTGAAATGTTTACTTGAGTTTACAAAAGAATATGAAACTAATGTTTCCGTGTTGAGTTGTTGTTCATTTGCAAAGTTAACACGTTATCCATTTATCTGTCTCTAATTGTCTCCCTGAAGTGCAACAGCCCTCCCACAATATTGCATTTTCTCAAAAAAGCAATTAAATAAAATCCCCTGGGTAAACAGGATGCTGGAGGAAACGTGTTCTCCCGAAAGCTGCTTTTTTTTGTTTGTTTGTTTGTTGTTTGTTTTTGTTTTTTGGAAAAATGTCTGAAATGACTGTGTAATGGTAACAGTGTTCTAATGGGAGACGTTTCTGCCAGAAATCTCCTTAGATTTAGGCAACAAACCTTTAGGAAAAGATCATGTTTTGGGTTCAAATAAACCCTTGAAGGAAACGATTGTTGTCGCCTCTAAAGACGAACCCACAGATTTATCACACAGGCCTCTAAGCAGGTTTTACAGTCCCGCTCTGCACTATCGTAGAGGAGATATTTCTGGTGACATGGTGGAGACGAAGCTAAAAGGAGAGTGAAGTACAAGTAGTGAGAAACCCAACTTTAGGCGATTGCCAATGTTACTCCTTATCTGCTGGATGTGGAAACCCAAGTGGTTAGAAATCACACGTTTTGTGTTAATGTGAATTGTTCTGTTCTAATCCTTCAGGCCTGTAAATGAAGACGGGGCAGAGAGTTGTGATCAGTGCCTGTTCATCTCCATGCTGCCGCTGCTGAGGGAGGGAGACGTGGTTCTGACCGCCCAGCCGGAGCTCACCTCTCCCTGGGTCAACGCCTGGCACCTGTCCCTCTACCCGTGGGAGACTCAGCGGCTGTCTCAGCTCGACACCGCCGACGGCGGATGCCGCCGCCACGCGCTGAAGATCCTCAAGGCGGTGTGCAGACTGAACCATTCGCTGCGGCCGCTCCGAGCCGCCCCGCTGACCAATCTCATCCTGCGCCTCAGCGACGCCGAGAGCGACTGGTCCGAGACCAGCCTGCACGCCAGGTTCCAGCAGTGTATCACGGAGCTGATTGGCTACCTAGAACAAGGGGCGTTACACAGTTACTTCAAGCCAGCTGTCAATCTGCTGAGCGGCTTGTCGGAGGACCAGGTGGACCAGATGGGTTTCATGCTCTACTGCGCCGTGTCAGAGCCTGAAATACTACTCATGTAGCTCCCTGCACACACAACACTTTACATCGCTCAAGCTCTGACACACACACACGCAGATCAAAGGATAATTATCACTCAAAGATGCCATATTCTCCCCGCTGCCTACATTCATTCTTAAGCTCCTCCAGTCTTGCTTTGATGCAAGCGAACCAGGTATAGTTGGAGCGAAATGAATGGCAGGCACCATGAAGGACATCGGAGGAGGAGATGTGAAAGTGATGATCATGAAACAAACCCCTCCGAGGGACGGGGGCGTGCCAAGGGAAGGAGCTGGGAAAGTGTTTATGAAGATATATGAAATGATGTTTCAGCCCGACGGTAACGCCACAGCCAAGTCTGCGTTGAAGTGTGTGTGACTCTCGTTTCTCACGTCGATGGCGGTCGGCGTGGCAACACAGTTCACTATATGAATTAACAGCCGAGGAGAGTTTGTTGCTGAAGTGCTTTCATTCATTCTGGCCTCTAACTGACCGCGTGTGTTCTGCAATATTTTTCCTAAATCTCCTGTAATATATTCTAACGATGCAGAGAAATAACGACCTGCTGAAACCCGACAGATTTTGATGCACTTATTGAACCATTTAGTCCGTCGTATTAAACACAAATATATATTTTTATCATACTGGAGGTTGAAGTGTGCAGTATTGTGTCCGTCTTGTTTACTGTTAAGTCTGTTGCCAATGCTCTTTGGGTAAACTAACCCTTTAAATCATGATTCAAGTGGCCTAATGGTTTCATGCAGTTGCTTTTAAGTATGGATGTTTCATCAGTTGTGTTTGCTTGCTGGGTGAAAGGAAATAGATTTTTTTTTTTTTGTGATTGAACAGTGAAACTGCAAATAAAAACTAAAGTTTTAATTTAGATTGTCTCTCAGATGCTCTGAACTGTTTCTTTTTCTTTTACGTGCATCTTTGTTTCTCAGTGTTTAAACAGCCCTGCCCTTAAGAGTTGTGCAACTTTGGACTATTTTTTCATGCAAATCTCTTTTTTTCATGCTCTTTATTTCTTCAGACCGTGTTTCCATGCTAACCATCCATGCGGAGGAGTTTCATATTTGCTTCAGCTGAATTTTTATCTTAACAAATGGCCAGTTTGGACGGGAGGAGTGATTACAGTCCCTGTTCATCTCCATGGAGTCCTCCATCCGGCCACATCTCAAACCTTTTTGAGTCCTGGACCCGTTCGAGTTTTGCAAACTTGCTCCCACAGAGCTCAGTGCTGGAACCGACCTTTATTTGTATTTTTGCAGTAACTTATTGGTAGAGATTTTCCAACAAAGTGGAATAATTAATCTCTGGAGTGTGGGTGTAGCTTATCTCCTGAAAGCAAAACTCAGATTTTATTGTCACAATTGACATGAGCAAAGGGCAAACGTTTTTTTTTTTTAAGTTCTTCATCTATTCGTTTATTAAATTTTAGTGGCACATAACTGGAATGCATCATATCATAATTACTTAAGAGATCCTGCAGGATGTCACAACTGCTTTGATGAACAGTATTGTATTCATTTCTCCTTTTCTCTCCTCGTACTTACCAAAATACTGTAATAAACTTTAGTTGTTAAATATTTTAACACAGACAGCCCACATAGAGGTCAACCCCCACAGGCCATCCCCCTCCAGCTCTGCACACAGACTGGGAGAAACACTGCGAAGTGATATTATTGGGATGGACAAAATTAAAAAAAAAAACACTTTTTTTTAAATATACGTATTTTATTTTGAAACAGTGGACCGGAAGTCTTCATCGTCGTACCTGACTTGCCTCGAGACCACCGCCAGCAGTAGTAGCAGACTGAATTTTCATGAATGAACATTACAATCGTCGGATTTATTGCAGCGTTGTTGAATTCGGTTTGTAGTAGCTGGGTGTAAACCGAGTGTATTTCCAGCGGATGTTTATTTTTTTAGCGTATTTTATTTTGAAACGATGGACCGGAACTCGTCATCGTCGTGTCTGACTTGGCTCGCGACCACCAGCAGCAGCACCGGACTGGTTTTCCATGAAGCGCCGCTTTTGCAACCGGCGGCGGCGGCGCGTGCCCGGCCCGGCGTCCATCACATGGCTAAATATGGGCGCGGGCTGGCTCGGTTTGCCGGTCAGTACGGTAACATAGAGGCGCAGGTAGTTTTCAAGAACTGAAGGAAAAGCCCGCTACGAGAAACAGGAACACAAATCCCGGGACAAAGGTCAGCTAGCCGTGTGACCGGCGCCCGCTGGGAAGTTTCGCTTCTCTCCGGAACTTCCCGCTGATGGCTGCCGGTGCTGAAAACGCCGCTTGTGCCTGTTGTTGTTCAGCGGGGAGGAACCGGATCGGGGTTTTAATGTAGTTCACTCAACTGCGCAACAAGTTTTTAAGTCCCCGGTTGTTGTTGTTGTTGTTGTTGTGTGACGTACCGTCCCAACTCGACTCTCCGACCGAGAGGCCGGATGTTCAGTACCGGTTCCGAGTAGACCCTCCATGGGTTGACCCATCACGGCCCCGAAGATGATTGGATCCCCGGACCTGCTGGCCTTCACCGGCACTGAAGGCTTTGGGGAAGGAGAGGAGGACCAGGAGGGTCTCCCTGAAGAGTTCTCCGTCCCCCTTCGACCCCCATCCAACCCCTGGACCACCTCCGCCCAGTTTCACAGAGACTTCATACTGGTGGCGGAATTCTCAGAGCAGGTAGGGGTTTATATATGTTATATATATATATATAAATATATATATATATATATATATATATATATATATATATATATATATATAACATATATATATATATAATTACATAGAAATAAAATAATATATATAATATTTAAAATAATATATATATATATATATATATATATATATATTCAAAACTAAAAATAATATATATTATATATAAAATAAAAATAATAAAACTAAAAAATAATATATATATTATATATAAAATAAAAATAATAAATATATTATAAAATAAAGGGAAGCTTGAGATATTCAATTATTTTCTTTATATGCTGTTAATTTGTTTATTTTACTTTTCTTTTTTTACAAGAGTGTTTATGTTGCACAATTTGTTCCCCCTTAAAACTAATGTGATGATGATCAGTTACTGTTTCTGTGAAGGTGTCGCAACTGTTTGTGAGTTGAATTCATTCAGGAAGTGTCAATGAGATTAAGATCTCTAACGCAAGAGACACGCGAGAACATTTAATACAGCAGCTTAAACCTCCAAGTTCTCTCAGAGGTGCGAGTTTCTCAAAGGAGTGCATAATATTGTGTACTTTTTCGATTAATCAATCCATCAATCAATCATTTATTTTACCAGGATATATAAACACTGTAATATTTAGTTTTCAGACACAATCCTCTGTTTATTCCTATTTAAATGCATCAGCAGGTGCAATGATGACATCATCAAACAGGTGAAATTAATTAATTCATGCATAACATTTGTTTGGCGCTATAAAAGACAATCCATTTGCAAATTATTCCAACGTTATACACCAGAAGAGCCTACGTTGATGTCTGCAAAACCCCCAAAATATTAAATTTATAATAAAATATTAGATTAATTGTGTTGTCTATTAAAAAAAAAAGTCTTTCCCAGAGGCTGATGTGACATTTTCAAAACAATAAAAAATATTCAGTCTGCAAAACAGATCCAACTAGAACATCAACTGCCACGATGACCCACAGACTCAAAGATGAAAACAATACCAGCAGTGTGGTCGCGGCTTGTAATCTTCAAATCCCCAAATACCAGGAGCTGCAACACATTAATTAAATAATGAACCAACTGTCAATAAAAAAGGCAAAATCAGAACCAGAAAACAGTTTTTTCATCTGTTTCAAGAGTTCGGAAGAAAGAGAAAGTGTGTACTCATCAATAAAGAGCCTATAAACATAGTAATGTGACACACAAGTAGTATAAAAGAAGTATGTTTGTACAATGTATGCATATAAAACAACACTATATGGTCTGTTTCTGTATTTGAGTGTAGTCTTCAGTGATTTTTTAACAATAATTGTTAAAATGAATGTTTATGTTGCTGTATATAAATGTATATATATTTCTAGGTGGGACCCCGACCTGTGTTGACGATCCCAGACGACCCCAGAGTGATCGGCTCGTTTGACCTCAACCACTTCTCCGTGCGCATCATGTCCGTGGACTACCAGGCGTCCGGCCCCTGCCTCAGCCCCCCTGCGTCCCCCGGGCCCCGCCTCAACTTCAGCGAGGACTCCAAAGTGGTTCTGGGAGACTCGGCGGAGGACGCCTTCGCCTACGTCCACCACATGACCCTGTACGACCTGGAGGCCCGCGGCATGGTGCGTCCCTTCTGCATGGCGTACGTGTGCTCGGACCAGAACAAGCTGGTGGAGAACTATTGTGAGCTGTCGACGGGCTTCTCCAAGGCCTCCGACAGCCTCAAGACGGGAAACAGGCAGGCGTTCTCCATGGAGCTGCAGAGGAAGTTACAGGAGCTGGAGTAAGATCAGTTACATTCTTATTTATAGTGTGGCATCACAACATGTCACTGAATGTTAGATTCCCAGAAACACCCAGGAGGAGGAGTTACAGCTCTCCACTGACTAAACCTTTCCTCTGACTGTTCCAGGTACAGGCGGATGACTCTTCTACAGGAGACAGAACATCCCGGGACCGCCAACGGCTTCACGGAGGAAGGAGGAAAATCAGAGGAGCTTGAAGCCGTAGAGCATTCGATCTTAAATCACAGAGACCTCCTCCGCCAGGTCACTTCCTACCCAAACAGGAAGCTGAAACAGCCTGACTTTCTGCCCTACGACCCAGCCGACTCCCTCGCCGATCAGACTGCGTTACCGCCTCCCGAGCCCCGCCGCTCCCTCTCCTCCTCCTCCTCCTCCTCCTCCTGCAGGGCCGAGTGCCGTCTGAAGCCCCTGCATGACCTCTGCAAGGCCTACTTCCTGTCACTGGCGAAGGAGCAGCTCGGCGACACGGAGCGGCGCCTACGCGGCGACAGGAGCGTGCTGCGAGCGGCTCGTGTCTCGCGGACGCTGTCCAGGAAGCTCACGTTCATCAACTTCCTGTTTGAGCTGTGGAGCCCGGACGCAGACGAGGAGGAGATGGAGAGCTGCGAGGCGGAGCTGCAGACGGCGAGCGGGAGTAAGAGCGGCGGCGACGCCCTTCGATCAGAACCCGTGATCATGGAGTCATTCTTCTCCTGCGTGGAGGAGATCCCCATCAAACTGGAGGCAGGGGAAGAAGCCGCGACCCTTGACCCCGCTGTTACCATGGAGATGACAGGAAGCGTGAGCAGCGGCGACAGCATCGAAGTGCTCGGGACTGAGAAGTCGTATCGGACGCAGCACGCCGTCACCGGATCCGACAGCAGAGGTTAGTTATTTAAAATGTAATATATGTGTTTATTAATCTGATTAATAAACATTTTTTTATTAAAAGAAAATGTAAATATAAATTACGTGAAGCCGAAATGATTAATAGATAAATTTTACATTTTTTTGTAAGTGGACTTTTGCTTTTGTACGATTAGTGTTTTGGATATTAAATCATTTTAAATTGATAATAACAAAGAATCCACAGATAGTCATATTATTATTATATTCCCCTCAAACACTCCGTTCTCTCTCTTCCACAGAAACATCCGGCGTGGCGACGGACGCCTCGTCCAGGCGAGCGGCGGCGGATTCGGGCATCAGGCGGGCGCGAGCGTTCGCGCGGCGAGCCAACAGCGAGGACAGCATCGAGGTGCTGAGCACCACCGAGTCCATCTTTCCCGACGACCTCACCGCCATCACGGAGGAAGAGGCGGAGCCTCTGAGTAACGGCGTTCAGGACGAGGAGGGGACGTGGACGGAGTGTAAATCTGGGGATTTAGAGGAGAAGACGGCGGATCCAACAACTCTGGTGAATGTGGATGAAAACGAAGCGCGTGTTCTGGAAGACGACGCGTGTGAAGAGACCTTCCAGCAGATAAGCGTTGGCGGGGAGGCGATGATGTCAGAGGAGAAGTTCTTTGAATGTCTGAAGAGCAATCAAGTCTGTGAGGACAACAAGACGCCCCAACGACTGCAAGGTAAACCACCTGCTCATGTCAATCAAACCAGAGACGAGGAAATTACATTTTGGAAAAACGTAATTATGTGAGCCAGGTTAATCATGGAAGGAACTCCTCCAACTGATGTCTAAAGAGTTAAAAAGTTAGATTTGTTTTTCCTGATTTTTCCTTTTGAAGGAACTTGAATTTGCATTGAAACGGTGTTCTTAGTACTGATGGGAATGAGGGATAAAACATGTCCTTTAAGGTGTTTTTGTCGTTGAAGAAGCGGTGGCGTCGAAGCCTCGGTGGTCAGAAGTCCGTCAGCCTGACCTTCCTGTGACCCTCATCCCTCGCCTTCCCCCGGCCGAGGTGGACTCGTGGTCGCCGCCCGGCGCCCCCCTCAGGCTGCTGAGCACCGACGAGGAGTCCGACTGCACCAGCTTCACCGGCTCCTCGGATACGCCCTCTCCCACCGCCCACAGCAGCGCCCGCCCGGATCAGAGGAGGAGGAGGAGGAAGGCCGGACTCCGAGCCCTCCGCTTCCTCAAACACAACTCGTTCTCCCAGCATGCCGTGTTCTGTCTCCTCAGCGGCCGGCCGCTCGTCGTCATTGGAGGAGACGAGAGTCTGGTCAGGAAACTGGTGGACGCTCTGAGTCTCTTCCTGCCGGCTCCCGGGCCTGATGGGAACGCCGTGCTGCTGTGTTTGACCACGCCTCTTCAACTAAGTGACCTGCTCACCTGGAGGCTGATAGGAATCCACAGGTAATCACTTCCTATTATATGTTGGGATGAGATGACCATCGTTCTTATCTGTCTCCTTCACTCTTTCACCAGATCGTCCTCCAGCTCCTCGGCCAGCATCCTTCACTCTCTGACTCGCTACAGCCGGTATTTGGCGCTGTTGGATCTGGACCAGAGGACGCTGCGTTGTCCGTCCTACTCCGGCTCTCTGATAGGCCGCCTGGCGGATCCTCACACCGGCATCAGCCGAGGCCTCACCTACCTGCTGCACCTGGAGAGCTGCCTGATCGCGCTGGCCAACCGGGCGCTGCTCTACACCTTCTATCCGGCGTCACGTCGTCCAAACGCCGCCGAGGGGAGCGGAGGCCCCGAAGACGGAGAGTTCACCCCAGAGGTCTGCAGCAGTGAGTACGATTTGAAGGTGATGCGTTTCCTGTGTGACCTCATCAAACAGCGCCACGCAGGACGTGGGCCGCCGGTTTTAAGATTCTCTTACAGCTCGATGCAGCTGCACAGAAACACCAACGCAGCATAAAACGCTGGATGGACAAAACGGTTGACTTGTCATGAACATGGCGTTTGATAGAACCGCACTGATCGATGGCGTCTGCCACGGAAAAATCACACTCCCATGTTTTTATTTGCAGTGTTGAATGTTTTTGTTTGTGCATGATTTTTTTGCTCCATGATGCCGTGAGTCACGTGTCTCTGGATTACTGGACACAAATGCACTCAGACTTTAACGCGTCGGCAGCCTCAACAAGGTGAAGTACTTGTTTTTAAATTGCTGTATCGCATTTTTCATAATTTAAAATAATTGAGATGAACACCGTGTGGAAAAAAAACCCTGACAGATTTTAGATGAACCAGTTTAGCTGCAGTGTAGCATGAGAGACCGGTTCTCTCTGAAGAGTTTAACGTGATCGCTCTCTTAAAACAAGCATCGGTTCAGCTGAATCGCCAATTATAATAATTAATTGAATGATTAATCCGCCATTTTCCAATAAATGTTTTAGTATAATTTTACAAATTCAAAATCCATTTTTGAGAATGTGGAAGTGAATATCCTGTCTTCCAAAACAACAATAGTCTACATTAAACTGTAGCAGTAAAGAAGAATAGTTTGACATTTAGGAAATATGTCTTGCAGACGGTGAGATGAGCTAACTTAGCTTAGCATAAACTTTCCATCATCAACCATGTATGATTTTATGATCCGTTTTTTTACATTACAATCAGAGCAGCAGAAGTTCAGGTTACTGCAGGATTCAGCAGACCCTCATAACACATGAGACTTTAGTTTGACCGCAGACTTAGTGAAAGAAAATATGTTTTTTAAAAGCTCAGAAATATTTCGTCCAGGTCTGTTCTGTGTGTACTTTATTTTTTTGGATAAAGTAGTTTCAATATTGAGCCTAAACGTCAGTCTGACTCTGCGAGATCATCATTGAACCGTTTCCTGGCAGCAGAGGTGTGAACATGCCGGAGGTATCCAAATGAAAACTGTGATTACTGTAATGAGAATGATTTAAACTACTATTAATTAGATCATGTGATTGGTCGCAGACGCTGGTTTAAAAACTAAACTCCGAACTGCAGCCAATCAGCAAAACGACCTCCTTCTGTTTAACGCTGTTCTTGTTCATGTTAGTTCTTTTATTGGTGCAAATGTTTAACGTGCATGTATTTAAAATCCTATATTTTACATTGAGATCCTACATTTTCCAAGAAAAGCAGTCAGTTTTTTCACTTTAAAGTATTTTCAGAAAGTCATTACAATAAGCACAACTCAATGAAAGTAAAAACTAAATCCAGAATTAAAGCAGAATTAAAGGCTATCAGTATACTGTACTGATCAAGTCCTTAAAGGTTGAAGCAACATAAAGTGTCTATTATGTTATTAAATGATGAAAAACAATGAGGATGTGTTTGAAGTGTCTTCTTTGGGCTTGTTGACGCCTGATCTGTCAGGTATGTTTTGATATCTGTATAAAAACTCAGATACACGTTAATCAGTGGCTCCTGCAGTCATGTCGGAAAAATAGCATTAAAAAAGTCATAGTATGTTGAAAAATGAAAAATTTAAAGTCGTTGAATGTAAAAAATAAAAATAAAAAAAAAACATAAAAAAGTGATAGTATGGCATGTTAAAATAAGTTAAAGAAAAGTCATAGTATGTTGAAAAAAAGTAATGAAAAAAAGTCATGTCGGGGGGGAAAAACATTAAAGTCATATATAGCATGTTGAAAAAAAGCATTAAAAAGTGATAGTATGGCATGTTGAAATAAGTAAAAAAAAAAGTCATAGTATGTTGAAAAAAGTAATGAAAACATTAAAAAGTCATATATAGTATGTTGGGAAAATGTAAAAAAATAAATAAATAAATAAAAAAGTTGTATGTTGAAAAAAAGCATAAAAAAGTTATAGAATAGGATGTTGAAAAAAGTTTTAAAAAAAAAGAAAAAATCAGCATGTTGGAAAAAAAAGCATAAAAAAGTCATAGAATAGGATGTTGAAAAAAGTAATGAAAAAAAGTCATGTCAGGGGGAAAAACATTAAAAAGTCATATATAGCATGTTGAAAAAAAGTTTAAAAAAAAGTTGTATGTTGAAAAAAAAGCATAAAAAAGTGATAGTATGGCATGTTGAAATAAGTAAAAAAAAAAAGTCATGAAAAAAAGTCCTGTCGGGGGAAAACATTAAAAAGTCATATATAGCATGTTGGAAAAATGTAAAAATAAATAAATAAATAAGTTGTATGTTGAAAAAAAGTTGTATGTTGAAAAAAAGCATAAAAAAGTGATAGTATGGCATGTTGAAATAAGTAAAAAAAAAAAGTCATAGTATGTTGAAAAAAGTCATGAAAAAAAGTCCTGTCGGGGGGGAAAACATTAAAAAGTCATATATAGCATGTTGGGAAAATGTAAAAATAAATAAATAAATAAGTTTTATGTTGAAAAAAGCATAAAAAGTTATAGAATAGGATGTTGAAAAAAGTTTTAAAAAAAAGTCATAGTATGTTGAAAAAAAAAGCATAAAAAAGTCATAGAATAGAATGTTGAAAAAAGTAATGAAAAAAAGTAATGTCAGGGGGAAAAACATTAAAAAGTCATATATAGCATGTTGAAAAAAAGTTGTATGTTGAAAAAAAAAGCATAAAAAAGTGATAGTATGGCATGTTGAAATAAGTAAAAAAAAGTCATAGTATGTTGAAAAAAGTAATGAAAAAAAGTCATGTCAGGGGGAAAAAACATTAAAAAGTCATATATAGCATGTTGAAAAAAAGTTGTATGTTGAAAAAAGTCATGTCGGGGGAAAACATTAAAAAGTCATAAATAGCATGTTGAATTTTTTTTTTTAAATGAAAAAAAAGTCGTATGTTGAAAAAAAAAGCATAAAAGTCATAGAATAGGATGTTGAAAAAAGTAATGAAAAAAAAGTCATAGTATGTTGAAAAAAGTCATAAAAAACACCACTTCAAAGTAATGAAGAAAAGTGATAGTATATAATGTTGAAATAGTCATATTAAATGTCAAACAAAGTAGTGAAATAAGTCATAGTATATTATAAAAAACCATAGTATAGGAAGCCATGAAAGTAGTCATAAAAGGTTAGTAAACCATAGTCATATTATGCTGATGTCATAAAAATGTAATTAAAAAGCCATAGTTAAGACAAAGATGAAAATAGAAACTACATTGGAATTCTAAATCAAGCAAGAAGCAACAAAAACAGCAACAAAAACAGCACCAACACAGTGTTTTTCCGTTTTATTTACCAACATTACATCATTGCCTCTTATGAGCATCTGTAACAAAAGTGAATATCCAAAAACATTCCCAGAAACATAAGTATCCATTAATTTACATAAAAACAAAAATGTGAATCCCACAGAGCAGAATCTATCTGTAGACCATCAGCATTCCAAGAAAGGTGCAACATAAAATGTCTCTATGATGTCAAATAACAAAGAAGTGTCCTCATTGGTCGGTGGTCACCTGGTCTGACCAGCTACATTCTGGAAGCTGCATAAAAACCTCTCCAGGTCTCCGGCGGTCCATCAGTCCGGAGGAGAGGCTGCTGTGGACTCAGTGTTGGACAGGAATAGAAGAATCAGGCACAGCTGCAACCAAACAGGAGGAAAAGATAAATACAGATATATTATTTCAGCATCACCTCTGAGAAGCTCTTTAAAAAGATACATCTGAGACTTACAGTTTGGTTGTGTTATGTGCAAATGGAGGCAGTATTTAGAGAGAGGATCAGCCCTGAGGGGAGGGAAAATACTGTTAAAAATACTGTTAAAACGAATCAAGATCAACACGGATAAATCAATCAAACCAAACCTGCTAATTAAATACATCAGAACATTTCTTACTCGCCATCTTTACAACAGTTTGGTTTATTAAACATCCAAGAACGATTGCATGGAGAAGACTGATCTCAGTCACTTCAACAGACAGGAATACAGACTTTAAATTGAAATAGAAAAAACAAAGATGTCAGTGGAGTTTTTAAATCTGGACCAATATTTAGCATGTGTAATACCCAGACATGTGGTCCAATTAAATAGGGGGCAGCAGTTCACCTCAGTGACTCACTATCGCCCTCTCATGTTACAAGTGGTATTACAAGACAGGTTTCAGTGGATACTTCTACAACACAATACATAGTCGTTTATGACATCACGTCAACTCTTCATGTTCATTGTTCTAAAGTTAAATGTTGGTCATATGTTTGCACCTTTGATGCTGTTCCACTGATAAAACAGCTGGTGGCAGTGATGGGTCATGTGACGGAGCAATGCAACTAACATAAAGGCAGGTAAGAAAAGACATTTGTAAGGCCTGCAGGGTTGACTTACAGCTGACACCGCTTCACTTAGGAGGAGTAGAGTTTAACAGCCACCGGACTGCCTGCACGAGGACGACACACAAGGTTCGAATCAACACCACAGAAGGTCACGACCCATTGTGAAGGATCACCACGTGCGACAGAGCGACTTACAGTAGGTGCTGATCACCACCACATCGGGAGAGGTCATGGAAAACAAAGGCAACAGATCAGATCCACAGCCTTCTTTGACTTCTAACAGAATCCAGTATTAAAAAAGGGTTGTGGTGCTTTTGTTATGAGAAGGACTCACTGGTCGCAGCTTTCTGTTGGAGAAGACTGTGTGGGTACAATGGCCTGAAGGAAGGGTAATACATTATCCCCATCTGATAAGAGACAGACACACAGACATGCTATGTTTCGCGGCTGTGCTGGCGTACCTCAGGGCGTTTTGCTTTTTGGACAAAAGGGTTGTTTCATCTTCATTCACAATTACAGTGAACCAATAGTGTCACGGTAGAGGAATGTAGCGTAACCAGATGAAAAGGATGCTGAAATTACTCCATAATGATGGTGATCAGTAAAAAGTGTGAAGTCATGCTTTGTTAGGTCTGCCTGCAGGACCACAAGCTACTGTTAAAACGCCGGTTTTCCATATGGAGTCTGGTTGATGGGTGCTAGGCTACTTTGGATCCGAACATTACGGCTAGTTCATGACATTTTTAAACCTTCAGAAAGCAGAGGTGCATGCTGGGTCACGGACCTGTTGGGTTACGATGGGGTGCAGTACCTACATTTCACCACCAGGTGTCACCAAAGGGTGCAAATAACTTGTTGACTCTTAGTTAAAAAGCTGTCCCGCTGATACACGTCGCCACGTTTTTGCTGATTCACCCTCCACACCAGCATGTTGAGGGTTCAGTGCATTGATTATCAGAAGGGCGAGAAAGACTACACACCTGTAGTGTTTTCCATTTCCTGCGACATCTCCTGCAAGAAGGATCGGAGGCGTTCTGGGTTGGAGGACAAACTGTCCCACAGCCAGCCGAGAGCCCACACGTTCATCTGTCGGAAAGACATTTCCCTGGATGAAGCCTTTGTATTCTCAGTTCAGCTTCACGGGGACGAGGGACACGGGAACTACACCAACCTTAAAGGTGTTGAGCACGGGGATGGCTGGACTCAGAGCAGCGCTAAGGATTCTCACAACCAACGCCCCCGTTACCAACAGCAACAAGGACTGATCTGGGTACGTCTGCAAACACACACACATTTTAACAGTTTATGATGTACTTCATGAACTCCCATCCACGGCGTGTATGTGTAGATCCCTCTGTGCGTACCTCTTGAAAGAAGCGTGGGATCTGGATGTTTGACCCGTGTTTGTCAAACAGTATCGAATTCACAACGTCCTTCGCTTCCTGTTCACACACAAGAGACAGGATGTACAAGGGGAAGCAAATACCGCTTTTCTTTTTAATTAAAGCTGTTAGAAAACAACACATACCTGTAGAAACTGTGCGTTGGGTTCTGGGAGAGCGACGAGTGTGTTGACCTCTGTGAGTAAACTCGTCCAACACTGAGACTGGATCAGAAAGACATCCCACGTATAAGCACACACTGGAACACGCTAAGCATGTCCACCTTTATTTATAGAGGCAGAAAGATTAACTTCACATTCATTCACAACAACCACATAAACTATTCAGCTCTATATTCAAAACAAATGCAATTCTCTCTTATTTTGATTTAACTTCTGGTGTTTAGTGGAAGTGAAAGGGCTCTTTGTTAAAAACAATCTGAGGAAGACCAGAGAGAAAGCCATAGACTTTAGAGGCAGACTTACATCATTGAAAACAGCAGAGCAGCATTTCTGGACCCTGAGGGCAAACCTCACCAGCAGAACATGCGACAGCGGCACAGCACCTAGAGAGAGCAGACTCCTGATGAGAAACTACTTAAAAAAAAATAAGTGAACATCTATAATTCATCTGCAGTGTGTCCGACCTTTAATCGGCTCCCACGCTGCGTCAGACGAGCACAGCTGTGCTGGCAGACTGACTATCAGCTTCGGTGCTTTCCCCGTTTTAAAGATGCGGAGATAAAAGAGGAAGAGGTGTGGAGTGAAGCGCAAGGCGGGGGCGTTCACTAAAGACAACAAGCTGTTCAGGGCGCCCATCAAGGAGCCGTCCAAGCACGCGAAGAACGGGATCAGGTCTTGTAACTGCTGTTGGCTACGGGGGACACAAAACATGTCAGAATAATACACAAATCCATGCATGGGATTTTATTTTGAAAGGCTACATAACTGCTTTAACCCTACAACAATAATGTTACCCAATAAAAAAATACTTCACATCAAAATAAATAAAAGTAGCATAACACATAAATTAAAGTTCTCCCCCATTCACAAATAAAACAGAGGAAAAAAAGAGGCTCTTAATTTAGTGAAAAATAAGGGACTCGTTCCTGAAATAGTCCCAAAAATTTAAATAGGGTCTTGTTCTTCGTGAGCTCTGTCATTTGCATTTTACCCGTCCCTGCCATGATAAGTCTACCCAAAAAATATTTTCCTCTCAACCCCTAACGTCGGGTGGAAATCAGCCGGACGTGTTCCTGTAGAAACAACCAGGAAACACGACTACGACTGTCGATGAGGTCAGCCAAGGAGCAACACAATGGACATCACATGGTAACAATAGTGAGTGAAAATCCCGACGTTTGTGTTCTCGGGTTAAAAAGAAGAAAAAGTCTGAACCCTCATGTGCTTTACATGATTTAATGCTTTATAAAATATGTTTTGCTGCTTCCACATCCATTCAAAGCGTTTGTGTCTTCTTGAACACTCACCGTCTGGAGTCGTCCGTCTCGACGACTCGTAGGTAGCGACACAATTCTCTGTACCTGCAGACAGGAACAGCCAGGGTTGGTTTTAGGAGTGTTTTTATGAAGGTGCGTGTGTGTGTGTGTGTGTGTGTATGTGTGTGAGAGTGTGTGTGTGTGTGTGTATGTGTGTGAGAGTGTGTGTGTGAGTGTGTGTGTGTGTGTGTGTGTGTTGTACCTGCGCTGTCGCTGTAGCAGTTCTGTTCTCAGTAGAACTACAGCAATCTGTTCAGTCAGGTTGTCCTTCTTGCCCTTGTCTTTGCGGACGCCCGTCACGTTCTGGCCCTTCAGCACCGACACCAGCAGGACGTCATCCCAAGGACGAACACACAGGCTGAAGACACACACACACACACACACACACACACACACACACACACACACACACACACACACACACAGTTATTATGATGCACAGAAAGGGCCTTACTGCGTTACCGTGGGGATGAATCAGACATGTGAACGCACACACACCTGTTCTTCATGCTCCTCAGCTCCGCGGGGAGAGAGAACTTTTTGTAAAAGTCCTGCAGTTTTTGGAGGAACTCCGGGGTAAAATCCGCCATCACCATCTGTCTCTGCACGGACGCTGTCACCCTGGAAACGCCAGAATATCCACATTAATGATTTACAGACAGGACACACATGGGTTCTGTGTGTGTGTGTGTGTGTGTGTGTGTGTGTGTACCTCTGCAGTAACACCAGTTTGGCTTCAGCAGCATTGGCCATGGGAGACTGTAAGATGACAGTCCTGTAGAGAATCATATCAACTGAAGAAAATTAATACACAGAAAGCATAAAAGCTGTGAAAACCATTACTCTAGAACAGGAAATGCTATAAATATGTGTGTGTGTGTGTGTGTGTGTGTGTGTGTGTGTACCCTGAGACTTGATGATGTCGTATAAAGTCCTCAGCGGCTCCCAGTCTCATGATGGCAGCAGCTCTGCCGTCCTGTTGATCTGCTTTGTTCAGGAACGACGACACAAACTCGTACACAGGTGAGTAACTGCAAGAAAAGACGAGGAAAGAAAACAAGAAGCCCCTTTTAATGTGTTTAATGTCTCTGCTTAGAATCAGATAACGTGCAGGTAAATTATTGACATCTCTGCTACGACACTCACTCGAAGAAGAGGCATTTCTGGTTGGCCTGCTCCACAGCCTTTCCCTTCAAGTAGGCGGAGAAGTGCGTGGCGAGCCCTTGTCTGAAGCTCTGCAGCATGGTCTCTGGACGGGAGGAAGACACGCACAGCGGCGGTGAAATGACACGCGATCACAAGTCGCACGACTCGTGGCTCAGCCTAGCGGAGTACCTGCGTGTCGGAGGTGAGAATCTATTTCAGACAGCGTGAGGTTGAAGGTCTTCAGTCCTCCCAGCAGCTTGCTGTTCCTGAGGTTGAACCAGAAGAGGCTCCTCTTGTGGCTGTTGCAGTGACACACACCGACGTGACACCACATCACACACTGAACGCACAGAAAGGAAACCGTAGTTAAATGACAATCAACCTTAGAAATACAGAAATGTGTTCAGTTTGTGTTCATAAAGCTGAACGTTGTTTTAATGAATCTGACAAGAACGGATGTTATGTTGAGACACTTCCTATAGAGCAGGGACAAATGCATTACACATTATTTCATATAACACACAGAGCAGATGTCATGCCTACAGGTCCTGGTTAGGCCTTTAATATAAATAATATCTGTGATGTGCATAAATATGTATTGTCTTTATTTATATACTAAAATGGTAGTTTAAATCTTTTAAATCGGTTGATATTTAATTAATCTACCTACCTGCCGTATAAATAAAGTGGATATATTTCACAACACATACCGACGACGCCAGCTTGTCACAGATGTAGCAGAAGCACTGCTCACAGGTGCGCTGGTTGCTGGCCACAGGAGCTCCGATCTCAGCCTCCATCGCCCTGAGGAGGAGAGAGGAGGTGTTATCGTTTTAAAATATAAATATACATCAGTGCATCATCTGCGTGGCACTTGACTCACGTGAAAGCATGTATGGGACAGTCGTAGCGTGCATGAGGCAGCACCTCGGCACGCCGGGAGAAGGTGATGACCAGGTCTTCATCCAGAGAACCGGCAGCGACAGCACAGTCTAAAACATAAATAATACACATTTATATATAAACATAGATGATAGAGAGATAGATAGTTACTTTATTGATCCCCTCGAGGAAATTCGGGGTCCAAGTAGCTCAAGACAGACATCAAACATATACGCTTTATTAAGGAAACAAGTAGTCAACATGGGCAGCAATAAATAATAAATGTGGCTAAGTAAGGAAATATGTAAATATATAAATCTGTAGATAGAACACAGCAGCAATAATGAATATGTCCATTATAATGAGTTTATAATATAATAAACAGTTACCACTTCTCTTCACGTCCTCCACCTCCACGATGAGAACCGACGACTCGTTGCATACGTCATCCTCTTCGTCATCACTGAGGACGATGATTTCTCCAGCGTCCGTTGTACACATCAGAAACGTCTTTAAAAAAAGTATTCATGTTCACGGGCAGCTTTGTTAACGGTCATACTTTCACCTGGACGGAACTTTATTGTGTCTTTGCAACAAATAATGTCAACATCATTCCGTCGCGTTAACTTTTCTAAACCAATCACATTCGCTGTGGCTCGTTTTTAACGTTGTAATGAGTTAGCTAGCTCTCCTCTCTGAAGGAAACGAAACTTAAATACGTGCCAAACGTTTTTTTTTAAATCACGTCGCCGCGTGTGTCAACGTTCAAAATAAACTTCTTTACAATAAAAGATAGATATGAGATACTTTTAAACATCTGTTTCGGTTCTGTTAATCAGTTATCATACCTTTGTTGTCCAAAATGAAATAAAAAGTGGCTTTTTGGCGCCCGGAGTTCTCAAGCTGACCAAAAGCGGATGTGACGTATATTTTTCTTCTTCGTGGATTTAATTAGCGGTCCAAAACCGTTTTATACTTGTGTTAGCGCCACCTACTGAACGGTAGTGCTGAGCTGTAGATTAATAAAAAAAAATTATATATAATTTTTATATATATATATATAATTTATATATATATATATATATATATACACACACATAAGTGTTTAGGTCAAAAATGTTATTTTTGGGGACTATTTTTGAACACAATCCGTGTCCTTTATTTCACTCAGATGGATGCTTGTCTAAGCACTCTGCTCACACAAGAGGGTCCTGGGTTCGATTCGGTCGGTTCCTTCTGTGTGGAGTTTGCATGTTCTCCCCGTGTAAGCGTGGGTTCTCTCCGGGTTCTCCGGCTTCCTCACAGTCCAAAGACATGCAGGATGGGGATAGGTTAATTGGTGACTCTAAATTGCCCGTAGGTGTGAATGTGAGCGTGAATGGTTGTTTGTCTCTACATGTCGGCCCTGTGATAGACTGGCGTCCTGTCCAGTGTACCTGCCTTCGCCCAATGACAGCTGGATTGGCTCCAGCCCGTGACCCTAAATACAGGATAAGCGGTAGAAAATGGATGGATGGATGGATGGATGCTTGTCTATTAAAATGCTAAAAAGATTTAATTTATTTTGTTTGTGTTCACTTCTTCATCGAAGCTTTACCCAACAGTTTTGATTATTGAACCTGGAGGTAAATTACTAATTTTAAAACTTTTTAAATTTACTCTTCAGCAATAACTGTTATTTAATTGAAAAATTGGACAGTTATTAATTCACACCCAATTTAAAGAAAATGAGACAAATCCATCTGGATGTTTCAGACAATATTCATTGAGGGAAACTGGAGCTAAAACCCCAGAATTAACTGCATCTTCCCTTCAAAACATAAACTGGTTTCTTTTCTAATCAGTAAGTGAAATAATACATCGATATCTTCTCATTAAAAAGATTCTTTTCTCTGCAGTTTTCAGGCAGCTAACACATTGCATCTGTTCTATTGTAGTAGAAGTACAAGACGTCAACTAACATACAAATAATCCTGACACACAAGTTCAGTTTTGTCCTGTTTGGCCTCGTTTCATCTATCAGACTGCAAGGACGTCATTCACTCAGCAAAAAACAGACATCCAGGATAAGATTTAATATCTCAAACTTGAATCTTGCTTTAATTGTGTCTACAATAATTTAACAGAAGGAAGGTCCATGAGCTACAACATCGCCCGCAGTCGATCCAGGGTTACACAGCTGAGTAGAGGAAGTGGAGATACATTCAGCAGCGCTGTCACACAGCAGCGCTGCTCATCTTGTCCTTTTTCTGAGAGTTATATCTCCTCGCTGCTGCTCTTTGGTTCCTTTGGCCTTCCGTCAGTCCGTCACCAGCTTCCCTTTCTAGCTCCCCAGTGTCCGTCTCAGACTGCAGATCTGCCGGTTCGTCCTCGCTGCTCTGAGCCGGCATGGCTCTCAGCCACTGCTGGTAGTAACCACGGAAACCGTCGATGTGGACCAGGTAGTTGTTTCTGGACTTGTACTGGGATTGACGGAAGAAAAAAAAAAAAGGGAAGCAAAAAATATGAATCAGTCTTGGGTTAGTGTTAGTTACTCGTGTGCACAAACGTGATGTGATCAGAACCTGCACCCCCCCATCCTGCCCAGTAATGTCCCGTTCGCATGCTTACCTGGTTATAGTTGGGAGGGTACTGCGAAGCAAACTCCAGCTGTCGGATGATGACTTCGTTAGGCCACACCCCCGTGCTGCTCATGCTTTCAAGCATCGTCTTCAAGTAGACGTAATCCAGTCTTCGAGTTGCTCGGCCAATTAGAGCAGAGAACACCTGGACGTTGGGCTTGAGTCCCGCCTCCTGCAACAGACACGTGTCAAGATGACAGACAGCATTGGTCTTCTTCTAGTACTACTACCAGTGAGAGTAGTATTTTATATGATGTAACAGGACATGTTCTCTGTGTATATTACATTAACAAAAAACAAATTGGAGCTGTGACAGAATATCGGGGGATTTTCTGTCTTAGATTATAGAAACATGAATCCATCACCTCCATGTCTTTCAGCAGCTGCAGCCCGTCCTGCTGTCGCTCGCAGCCCAACGCCAGACTCCCAAATGTCTGGACGTCCACGCTGACGTGGCGCTGTCGCATCACACTCAACACGGCCTGAAAGGGGAAAGAACAGATGATTTTAAAATAATCAACCGGCAGGGTTACACTGTCACAAGTTATCAAAAAGGGACTTTTTCTTTGATAGATAGTCGTTTTAATGAAAACTGCTCACGGAAATGCAAAATTAAAAAATAATCAGGTATGGAGAGATGAATGGAGAAGGAGCACAAATATACGTAATCAACTATTGTTACTGATGCATTCACGTGTAAGCATCACTTTAATGGCGATAAAGCATAAATATTTGTTGGTAATACCTTGTATTTTTATACTACTACCTGCATGTCTGGGTTTTTCTGATGAATCAGACATTTATGTGGTTTGGTTGACAGTACGGTGTTTACCTTCGCCTCCTCCAGGTCCCCAGCTCTCGCCGCTCTGCGAATCGCGGAGTTAAAGAAGGCGACGTCCAGCTTCACCTTGTGCTGCTTGGCGACCTTCAGCAGCATCTGCAGAGACCGGTACCCCGGCTCCATGGTGTCGGCCAGCAGGGTCACAGTCCTCAGGTCTGGACTGAGTCTGTTAGCCTCCATCTTCTCCAGGAAACCTCGAGCTCCTCCGATGAGGGCGAGCCTATCTGACGCTCCGTCCACGGTGCCGAGGGACACCACACCACCCCGCTTACCCTCGAAAAGGTCCAGGAGGTTCGGGGCTGTAGAATCCCCTGCGAGGTCGACAGGCAGGGAGGTGGTCTGTCTTTGTCTGACTGGAACCAGATGAGTGGAGTCTGGTCTGCTGGAGGAGGACTCCTTCTCAACGTCACAGGATGGATCCGGCTGGATGAACAACTGCCTCTCCAGGAGGTCGATGTCTATTAGATCCTTGCGTCCGGACTCCGACTTTACACGCGATACGGTTTCCATGTCGTACTTCTGGTCGAGGCTCAGCAGCACGCCGGCGGCCAGGGCCGGGTCCCCAATCCCACAATCCCTAGCAGTCCGCAAGAGCAGGTTATAGTTCTTTGAGTCCGGCAGAATCCTGGATCTCAGCATCTGACGCCAAACCTGAAACAACAACAAAAGGAGGTAAGGACTGTGTGCCATAACAACAGCACAAGTTTCACACCAGGAGGCTCAGAGAAAGTCTTAGAAAATACAAACACACATCTGTGTTCCAGAAACCTCAAAACAGGAGCAGGAAGAGGTCAGAGAAAGGTCAGCAACATGGAGGGACAATTCTGTAAAGTGAGTTATAATGCGTTTTTAGCAGTAGCATTATCTTCTCAATATATTTTCCACAATTTCCATGTTGTTTTTTTGAACTGGTTGGTTTTAAATGGACTGCATTTACAGATCGCCTTTCTACCTTCTTCCACATGCTGACATGAGGAGGCGGGAGCTGAACCTCCAACCTTGTGATTGAAAGATAACCGGCGGGGGGGGGGGGATACTCGGAGAGAATTGAATCTGACTTTTTTTCCTCACCCACATTTGATTTATTCTAGGCTTGATTATTAACTTATGTATCAAAGGGACATGTATAGGGTTGCAATATTGGGACTATGGATCTATCCGGTCATGCACCAGTCTATTCAAATCTAACATTAGACACTGAAAAAAAGAGGACCATTTGGAGCCTAAATACAGGAATCCTGGATCAAATGCGGGAACAAATAAGAACAGACATAAAGCAATATTTTGATGAAAATGACAACGGAGAAGTATCTCCACAAATTCTTTGGGACGCTTGCAAAGTGGTTTTAAGGGGAAAACTTATAGGCGACTGCTCGAATTAAAAAAAAACAGAGGAAAGAAAAATTGAACGGTTACAGTCGGAACTGGAAAAATTAGAGAACACACATAAAAAGACATTAAATCCAAGAATAAAAATGGAAATGTGTAAGAAAAAAACCTGAAAATTACCCTTTCTAGAAAGGGTCTAATACCCAAATCTAAACTCCCACATCTGGTATGTTGATGACCAAAGAATTAAGCATATGAATCTCAGTGTAAAGCAGCTTTTAACATATTACACAGCGATCTAAAGCTCGTATCTACCTGTAAAGCCAGTCTGAAGCCACTTTGTTTGTCCTTCAAACAGCCCATCAGCAGATAGTGAAACGTCTCCTGAGTTACAGCATGGCCGTTCTGCATCATCTCCTACAAAACAAACACTCGTAAAGAAACCGAAACACAGGAAACCAAACCATCCAGACACGTGCACACACACGCGCGTCGTCGTCGTACCCGGAGCGTGTGAATGCAGGCGTGAAGGTGGTTGCCGACGGCGTGCGTCTTGAGGAGGGCGTGGTACGTGATGGTGCTGAGGGCGTAGTTCTTGCGACGGAGTTCTTGCTCCAACTTCAACGCCTGCTGGAGACCGGCTTGCTTGGACGGAGACTCGGCGCAGGCGTTGAACAGGGCGGTGTAGGTGGCGTCTGTAGCTTCCAGGCCTCGCTTCTTCATCTAGAAGACAGGATGAGCATTTGATGGTTAAAAAGATCAGTTCATACACCAGTGCTGCCGTTTCTGCATTGGCTACCATTCAAATATTGGTTTAAACTTCTATTATTTGTTTTTAAAGCTTCACAAAAACATCTCCGAGTTCCTCTGCCCCCGTTTTCTGACCTCAGACCTCTTAGATCTTCAGACCAGCTTCCCTTGATCAAGGATCAGGCATGAGGTCGATGGTCAGTTTACCAATTTAAAGAAGAGATCCCCTCGATTAACACCCTTTTTTTTTTTAAATGTATTATTTTTTTTAGTTTTATAAACATACTCCCCACTCCCACCCTCAGGGAAAAAGAAATAGGAAAAACAAACAAGACAAACACAAAAACATGCTCTTATAGGATTTAAAGCATTATAATACAGAACACTTTAAGGCTTATCCTAAGACGTGCATGCTTTTAAATGTTTCATATTTTACTCTTTGTTATGTATTTTCTGTTCTGTTATCTCTACTGCTTTACTTGCTGTCCATATTATGTAGTTTTATTTTCTGTGTTATAATGTGAAGCACGTTCATGACGATGCTGAGGATGAACTACAAATGAATCAAACATCCCTACTTCATTATAGAGTCTGAAGGCCTTCTTCAGGTGTCCAGCTCGGCCGCAGCCTCCGATCAGCACCGTGTAGTTGATCTCCTCCGGCTGCAGCCTCTCTCCCTGCAGCATGTCTCTGCTGAACACGTCCAGCGCCTCCTGCAGCTGTTGGGGGGGGGACACATACACATGCATGTTCATGTGCACGGAGAGACGGGGGCGAGGATGGAGCAGCTCCAACAGGACTCACCTTGTTCTCTTTGAGCAGCTTCTTGCACCGGAGGAAGTACCAGTACGGCGTGTTTCTCCTCCCGGGTTTCCTCCTCACCGGGTCTTCATCCGCGCCGGCGTCCCCCTCCTCTCGGTGTCGCAGGTCCTGCATGTACGGGCTGAGTTTCCTGAAAGCCTTCCTGGAGGACATGTCGGCGGAGAAGGAGCCGAAGTTGTCCCGGTCTGAGGGCTCGCTCTCGGCCGGGGCTGAAGGAGAGCCCCGGGGTCTGAAGCGGCCGATCGGGACGCATACCTGGCGGACAGCAGCCGCCAGGGAGTCGGCGTGAGAGATGGCAGGTGTCGCGACACATTTCGTACCCCCGTCAGATACAGTGTCCTGGTCGAGTCCTTCACCGGTGACGTGAGGCACAACTTAGCTACGGGGGCCGAGACTTTCCTGCCGCTTCGCACGCACGAACAGGCGACGGACGCTAACATATTTAGCACTTTTATATCCAACTTCAGCTAACTAGAAGCTAATTAACGTTACCGTTATGAAAGCAGACGTATAATGCTAGTTGGAAGGTAGCTAAGTAGCTAGCTTCCGTCCATTGCCCGGGTCATGTTGTGTGTGCGCTCCACGATGAGAACTAGACCTGAATAATAGATATTTAAAAAATCATAAACGCTAAACCACTGTCTGGCGCGTCAGTCCTTTAAATTAACCACCAGGGATATTAGCAGATGATATTATAGTTAATGTTTAATTTTCTTAACTCGTGAAAACGCGTCATCTCCTCCTGGACCGGACGGCCCACTTCGATCGACTACATCTGTAATCGATTCGATCGCCTGTGCCGTTGACTTCACATGTTTTTGACGTGATTCTGGGCCTCGCCCCCTTAACTGGTCACAAAGGTGATTTTTAACGGCTCTTCCCGAGGTGAAATGAGGTGAAGACGGTGAGCCGAACTTATAAAAGGGTATTTAAAAACCGGTTTGATTAATTTAGCTTTTTAAATCCACACAAGTTCCCCGGAAACCAGCTTTAATCCACAGCAATGGAAGGGAGAGACGGAGCTGCATCTCCAGCGTCAATGGTAACAGACACATAGTTTTTAATGTCATGTTCATAATGTGATTTAACTTGTTTGTATATAGAATAACTCAGATCTCTGTCGTTTAATTCTGCCAACAACATCAACAGTTCTCAAGCCATTCAAGTCTGACGCACATAAGAGGAACTAATAAATACATTAATGAGGCAATAAATACCAGCAACATTATTACCATGTAAGGGAAGCCATGTAACGCATGTGTTTTTGAGGAAGAGATCAGTTGTTTTTCTTGTTAATACTGGAATAAAATCCCCTTTTCCTAATGTTCCCAAACACCATGCTCCTTAAGTGTGTTTAGGCAGAAAGGGAGTTAAAATAAATTAGATTTAAGGGAATTAATACAAATCATATGTTTGAATCAGCGATTTCAGAATTTATAGAAAACAGTTGAATTAATAAATAATGTGTGAAAAGATATATTTAGTTGGATTCTTGAACTTCAGTGTTTCTAAAATCCTGGCTGTTATCCTACAAAAACTACTGTTCTGTATTTCCTCAAAACAAAGTAAGGAAAAAGCTCATCGCTCCAGAGTTAAAAACAACAACAACAACAACAACAAGCATTCATTGAAAATACCCAAAACATCAACACCTGATGTGATTCTTTTACTGTTCCGGGCTTTCGGTGTGTTCAGTCACATCACATTTCTTTACTTTGAGAAAGTATAAAAACTTTAACCTATCTAAATATATATATATATATATATATATATATATATATATATATATATATATATATATATATATATATATATATATATATATATTACAGCAAAGTGGATGAGGACGGATGTAATCACACATACTTGAGTAAACTGTATTTTAGTTGTGTGTTTTGAGTCTTAGAGAGTACAGTGCTAATACTGATACTTCTACAGGGAATCTCTGTACAGGACCAGCGAGTTCCACCCTCCAGTCCCGTGTCCAACACCACACCTGCTGCAGGTACACAACACACCCACAAGACAAATGTACCTGCAGCACACAACCATGACTGGGCTCAAAGTGTGTTATCATTCCATCCAGATCATTTATCAAATTCAAAATCACATCGCAATAATTTGTCCTGTAATCATATTTTTAATAATTACATTCTGTTTGAATTAATCTGATGTTCATTGCTTTTCTCTGTGTGTGTGTGTGTGTGTGTGTGTGTGTTGTGAAGCAGATGATTCACTGACAGATGAACCTCAGACCAGAGCAGACCTCTTAAAATGCGAGTCTTTTTTTTATGGAAGCCAAGAAAGACCATACTTTAACTAATATTCTAATTAAAAAGTAAATATAAAACATATATAAATGAATAAATAATCTGTCCTCTCACAGATTACTGTCACCTCACCCTGGACCCAAACACAGCGTACAGAGAGATGGTTCTGTCCGAGGGGAACAGAAAGGTGGAGCTCACGGATCTGGTCCAGGACTACCCTGACCACCCAGACCGGTTCTCCCACCTCTATCAGGTGCTGTGTAAAGAGGCTCTGTCCGGACGCTGTTACTGGGAGGTGGAGTTCGAAGGCTCTGTTGAAATAGCCGTGGCCTACAAAGACCTGGGCAGGTCGGACTATTATGCCGAGTGTGCATTCGGCTGCAACGACCAATCCTGGAGTTTAGACATAAACGGCGACAACAAGTGTTTCAGACACGGTGACGAGGAGACCGAGGTGCCGGAGCCTCGCTCCTCTCGGGTCGGCGTGTACCTCGACTACAAGGCGGGCAGTCTGACCTACTTCTGCGTCTGTGACACCGCGCTGCAGCTGATGCACAGAGAGGAGACCACGTTCACCAAGCCGCTGTACCCGGGACTGTGGGTCATACACACCGCCCGGCTGTGTGACCTGGAGCAGAGTGTCATGTGATGCAGGGCCCCAGGGTGACCTTCTGACTGCAGGGGTGTCGCACTCGGTCTCATCCACATCAGCATTATGATTGCAAGACGATATGAATGTATCCACTCTTTATCAAGTTACATAATTGTATCCGAGTTCTTCATTGAAGCTGACACCCAACGGCTGTGTGCAACATTGAAATGCACTGTGGGACATGTAGTTTTGGGGTATTATACTTCTGTAAAGCAGCATAAAATTGTAGTTTTTTTTGCAGTGGAGATGAGCGTTATCAATGCGTCTTAAAATAATCCATTTAATTTTGCATTTGTAGTTCTGCTAGTCTTACAAATATCACCTAATTGCCTTTTATGTCATTAAAATTAAACTTTGATTGTTCACGATAATCATGATTAACTGAACTATAAGTTTACCTTTCATGAGTATGTAATTAAAGTACTTGAAAGTGAATAGGTGTGTATGTTAGACAGGGAGAATACATTTGCTTGCACAGTTAGATGAGAAGGTTGATGAGACGGTAATCGTTGCCTAAAGACTGGAAACACGGAGAACGGCTAACAAAATAAGCCTCAAGGCAACTTTAAACGTCACTAATCAACATATTATATCTTATTCATTCAATCCTTCCAAAACTGAAGTGTAAAAAAAAAAAGTTGTGTGCTGAGTTAATGCTAAAATAATGCTAAGCTAAGCGCCTGCCAATGTGTCTTTAAATGAACAGACAAAGCGATATCGATCTTTTCATTCACAAAATGTCAAACAACTAAAAGTGTGAGGAATGGGCAACACTACACAGACAATGGAGCACACACACAATAATTAAAAATAATTTACATGGAGTTTATTACAACAGATTTTGATTCAGATCTCCGGTTTCAAGAATCTGAACATAACATCCCTTACTTTAGATTATGTTTGGCACTTATTTTCAAAGTGGCAGAGCGGTGTCGTAGCAGACATTATTGAGGGAGGAGCCGACGGCACCAAACGTGAAAAGTCCTGGAACAATAAACTAAAACCACATCATTACTTTGTCATGTAAATGAAAAATAAAAGGTCAAGGTTGACGTTGATTGTTGTGGAGCAGCCTGAAACGGTTGTTGGTGTAGCAAGTAACACATTCAGAAATCACTGTGCAGATGGCAATCAGTCTTTCAGGTGGTGAATTTTATTTCCTGCAGGATCAAATGGGTCTGAGCAGCTCTGGATCGGGGACCAATCACACTGAAGCTCCCTGGTGATGTCACAACGGTGATAAATGTGGTGGCTGGGCCACGTGGCTCTGGAACAAAGTAATCCTGTCCAGCAGTGTTCGTGGGATGTCTCTGATGACTGAAGGCAGGTCTTCATGTTGTAACGGGTAGATGACGACGCTCAGGGCCGAGCGCTCCACGGTCAATCTTCACGGAGAGAAAACACAAGGAGCGGGATTTCAGCTTTCTTTGCTATTTAATGGGACAGCTGACGCCAAAAAAAGGCTTTACAACAGCTGATGTAAAGCCTTGTTTAACGCTTATTTTTGAAAACTAAAAACAAAAGAAATATTATTTAAAGTTCAATATTTAGACTATTTTCCAACGCTATATCTTGCCATCACCCCGGGGAGCTGAAGCCATTGTATCCATCTATACTCTCTCTCACTCTTTTTTTAAGTCGTTTTTGGCCTTTTTTTGCCTTTAATTGAGAGAAGACAGCTTGAGAGTGGAAGGGGGGGAAAGAGGGGACGACATGCAGAAAGGGCCGCCGGGCGGACTCGGACCCGGGGGGCGGACTCGAACCCAGGGCCGCTGCAGTGAGGACTGAGCCTCGGTACACGGGGTGCCAACTCTACCACTGAGCTATCAGCACCCTCTATACTCTTTCTAGTGGTAAAAATATCCTTAATATAGCATTAACTTCATTGATTGATTAGCACTAAAATCTGATTTCTTGTGGACCCCCTGTGGGGATTCAGAAGTCGACACTATCCCTTTAATGTTTGGGACTTCACACACAAGCACTGACCTGTCCAGCAGAACTTTCTGCAGCGTCCGACAGGCCACCAAGGTGCCGCCCATGAACATGTGGCACATAACGACATGGCAGCAGCGCTCCATGAAGGTCTCCACGGCCGTCGGGTCAAAGGTCCCGCTGCGTGAGATAAGGCAGAGACGCTGCAGACGGGAGCAGCAGGACAAAGCCTCGAAGAACGACGCGTTGGCATTCAGGTAGGGCTGCTCTAACCTGAAACACAAACATCAGACAGCAATATCAGCTATTCTTTCCATTAAATACAATTACACCAACAGATACACGGCCCTATAGTTTGTAGTGAATAAAAGGAACAACCTTACATAAAACAACATATTTTAAACTCTCCACTACAAGGTAAATCTGTAAATTATATGGGGGATTCTCATAATTATAAACGGAAATATAATTTGCCAATTCATAATTTTCACAATAGGTTTTATCATTTAATTTGATTTCTAAGAAAACAGCTGAGAGATGATTTCATTATTGCTGTTTTTACAAAGATGGAGTCCATTCAGGAAAAATACATTAAATATGATAACAAATGAATAATAAATTCCTACATTTAGAAAGATGGACAAACCATTAATAATGGCATATAATAATAATAAAAATGGTGAATGAGCTGTCTGGTGCTTAGTGTTTGACATCACAGTACATGAAGGTCCACAAAGACGTCGTCTCACCTGAGTTCCTGTAGCTGTGTGCACTGTTTCAGCGTGTCCAGCAAGGCGGGGCTGTAGTTCATGGTTTTTAGTGATCCCATGTTGGCGAGGGATAATACCTGTAGGTCTTTGCACTGCGTGGTCAGCTGGACCAGCCCGGTCCCCCTGAGGACCCCGGGGAGCCCAGCCAGAGTCAGACGGCGCAACCGAGGCAACGCCTCGAGCGCCGCCAAGTGTGCGTCGCCGACCCCCCGTGCCCACGCACACATACCGCGGGGCTCCACGCTGGCACGGGTGCAGGGCTCGAGCCGAGGCAGCGCGGAGACAAAACCCGGACCGATCAGCTCGAAGGTCTCTAAAAAAGGGCAGCCGGCTAAGAGCAGGGCGAGCCCCGAGGTGCTGTCCCCTGACAGAGAAGGCTCTGAATCAGGCTTGTAGGTCTGGAGCCCCAGGCGGGAGGGCTTCTTCAACCCCAGGAACAACGGAGAGGGAGACGTGTTGTTGGTGGAGACCTGATGCGTGTTCAGGCCGTCGGACAGAGCGCAGGCAGGCAGCGTGAGGGAGCGCAGGTGTGCCAGTTTGGCCAAGCTGGCGCACAGGTGCGTTTCCCAGCCGAGCCCCGGCGAGTTCTCGTGGTGATAGTGCGTATGCATCAGATTCAGGTGTTTGATGTTGCAACAGACAACCGCCAACTGGCCCATGGTGGCGGTGACGAGCTGATCCTCCACGCTCCTGCACTCGGAGTAGAGGACCTTGTTGATGCCGCTGAGATTGAGGCTGGTCAGCTGCGTGGCGTCCCTGACTCCTCCCTCCAGCAGCGACTGGAACACCTGCGGCCACAGCGCCGGGCAGCGGCTGAAGCTCAGGTGCTTCGGGCTGTTTCCCTCCAGCGCTCGCTTTAGGGACAGGGCGTCCAGCCAGGAGCGAGGCAGCTGCAGGGCCTCCAGGTCACCTCGTTGACCCAGGCTCTGGGCCAGCGAGGGCGCGGCGGGCCAGTGAGCGGGGTTCGGCCCGGGAATCGACACGAGGAAAACCTTGAGACGCTTTGGAATGTGAACGCTGAACACTGCCAGGTAGAGTAGAAGCAAGGTCTGGTTAACCTAAGGACATCAACGCACAGATACACTGATGACAAACCGCGACAGTCTTACAGCGCATACTGCAGATATACTGGGATCATGTGACGTGTGTACGCGCCGCCACGCACTCACCTCTCCTGGCGCCAGCCTGGCAGTGAACTCCTCCAGCTGTTGGTAATGTGGCACGCTGCTCTGCCCCATCATCAGCTGACAGCAGACGCCGATTCCGTCTCTGGTGACGTCCGAGATGTCGAACTGCAGCATCAGCCTGAACACACACATTCAACGGCACGGCAGTCAGAGTGTAACACGGGGCCTTTAGACGGCAACGCGGCTGATTCATGGTCCGACATCGCCAGACCAGAACGCAACGTGCTTTGAGATGAGAAGAATGAATTCGAATTTAACGTCCCGACAGGAAGCACAAGAAGGTGAAGCACTGTACTTTTGTACAGTATTTTTAGTCGTGGCTCTCGGGATGTTGAGAGACAAAACATATCTCAACAACTACTCAATGGACATTCATGATCCCCAGATGATACACCATAAAGACTTTGGTGATCCCCTGACACTTCCTGTAGCACCGATAGCTCAGTTTTTATTGTTCCTGTGAAATATCCCAACATCTACATGATAAACCGTCCCAAAATGTGGGTCGATATTCATGGTCCCCAGTGGATACACCCTGATGACTTTGGTGACCTTGAGGTTGCCTTTTGTAGTCTCCACAGCTACGTGTTGATTGCCATCCATTTACTCAAACACCTGCCACACGAATGATCTCAGTGATGATCTCATCAGCTTGATGATCATCACAGAAACATGACAGGAAACACATTAGTGCACTGTGATGTCACGGGCCTCGTGTGAAAAGAGTCATACTTGCGGAGTTGGGCGCAGCACGGCACCACGCCGTAACTCGGCGTCAGCAGCGTCTGTCTGAGCTCCGACAGGCGGCTCAGCGAGTCCACCGCCTCCGAGCTGAGCTGAGCCGAGTTGAAGCCCGCCGTCACGTCGAAGGCGAGGGATCTGAGCAGCGAGAGGGAGGAGAGGAGACGGGAGAGACGCAGGGAAGTGAGGCGGCAGCCGGTGACGTCGAGGTGCGTCACGCCTCTGCAGCGGGCGAGGAGGTCCATGGTGGAGCCGGAGAACCAGTAGCAACCGTTCAGGCTGAGGGACTGCACCTGATTGGACAGCTGCTTCAATAGATGCCGGACCAGCAGATCGTCGGCCTGGTGGGAACAAAGAAGGCGTTGTCCGTCGGTTCAAACGCAACAAGTCTTCCACTGTGTTTTTGAAATACACAGAAAGGTTCATCTTTACCAGATACTCCTCAGACAGGCTGACGTTCGTGAGCAGGGTCTTGTCGTGGCACAGCGTGTGGAGCTTGTGGCAGACGTTTGCCACGTTCAGCACCAGGTCGGACACCGGGACGTGGCGGAGGATGCACAGCAGGATCTCGTCAGACAGATCCGACATCCCCACCGAGGTCGAGGACATCGTGTCCTCGTCGAACACGGCCTGAGACAGACGGAGACACGGCGTCACGGTTAGCTGCTCTCCATGTGTGGTCGGACAAATCTTCGGAAAGAGTGATGGAGATGCTGCAAATCTTTTTGACAAATTTCTGTAACCTTGTATTTTCCGACAATAAATCATTATCTTATCTTATTAAAAACACTAGACTATGGCTGGACAGGATGATGATTCATGCTCTCGTATTAAAGACAATTACTGCAACACTCAATCTTTATATTTGGCCTCAATACCACATATTTGTGATTATTTAATTTGCCAGTCTTACATTTTGAACGGTTTCCGATTAAATATGTGATTTTACAACATGACTTGACATGGTTCTATCTCTTACAAGATGAATATTTAACCAACATTTACAGTCGAAGCGTCCATCAGTGGAAAGACATGAATCTGTAGTATGGCTCTGGATTACGTGACGTCAGCTACGAGACACTTTGCAGCCATGTACAGGAAGGTTCACGTTAATAATCAGGCGCCGAAGCGTCGCTGTCCATCTGTATGTTATGTTCTTCGGCGGGTTTTTCCGACCACACCGTCTGTAACCATTAACGACACTTGGTTTGGGAAACTTTGCCGGGATGTGGGTGGATCCCGGTGCGACCTAACTTAGCGTTAACGTTAGCGAACGTCGCTTGAGCCGGTGTAACCGTTAGCGCTAACTACTCATGGGTCTGTCGGTTTGACCCACCTGTACAATCTGTCGGTCCATGTCCTCTGAAATCCCTCTCACGGTGCCGCTCATCGTCACCTGGGTCGGTTTAAAGACGTGGTTTCAGGCTGTAGACGTTCATCCGGCCGGACAACGCTTCATGGTCCGAAGCCGTTTCTTTACGTTGATCACACAGGCGGCGCCGACCGTTGACAGCACGGATCACGTTCGCTGCTGCACATTGACGGAAGTCTGTCAGCGACGGACACACTTCCTGTCGGTCACAAAAATAAAATAATAAATAAATAAAATCAAAGTTTTTTAAAAGTAATTTACCATTTTTATCACGTTCATTTAAAAAAAAAATGACCTTCGTAAAAATCCAATGAATTAAAGATGGAAGTTTTAAAAAAGTAGTCGTGTAAATAAATAAAAAGGAAACAAATCAAAGCAGTTTTTTAAAAGTAATTTCCCATTTTATCATGTTAATTTGAAAAAATGCCCTTCCTAAAAATCCAGTGAGTTAAAGATAAAAAAGAGTTTAAAAAAAGGAGTCGTACTTTTCAATATAGTTTAAAAAATAGATTAATATTTATAGAAGTAATAGTAACGATAATTTACCGTTTTAATGAAAAATGTATGGTTTTAATCAGATGTGGAGAATAGTAATATTTACCCCAGTATGATATTGTACACTATTAATATTTGTTGTACCTTGTCTATACATATGTACAGTAGATGTATATACTGTGATTTATTTGTGAATCATTCAAAAGAGTTAATAAAAATAATTATGCATATAATATAGAATTATTTTTTAAAAAATTATTAAAAATAGCAATTACTCATGGTAAAATTACTCACAAGTGCATTTCCTGCATTCAAAAAAATAGTATTAGTATAATGGTGCAGGGAATACATGTGTGTTTGGGGAATTTATTCAGTCAAAAATGGAATTTAGTAAAGCGCTATATAAATGAGGACCATTTAGGAAACATTTTGTTTTATTTTGGGGATGTACAGTATATGTACTGTTTGGGTTCAATCATTTTGACCGAAAAATTAGGAACTACAAACTAGTTCTGTTATGCGAAGTTATTTGTCTCTTTTGTTTCAAGTTCTGCTTAAAGATTCATTTTCCAATATGTAGGAACATCCATCCACCCATCCATTGTCTAACGCTTATCCTGTATTCAGTGCAAATTCCACCTTTATATGCATATTTTTTGAATCTTATGGAGTTCTTTAATTGCAAGTTGTTTTACCTGTACTGTGTTCTTGTATTGTTCAGTCAAGTTATTTGAATTGCCTTGGTGTATGAAATCCATGCCTGGGAAATTACAGTAAGAACTTCTCAAACAGGTTCCTGTATGGCACATACTACATACATAGCAGTTTTTCCACAACAGACCAAAGTATTCAAATATGCTCAACTTCTGCAACAAGAATCCAGCACGAGTTTTAAAGAGACATTGAAATGTTAGGAATTACTTTAGTCCGAGTGTACTCGTCTAGACATTGAGCATTTATTTACACCAACACTTTCTGCTGTGAGATTTAACCTTCAGTGTGAAGCAACAGGTTAAACTTTCAACAAAAATAAGTGTGAAAGACAATATAAATTCTGAGAAGTTTAAAATTAGTTTCCTTTAAAAGTTGAATGAACACGAAATAGACAAACTGGAATCTCAGACATGTGCGCTTTATTGGGTCATTGTGTACACCAGAGGCTTGAAACCCCAAGCACAAACCTTCATTAAACCCCCATACAAGGTAGAAGCTGTCTTTTGCATAATGACAAACAAACTGGACCAAGTATCGTTTAAGGCTGAAAGTACAAAAACAAAAGATTACATAATTTACATAAGCAATACTACAGGTCTGTTGGGCAGTGGGCCCACCAGAGAATAAACCTTCATAGAGGCAAATAAGGTGGTGAACAAACACATCTGGAATGACCTACACAAACACGACAATGGACATCATGTTCCTCACACATTCACACCGCCTGGGACGCTCTGTACTTCCTTTAGAGTTTCTCCCCATCAGGGGGCAAGGTGCCATAGCCATTAGTGATGAGGGGAAAAATGGGAAGTGGTGTTCTGGGCTCAACATACACCAGTGTGTTGGTGTGAGCATGTATGCAGAGCCAGTCGTTTGGGTTTGTAGCAGTGTGTTTTGGGGGAGGGGACTGACAGTCTTGTTTAGAAGCACTTCCTGTGGACAATGCTGGGGCCGGACTCATCGTACTCCTGCTTGCTGATCCACATCTGCTGGAAGGTGGACAGGGAGGCCAGGATGGAGCCACCGATCCATACAGAGTACTTCCTCTCTGGGGGAGCAATGATCTGCAAGGAACAAGATAAAAAAAAATAGAGTGTTATGATAATGAAATCAACCCATGAGTGTTCAATGTGGGAGATATTGAATATTGCATTAACCATGTTTGCCCACTGTGTGGCAGTAGAGGTACAGAGCTTTCTAGAACAATTTTTCTGCATCAGTGCCTCAGGTGAGGATGAGAGTCAGTAACGAGATATACCTTGATCTTCATGGTGGTGGGTGCCAGGGCAGTGATTTCCTTCTGCATACGGTCAGCAATGCCAGGGTACATGGTGGTACCTCCGGACAGCACAGTGTTGGCGTACAGGTCCTTACGGATGTCCACGTCGCACTTCATGATGCTGTTGAAGGTAGTTTCATGGATACCGCAAGACTCCATACCTGTGGGAGGGTGTAAAGTAGAACGTTAATGTGTGTGCCACATACTCTCAAATCTGCTGCTACAATGCCTTATGCATCCCAACAGTTTAACTCCATCCATTAATGTAATGTATATTTCAGCCAGTTTCTGACATAACTTACCAAGGAAAGAGGGCTGGAAGAGTGCCTCGGGGCAACGGAACCTCTCATTTCCGATGGTGATGACCTGTCCGTCGGGCAGCTCGTAGCTCTTCTCCAGGGATGAAGAGGAAGCAGCAGTGCCCATTTCTTGCTCAAAGTCCAGTGCAACGTAACACAGCTTCTCCTTAATGTCACGCACGATCTCACGCTCGGCTGTAAAACAAGAAAAGACATTTTTAATGTGAATTCATTTTTTTGCCAGTTTCTCTCCTTAGCTTAAAATGTGAGCTTGTTTTGAAGAGACAGTTTGTGTGCCAACCTGTGGTGGTGAAGCTGTAACCCCTCTCAGTCAGGATCTTCATGAGGTAGTCTGTGAGGTCTCTGCCAGCCAGGTCCAACCTGAGGATGGCATGGGGCAGGGCATATCCCTCATAGATGGGAACTGTGTGGGTCACACCATCACCGGAGTCCATGACGATACCAGTGGTACGACCAGAGGCATACAGGGACAGCACAGCCTGGATGGCCACATACATGGCAGGGGTGTTGAAGGTCTCAAACATGATCTGGAGGAGAAAGGAGACCAGATATTAGCCATTGGCTCAGTGAGTCAACATTAGCTGAAGTAAGCTAGCATTGGTTAGTACTGAAAAAGCACAGCAAACTGGCATTTTTTTGTTAAGAGTTGTTACAATAACCTGTACTTGAGTTTGGTCAGGTTAACCGAGTAAGTTCTAACACCTGGTGCATCATGCTGCCACCAGTGTAGTTAGCTTTTCATCTACCTTAGCTTATGGTCTACAACACTATTTGAAAACAGCAGTGACCATGCTGCAACAAGAGTCATTCCTGATGCATCTCAGTGCAGAGAGATAGAAACCTGAAGCATCCGCAGAGATGATAATATCAGCACAGGATAGAAGAAACCTGGAGATTGAAGGAGCAGGAAGGAATGGACAGATTGAGCGGAAGAAACGGCTGAGCTGCAACACATTTCCCGTTGCAGGGGCCCTGCAGGTGAGCCGAGCGAGATTCCCAAGTTAGGAAATTTGACAATGTGTCATCCATTTTTACCTGGGTCATCTTTTCCCTGTTGGCCTTGGGGTTCAGGGGAGCCTCTGTGAGCAGGACTGGGTGCTCCTCGGGGGCAACTCTCAGCTCGTTGTAGAAGGTGTGATGCCAGATCTTCTCCATGTCGTCCCAGTTGGTGACGATACCATGCTCAATGGGGTACTTCAGGGTCAGGATACCCCTCTTGCTCTGTGCCTCATCACCAACATAGCTGTCTTTCTGGCCCATACCGACCATCACACCCTAGTGAAGAAATCAGGAAATAAGAGTCAAAATCAAGATAAACTAAATCCAGGGAGAGATTTTACAACCTTTTAGAATTATATAATATGCAGAAACTGTACCTGATGCCTGGGGCGTCCAACAATGGAGGGGAAGACGGCACGTGGAGCATCATCTCCTGCAAAGCCAGCTTTGCACATACCAGATCCGTTGTCGACAACGAGGGCGGCGATTTCGTCATCCATTTTCTGGACAAAGAGGGATGAAAAGGAAGGGGGGGGGGGGGGGGGGGTTAAAACATGATGCTCTGTGTGACACATCTGGCAATCATCAACTCGATTAAAGCAGTGTCATTATGGAGACTGGACGCTGGATGTCGCAGTGGCGCGGGTCCCAGATCAGATCCAGACCCGAGAAAACAAGGCAGTTTCTCGCTCGGTCTGGATGTGGCCATATAAGGCAAAAGTGTGTGAGAGAGACAGAGACAGAGACAGAGACAGAGAGAGAGAGAGAGAGAGAGAGAGAGAGAGAGAGAGAGACACACAGAGAGGCTTAGAGACGGCGGCGGCAGCCCGGCCCATGAAGCCGCCCAGCGTGTCGTTAAATCTCAAAGTGACAGAGACAGACAGGCAGGCAGGCAGGCAGACAGACAGCCACTCCCTTCGCCGGGAAAAAAAAAAGCCCACCACTACGGAATCAAACGTGCACGCGCCGCTAATTGAGTTGCTTTTAAATTAGCATCCACCCATCGTCATCCAGTGCACCTTTAATGTCGTGACCAACTCCAAGCCAGGTGACGTCACGTTGACTTGAAGTGTCAAAATGAATCCGCTGCCTGTGACAGAGCAACCTTTGACCATGTCTACACGCCTCTCTGCACTTTTTTTTAAAACGTAATCCCGTCTAATCTGCAGTCATCCGTCTGTCTCTGCGTGCGCGTGTGTGTCTGTCTGTGTGTGTGTGTGTGTGTGTGTGCGTGTAACCAGACTCTGAGAGACCATGCCAAAACTGATGCAGATGATTACATGTAAGCGAGAAGGTCAAGCATTTCCCCCCTCTTTTTCCCCCCCCCAAAGCAGTCCGGTTTGATTAACCGATGACAGCGCGGAGTAGTCGTGTGATTTCACATCACCTGTTCAATATGAGGCGACATCATGTCAAACACATGTCTACACTTGAAAAAAAAACAGCCAACTGTAACTGCGGAAGTATAAAGTTAATGAAGATGGGCTAAACAAAAAGCGCATTTAAGCTAGCAGTTCCAAACGGCTGTTTCAACTTAACGCCGGTGGAGGAAAATTCAGTTCGCCCGGCTAATAAAAATGAAAATAAATAAAACATACACAAAAGCATTACAACACCTCTCGTTCACCATGTCTGCAGTCGTCTTACCTGTTAAGAGGGAGGGTTATCGGTTTAGGAAGGCTGTGACTGAGCGCTACACTCCGGTAGGGTTTAGTGTCTGAACTTGACTGCAATGGAGGCCAATAAATCGCAGGGTTTTATCAGAGCTCGCGCTGCAGCCCCCTCTCCATATAAGGAGAACTTTCCGCACAGCGCCCTCTGATTGGTCGCGCCGCCTCCACTGGGTGTGGCTCATGCAGATAACCGTTCCTGCGCTCTGACAAGACAGTGGGGACATGGACACACCAAGCTATAATGCTATCAACAATTAACCTGGGGGGTCGTTATATATATATATATATATATATATATATATATATATATATATATATATATAATATATATAAAACATATTTCACACACGTCTTCATCATTATTTATTATGATGATCCCAAATGGGGAGGGGAACAAATCACTGCTGCTATGTGGTTCTCTGTTGAGATAATAATTTGTTTTATGTAATTCAGCCTGCCCTTTTAAAGTTTTAATCCCTGACATCATCCACGTTGAGGAAGGGATCCTGATTACACAAACTCTCCGCCACGTTTTTGATTCATGTGTTACCGTCTTCCTGTTCTATATTTGTGTGTTTGTGGGAAAAGTGCAAACGAGAAAAACAACAGACAAACAGATCCAAGGACTGTGTGTAAATCTAATTTGAAGTGACTGGCATGAAGGGGAATGCAGCAGAATCGGACTGCACTGAAGACTTATGCATTTGTGAAAAATTCATGGCGTGGTTAGTAGTGCCAGGTCATCGGTGGTTAGTCTCAGGGTCACTGACAGCCCTGTTAACACCGTGATTAACACGTCTGCCCTGGCATACCGATGTCTCTTTCCCACACACACACACACACACACACTAGTGACAGTGATACATGTGGTCAAGCTTAGCCGGGGTATGTTTACAGCAAACACTCAGGGGGCTGTAAATCTCTTATCTTATCATCACTTGTACTATGAAGTGAGTGGAGGGGTGCAAACTAACCTGGCTCGCCTTGATTTGATGCAACAGACAGGTGTGTCATTTCCGGAACATACCTATATTTGGTGTCAAGATGTAAACCGTGAACGGCCTTATGAAGTCATCACTTAGGAATGAATGTGACCCATTTTCATACGCATGTACCTCCATCCGATAGATGAGAATTGTCCGGCTCTAACCTGGAATACTTGTTTTAGCACTTGTTTTACTTTTGTGACGAGACACTTGGGAGTTGCCTGGCAAAGCTCATCTTATAAGTTGACCAAAAGTCTTAAGTGGGTGGGTCAGGGTGCTGTTTTAACTCAATAAGGGCACCGGACAAAGACTCATAAACTTACAGTATGAATTCCCTGTGTGCCAAATAAGGATATAAGAGAGCCGGCTCACCAAGGGAGACAGGAAGTAGGCTTCACAATGCTTCACTTTTGCAGATGCACACAGGAAGTGACCACATGGACCCACAAACACACCTAATGGCCGGATTCGGCACCAAGTATGGAGCACCTAAGGATAACATAGAAGGGGGGAGGGCTTCTGAATGATCAGAGAATTATTTTTATTTTTTTTCAGAGTGGCATTATCCTGCTCTTGACAGACACTAAACACACACACACACACACACACACACACACACACACGTATCGACTCAGGACAGGACAACCATCCCTTTAAGAGTTCCTTTGGATGACGTCCATATAAGGAGATATTGGAGCTAGTCACATGGGGGGGAAGAATGCACTGCTCAGGTCATGTGACCAGGCTGAGGAAGTGAATGAATCTCCCTTTTTAAGGCTGTGTATGTGCAATGTTGCTTTAGGTTTCATGTCTGCATCCTTCACCAGTTCACAGAGGTTCAGATGGAGAAAGCAACACATCACCAACGTTGTATGATTCATTCGTTTTAGTTTCTTTTTTTTTTACTTTTTACTGTCTCCCTGACAGATACTTCCTCTCATTATATTTCCACAGGTCATTTCATAACTCGGTGTCGTGCCTGACTCATGCATGCATTACAACACACACACACACACACACACACACACACCCTGCATTGCTCACTCGCACAGTCAGAGAAATTCACAGGCCCGGCTCTTGTCTGACTAAGACCATATATGGAAGAAGCTAGCAGGTAGCTTCTGACCACTTCTCACTCATCCCTATCTCTCTCTCTCTCTCTCTCTCTCTCTCTCTGAAACACACATTGGACTCTCTTCCTTTATTTGCCACATTTCCTTTCTCCTGGAATCAGCCACTCCCTGCTTCTGTTTTTTTCCCTCTCTCTCTCTCCATGACAGGGACAATTATAGCAGTGCAACACAGTCTCTGGAACAGTCTCCCCCAGTCATTTATGGCATCACATTCCAGCTGAGGTTCGTACACAGCATTGAGGGGACGGGCTGGTTTCTGTGTGTGTGTGTGTGTGTGTGTGTCTAGCGAGACAGAGAGAGGAAGAAGGTATGCAAAATAGTCGTTGAAATGTAATATCAGAAGAAGTCACAGTTCTACACATTGGTCTTGCCGTTCTAACCATTTCCGGGTCCCAAACTGAACATGGAGATGCAACCTTTAATTGCACCACAGAGCTGTAACCACGGCCAGAATAGGGGGCATTGCATGATGCTGCCATTTCACTGTTCATTTGTGAAAGGGGGGGTTTTTCTACTTTTTCTGCAAATCACGCGAGCAGGAAATCCTGTTTGCACTTCCCTTTTCCATGGACACGTGACGCCGCGATGATCATGATCTGAGGGCTGCTAAAGTAGAGGAACACTTCAAAAAGCACTGTGGGGAAAGTTCTCCAAATGTGTCATGTTCTTTTGCCTCTTGAAATTGGGTCAGAATGAAAAAAAAAAACATGTTGACGATGACTAAATTAAATGAATGATGTCGCATGAACATTATTAAGTTAAATTAAATAAGAAATTAGATTAGACCAACTAGGCCTACACCATATTTGGGGCTCAAAGTAAAAAACACATTAAAATATGTTGACAAAATCTCTAAACTAGACTTTGAGAATCGTCCCTCTGTTCAAAAACACCACAACATTAGATACAGTAATAATGTAGGACACACTTTAGTTGATTTTTGTCAAATTAAGCAACAACCCGGGGCTTTTGGGGCAGAAAAAGATATCCTTAATTTCTTTTAGGTCATAATTTATATTTAAATGGTTTATGCTGTACTTTCTATAAATCGTTTTAATGTGTTTGTTTAAACAAACTTACATTTTCAAAATAAAAGCACAAAAAAAACCCAGAATACATTCATTCTTGCCCTGAGTAAGATTTATGTTTATTAAAGCATCATAAAAGATGTGCCACATTTAAACAGCCTCCTTGTTTTTCTATCTTTACAGTAAATCCCACATTTTATCAGAGGGATAAGAAACAGATTGTAGCATCAAACTGGAACAAATCTAACAAAGAAATATACACTTATATACACGTACACACATTTACACATATGGTTTTACCGTTTTTCATTCACAAAACCAGAACATTTGAAGACCGAGACTCAAGCGGTCCAGCTCTTCCCCAGGTCCACCAGCTCCATGCCTTCACAGTAGGACCGGGGCCTCGACACCCTCACCTGCTGTCACAGGGAAACGACACACAATGAGCCCCGATGTGCATCTCCCCTCTTCCCTCACACTCGCACACAGTCAGACACTCACTGTGGGCGTCCGGTGGGAGGCCAGCTGCTGCAGAAGTGGGAAGGGGGTCCACTGAATGGGCTCCACGGGCCAGCTGCAGACAGAAAGGTCGCTGGCCTTCCCCGAGTCCAGCACACCCTCCCCCATGCTCATCTCGCTGCCCCTCCACCCATACTGAGAGCTGCAGGGAAGACGGAGAGCCACGGGATTATTTACACAGAATCACTGTGTGTGTGTGTGTGTGTGTGTGTGTGTGTGTGTGTGAAGGAATGTCACTTTTTGGCAAGAAAAACTTAGAGTGAAAGCTAAAAATACACACGAGGGAAAAGCAAGAAATGTCGTTTTATTCATTGATTGGTGTTAATGAGTTACACATTTAGTTTGGGAGGATTATTAATAGTCAATATTCCAATGAGATATAGATCATAAATGTTATGTTTAATGTCACTTTTCACTTTACTGACTTGCTTTCAACGTTGGGGATACTTTCAATATTTCTGTATCATCGATTGATATATAAAATAAGAAAGGGCCGATGGGAATGAAAATAATTATCACTCAAAAGCTCGACAGGCCTTTTTTTAGCATCTTTCAGCCTATTGTTTCGGTTTCACGGCTCACAACTTGTAAAGTTTTGTCTTTCTATCATCCCTATTAGTGTCAACTGGAGATGCAGACTGAAAAAGCAGACAGAGCTCAGATAAATGACTGCACACTGCCTCTAACAAGGAGTTAGCAGCTAATAATGAACATTTGATTTATATTTGTTCATCTTGACAAGAAGTAAGACTTGAAATTAAAAACAATACCACCTTCGAAGTGTGCTGATGTTTAAAACTTCCCACAACAGCTTTTCAAGCAGATTTGAAAGTTTGATAGTTTTTCTTTTTCTAAAAAGGACCAGTGTGTCTGATTTAGTGGCATCTTTAAGTCAAAGGGTTCCAGATCAGTAATTTAAAACTGCAGATTGTGTGTGTGCGTGTGTGTGTGTGTGTGTGTGTGTTTCTGCTTGATTGCTCTACAGACGCCCAACTTAACATTTCCCCGGGAGCAAAAGCAAACAGCTGCTTTCTGATTCTTCTGACAAACCAGCCTGTTTACCATCATAACCACCGTTTCAGTGGCTTTAAACAGACGCAGTATGATTTGTGATTTAACAGCCAATAATTATTCTCATTTTCATCGTGAATCATCAAAAACATGAGGGTTTTTGTAGCGATCTTTACCAAAGAAAGATATTTTACAGTTATTTAATTACAAGACCATCTTTTTTCTTTACTTATTCTTTTTTCTGCTTCTTTTTTAACTGTTTTATTTTCTTATATGGAATCAAATCACTGTGTTGACTGTATCTGTATGGACCTTTAGGGTTGGGAGGGGATGCTGGGAGATGGTTTGGGGAGGTTTGTTTTTTTTAAAAGAAGGAGGGATTGAAGAAAAACTCATTAAATATCTTATCTTATATATTATATAACTGTCATCTGTCCTTCACTAAGAAAATAGAATAATAAAAATGATGATGTAACTTCATGTTGTTTACTTGACAGCAGAGTATGGGCACATGTATATTCTATTGTATGCAATGCAATTGTGTGTGTGTGTACCTGTGTGGGTAGATTGTATTGATGCGTGTCCCGTGGCTGGGGCAGGTGGAGGCCAGCGACAGCGTGTCGTCATGGTAACAGCAGGGACGGTCGAGCGCCCGCAGGTGCAGCAGCTCATCGGAGCGTGTAAAAGCGGGATTATCTAGTGAGTCTGCTGATCCTGCCCACGAACGCAACCAGAACCGTCCTGACAGCTCATCAAAATGGTTGAACCTGCGATAGCTGCACACAAACAAGGCATGATGGGGACAGGAGGCTATTCACAAGGGGCAATATTTACTGGACCTGCTGCCACTTCATCTGGGCTGGAGGAAGAATACATCTTTTATATATATATATATATAAAATAATAATAATTTTATATATATATATATATATATATACATTTAAAAAAATAATAACTATATATACAAAAATGTAAAAATAATAATAATATATATATATATGTAATTATTATTTTAGTTTATATATACACATATATATATCAAAATATAAAAAAATAATAACTATATATATAACAATTAAGTAAAAAATAACTATATATACATATATAAAAATGTAAAAATAATTATAATATTATATATGTAATTATTATTTAGTTTATATATATATCGAAATTGTAAAAAATAACAATATATAGTTATATAAAAAATGTAAAAAAAAAATTACACCATGTGTCTCAATGACCCAGGTGTAATTAATTCATGCATAACATTTGTTTGGCGCTATAAAATACAAGACATTTGCAAATTATTCCAACTTTATGGGCAACCCTGTATGTATAATTATAATATTATTTGTATTTCTTCTCACTGGAGAAACAAATGGCAAAAGTCAACTGGAAGGTAAACATAAGTTGATTAAACATTGCTCTGCTGTTGATGCTCTCTCCTACTGTTGATGAGACACTCTGGATTAAAGGCTTAACTTCAGGCTGGACTTTCTTTGTCCGTGTCCATGGCCAGTATTAGAAGTTAATCTCAGGATGAAACTGCAGCGTCTCGGTTAAGGTGGATCAAACTCATCCCAGACGACAAGCGTCTCCACATAAAAACGTTGACCAGAGCGCCTTTAAGAGGCGAGGAAGCTCGATGTCTGTTTGAATCTGTCGAAGCCTGCCGCTATCTTCATGTTCATCGTTTGATGTGTTGAGGTTCAGGTCTGGCCCAACACACATTTGAATTCAGCCATACTGTAACAGCTTCCAGGAGTCAACAGCACAGGCTTCTGGATGTGGTTTGGGAGAGTGTGACATCTAGTGGACATTTACTGTAACTACAAGGACTGTTCCTCTCAGTGATCTCCCTCAAGGTTTCCATTGTGGTATGGCCATGTATGTCAGATTGTCTGTATATGTGTTGTTTGAAAGGTCCATTCAGAAGCCCATAGAGACTGTTCACTGTTCCTATTCAACACGTTTGTTTTAAGCAGACACATCCTCCAAACATTGAATTGTTTACACATCTTATGTCGTGTTCAGGATTGACTAAATATATATTTAAGCAAGCAAAGTAACAGCGTTTGATTTCATTTCAAACCAGATTTCTTTTTAGTTTAGCAGGTATGATTTAAATATCTATTATTATTATTATTATTATTATCATCATCTATACCTCAGATCTTCCTCAATGTCAGTGTTTTGGTTCATTTTTTAAAACAAACAAAATTACTTTCAAGAAATCTTAAGCCAAGAGGGAAAAATTAAACACCAGTGTATGGTTTACATTTGGTATGACCTTGTCATTTGCAAGTGCCTTCATCATTTCAAGTGTTACTTAAAAAGAGAAAAAAAAAAGTATTCTGTAACGTACCTGCTCCGGGTCTGATCCACTTTGGCCTGGATCAGAATGGCTCGGTAGCGCCGCACCGCCACGAGGGCCAAAATGCCGATCACCGTCACTATGACGAGCAAGACGGCAAGACACGCGCCCACGAGCCGCGCTCGGGTCATCCTCACGTCGCACCTCCGCCCCATGTACCAGAAGTCCTCTCCTACCAGGCAGCTGACACAGGACAGGACATTTACATGGACTGGACGAGGAAAACCCGGCGTATGTGCTGGGTGCCTCCGTGTGCTCTTACCGGCACACTGGGAGCTGGCCGCCCGGGTGGTGAGTGCAGATGCCGTGGTGGTGGCAGTAGTCAAAGTGGCAGACGGAAGAGCAGCTGTAGTTGGAAGTGCCCGGCTGAAACACACACTCGTAGCCTGCTGGACACTGCAGCAACCAGTCACACACATCGGCCTGCAGACCTGCAGGGAAGACACGGAGGAGGCCACTGTTTAAATCCCCCTTGGTCCAAAAAATAACATCACTTATGATTTTAACCTTATTAGACTTTGTCTGAAATTGTCATAATAAGCACATTCTTGAGATCTTTGACCACCAGAATCTAAATCAGTTCATTCTTGAGGTCGAGTGGGCGTTGATGGCGGTGCGGAGGCTTGAAAAGGCCGTTTCCAGCCGTCAAATGAAAAGTTAAAATGATGCATTTGTTGAGGACTACTTTCTGTTTCACATTCACCGTGCAACATCAAAAGTGATAAGAGATTACATGCCACAGTAACAAGTTTAATATCCGAGTTAATCCGATTTCTCGTAACTAGATTGTGCGTCTAACTGAGTTATAATGTTTACATGAGCCCGTCTGGAACTGGGTTAATGAGATAAGCGGGTTAAAGAACGGCATTCCAGCAGAGGAGATCTTGGACCAGGTTCTGACATTTTATTAATATCTGTTCACAGACTTTTGTTTGCTTCAAATTTGACACACAGAGTTTAAAATCTGATTGAAATCAGACGTGTGAGGAATGTGATCACACAGAGGAAAGTTCACAGCTCTGCATTACAGTCTACACTAAGATTACATGCTCCTATCCTTAATGACTGACTGGAGGACTATGAAAGGATTTGGAGACTGATGACAGACCACTACAATGCTGCACATGCAGTAGTCTTCATCACCACTAGGTGGCTCTGCTCAGGGACGGGAGGTTACCTCATCCTTCTGTGCCATGTGTTAGTCTTTCTGTTTATTTTGTTTTCTTGATAGTTCTTTCGTTGTTTCTTTAATATTAACTTTTATTGCTTTCTATTTTTTATTGGTAAACATTTAAAATATGCCCTCTGAGTGAAAAGTCAGTTATTGACATGATGGACCTCACCCAACTCAATTTATTAGCCCTTTCTATTTGTATTTTGACTCTGATGGACCTCCTTCTCAGGTAATAGCCACTAACCCGGCTGGAGAAATGAGGTGAGAGAGGAAACATCTACCTCCCAGCGTGATGTTGGTGATCTTGGACGACCTGAAGCTCCTCCCATCACAAACGGCCTGAGCCAATCCCGTTCGTTCCAACAGCGACGTGGCTCCCGTCCTGCCGAGCCACTGCAGGGCGCCGCTGGTTTTAAACTGCACCAGACTCTGCACCGCATGGCCACTAAAAAAAAACAACCCAGAATGCTTCTTGCTCTTCTAACAACATTTGCAGATCATCAGCACATAGCAACTAGTTAATTTGACAATGCATATTAATGAATTGTTGAAAGTCGACATATTTGAGCATTTAGCAGCGAAGAGAGCCAAATATTTCCCTCCTCACACGAGAACAAACACATGATTTACGTTTGTCACTTGGCCAGGAACTTCAAATGAACACTAATGTGGGCCGTGTCTGCTGGACGTTTGCCAGAAACAACTTAACAGCGTGTTAAAATGTCAGAGTCGTGTTTACGACGTGTGACTTGAATTAAGCGGGGCTTCGCGTCGTTACATTCTCCACGAGGCCTCACCTGCTCCAGACTCCCAGCAGCCTGCTGAACCCCGGGGCTTTCCGGAGGTACGGCTCCACCTGGAAGACACGGGAGTGAGGACATTTCTGCACGCCAGTGTGTGTGTGTGTGTGTGTGTGTGTGTGTGTGTGGGCATGATCTCTCACCCATGCTGTGGTGTCTTCCTCCAAACCAGGAGTAAAAGCCGATCTGGATTCTTCTACAACGATCTGCAGCAGCAGCTCGATCGACTCCACTGGACAGAAAACAGGAAAAAACCTGACATCCCAAACTATTATTTATCTACACACACCTGTACTCTTGGAGGGACAATATATCGAAATATCGATATATCGTGATACTCCCTGCAGCGATGTTATCGATACACTGGCACCAAATATAATTTAAATCACATTTATTTCTTTAGATTTTTATTAAAATATGCCTCACCAGAGTCACTACTTCATGACTCCTCTTGGCCTTTTGCCAGTTTATGTCTATAATGGAATGATGTCACGTATGTTGTTAAAGAGCGACTAAGTTAAGACTCTGCACTTTGTTTCACAAACTCTGTGAAACTGAAACCACAATGGAGTGAATTAAGACATTATTTCCTGCTTTTGCCTTTTCACTGGTATTTTCTCTCCTTCAGATACACAGATATCGTGATGCATATCGTAGACGATTTCTTGCAATATATTGTGTATCGCGATAATATATCGCGATATCCTGGTGTACGCTACCTGTGACACCGACGGGTCGGTCCGGCACGATGTAGAACTTGGGCGTCTGACTGGTTTCGGAGCTCCAGCTAGAGGCTGAAGCAGAAGGTGTGAGCGTCACGTGGTTCTCCTGGCCGGGAGGCGACGAGGTCGTCCTCAACGGAGCTCCAGCTGTGGGGGTTTGTCTCATCGTGCTGCTCCGAAACCTTTTCTCTACATCTTCCACGCCGCCGCCTCCATGTCCGTCTCCTGCAGTCGTGCGTGAGAGCAGAGGCGTCGTGGTGATATAGCTGTGGGGCTCTTCAGTAGAAGATGGCGAAGGCGGGGGATTCTGTGTGTGAGGTGCGTGGGTAAAGGTCGATGTGATTGTTTGTGAGGGTACGGTTGGTGTCTCATGGTTGGGGGGGGCTGTGTGTTGCTCAGTGGCAGCGGAGGGCGAAGGCAGGGGGTTGTTGGTTGGACTAGCAGGAAGTGCAGTGTGTGTTTGGAGCGTGTTCGAAGGCGGGGATGACAACGTAGGGACGGGAGTCGGCGTATTTGTGGATGCGTCTCTCCTTCAAGGGCGTGTAAACGGGACCAGGGGTGTACGCTTCAGAGTCCGTAGTGGTTCCTGGGGGGGCTGAGGTCTGGACTACATCTCCCAACGTCACAGCTGCTGTGGGTGTAGAAGAAAAACCAGAGGAACTCGAGGTCCGGTGATCCTCTTTGGTGAGACCTGGCTTGGAGGTCTGGGTCTCTGCTTTGCTGGTCCGTGTGGAGGGGGAGGACGGGTGAGGAGGCATCTCTGTGTTCTCTGGAGGGTTTGTTTGACTCGGAGCCGTGGAGGAAGCCAAAGAAAGTCCGTCCGAGGACTCGAACGCAGCAGCGTGACTGGTGACGTCCGATACGGTCGGTACAGAGGAGTCGGTCCGACCGGGGTTTGGATCAGAACCAGCGGCGGTGTTGAGCCCTGTGATGTGGAAGGTGGGGCCCTGTGATGATGATGATGATGATGACGAGGCAGTGGGTCCAGTATCAGTTGAGTCCTCCTGCTGAGCTTCGGTGGGTGGTTTTAAGGGATCAGAGGTCACGGCAGAGACCGGATCAGAGTAAAGTCTGTCCGTGCTCCGCTGGGTCCTCCAGGAACCGGGTCCTTTCTCTCCGGAGGCCCCACTAACGCCTCCGCTGGGTGGGATCAGGGCGGTGCCGCTCTCCCAGGGTGTCGGGGAAGAGGTGAGAGGTGGGACACTGGAGCCGGGGGGAGCTGGTGTGGATGCAGACAGAAACTCAGAAACCCGAGTGGCTGTATATGTGTGCGTGTGAGCGTCGGAGCTACTCGCCGCGGCGTGTGTCATCCGGTTCGAGGGTCGCTCGATGTTTTTGCAGCGTGCGATGTGTGAAACGGCGTGTCCGGTGCCGAGCGAAGGCTGGAAAGAGGGCCGCGTTCTCTCCGTGGCATCGGCTCGCCGAGCGGCTCCAGATGTATCCGCTCCATTGTTCGGCCCTTCCTCAGGAAGAGGGAGCGTTTCCCTATCGGCCCTCCCAGCCGCGGAGGCTCCCTGCAGGGGTGAGGTGGGGTGCAGCAGGTCCTGGTCCTGAGAGGAGGGACCAGACGTAGACCGAGCCTCAGATCTCCACTCCAGACCTTCGTAGAGGTGACCTCTGACCCCTTCTGTCCCTCTCACAAAGTCTCGACCCTCAGGAGAGTCGCTCGCAGAGCTGGTTCCTGTCTGAGTCGAGTCCAGGAGGTCTGGGGCTGAACGTGGGCTGGTGTGGTCCACCGAGGAATTCCTCTCATCTTCCTGGACTGGATGACCAGGAAAAAAAAACAGAGACGGAGAGGGTGAGAGAGTGGAAACCACAACATCACATATCTGTCTCTCACACCACAGAGATAAGAACTTTTTCCGGTGGAGTTTTAGCTCAGATTCAACAACAACACAGAGAAAATAACAGTAATATTATCATCCGTTGCATCTATTTATAGAGACAACAAATTAAGCAAACATTTCACCTCTGAACTCTGATCCAAACGTTATTAGATAAAACTCTTCGTGATCGGGAAAAGTGCAGGAAAGTGGATAATCGAGTCATGGGTTCTCACCAGAATAGGACAGCTGAATGTGGTCTGGGGAGCGTCCTGATCCAGCCCAAGTGAAGGTGGCTTCGTTGCCGTGACAGCGGGAGAGCAGAGTCGTCCCTCCGCTCTCCAGGACCTCATCTTCCTCGTCCAAAACACACCGCACTGATACCCTCAAACCAGCGTCCAACTTTAAAAATACCGTGAGACCCTGAGGGACGCCTATCGTCCAGGTGCAGACTGAAAGGGTTTTGTTAGAGTTCATGGAGTCCAGCGTGTTGGTGTCGTTGTCGTCTGTGAAAAGTCCAGGCAAAGTGAGATTGAAGTGACCGGTGGGCTTGTTGTCCAGGCTGACATTTCCACCACAGTGCTGCTGCAAGGCCAACCCTTTATCTGAGGAAAGGAAAAAGATAAATAAATAAAGATGGTAAAAAGAGGATGTGAATCCGACATGGAAAAGAGGAAACCAGTCAGGATTCCTGTAAATCTCATGACTTCTGTGTGTTGCTGCAGTGAAAGCTAATTCCTTTTCTTGTGGACATACATTGTAGGTGTTTTATATTCTGAGATTATGTCTATTAATGTCATTTTAGAGAGAAAAGTCATCTGCTGACCCGTTTCATCTGTACAGAAGCATGTTATTTAAAAGCAGTTGATAAGGAAACACAAGTGTGTCCAAAACAGATCCCTGAGGTATTAAAAACGAGCGGACAGCAGATGTCCTTACCTGTTGTGATAATGAAAAGCAACAGGCAGGCGTGGAGCTGCATTTCCAATCCTGAGACATTTCAGTGTCGGTGACCTTTTTAATCCCAAATCCATGTATCAGTCGGATTTACGGTTTCTGTGCGACAAGGTTTTTAAAAAGAAAAGACCTCCAGTTGTCCAGCGAGCAGTCCCTCCAACGAAACCCGGAGAGGAGTCAGAAACTTTCCTTCTCCATCATTTCCTTCCAGCGGAAACCGCCGCTGTGCTGTCACAGGGGGCGCAGCGGTCACCCAAATCAGTCCCACGTGTGTCGGACGTCGTGCCGGACAGACAGGCAGGCGGGGCAGCAGCAGAGCGCCGGGTTTAATACGCGTCCTCCGGGCAAACTCGCTCGTTTGACTCGGCGTTTCCAAGAGATGAGAAGCAGGAATCCAGCGAGCCAGCGGGAGCTGCGTTTTACACACGTGCTTTAAACGCAACACAGGAAAGCGCTTTTTTTTTTTTTTTTTTTTTTTTACCGCAGGAGGTATGAGGACATGAAGGGGGCGGGGACGTTTATACATGCACAGCCCCAGACCACGACCCGGTACCGGCCCGGTACCGAGTTCTCACCACTCATCATCACGTGTGAAATATTGTGTAGCTTGTTTTTGGCCACATCTTTTTTTAAAACCTCACTTTGAATTTGGAGTAAATGTATGGAAGCCCATTTCTGCCATTGTCAGGGAAAAAAAAGAGAAAGAGAAAATAGTAATGACTTAGTATTTCAAAATAAATCTTAAAGTAATGATTTGGTATTTCAAAATAAATCTTAAAATAAAAAGATTTATTATCTCAAAATAATGATTTATAATGTCAAAATATTGACTTATCTTAAAATAATGAGAAACGTTCTCAAAGTAATGAGAAACACTCAAAATACATTTTAAAATAATGACACAGTATCTCAAAATAATGATTTATAATGTCAAAAATATTGACTTACCTAAAAATAATGAGAAACTTTCTCAACATATTTATTTATAATAAAAAAAATACATTTTTTTTATCTCAAAATCATAAGAAATGTTCTCAAATATTGAGAAATATTCTCAAATTAGTGATGTTTCTCATTCTGTTGAGCAATTTCTCATCATTTTGAAATAGTTTATCTTTTTTTTCTGACAGTGGCAGAAATGGGCTTCCATAGTGATAATGTAAGCTTTAATCATTGGAATAATTATTTTGTCCCTGTTTTGTATTTTCTTCCATTGACTTTTATGTATTTTTATATATTGAATTTTTTAAAACACAACCCTTCTATATACGTACAGATGTTTGTTCAGCTCTAGCTTTGTACGGGTTAGCTTTGTAAATATCTAAACGTTCCATCCTTGAAATAAAGACTCAGGACACTGGAGTCAAGTGAAGCGCTTTTATTTAGAATCCTTCCTTTTTTGGTAAAACTGCGGAAACATAAAATATATGGCAATTCAAGCATTAATGTTAACTTAGAAATGCCATTCGTGATTAGCATATATTCCCGCATGTTAAACTAAAACAGAAAACACACAAAATAAAACATCAAAGCAGACTTTGACATCCTACAGGACCTCAAAAGCTACCAGAAGTGAAAAGTAAAGCAAATAACTACGGCAAGAGAGGAGGGTTAAATATAAGCACACAGATGCAATACCATTTTACACCACTGGGTGTCTCTAGTCGGATGTAACACACAATAAACGTGGTGTAACTTGAAATTGACACATTTTAAATGCCTCTCATTCTAAATCAGTGAATCATAATAATTAAGTAAATCATCGTTTAGCAGACAGCAAACACAGAATCTCAACGATTAAAGTGCCAAGTAATGTAAAAACAGGTGCAGGATTCAGTTTTCCTTTTTAACTCACATTCATAATGTAATTATGTCTCTAATTTGACCCCTGTTTCAAACGTGCAGAGAGAACTTAAGAATAGCGAGCACTCCACCATCGGGAAGGTTTGTACTGGTGGCACTTGTTTCCAGTGAGTTGGTTGTCGCAGGTCAGAGTGTACCTGAATTGGAAGCGCCCTTTCCTGGAGGTGCAGGTGTGCGTCCGCCTCCCGCGGCGCACCGGGACCGAACACGATACCAGGCGGTCGTCGTGTCTCACATCCTTGTCCCAGACCTCCACCCTCAAGCGCAGGCGTGTGTCCACCTTCATACAGATTTAAAATAACATTTATAATTAATAAAAAACAAAAAAACAAGTATAATCCATCGCACAATCAATCTGTCAACACTATGTGGGGGAAAAGTCGTCTGCTTAAAGTATTCATTTTGGATCCTTTTTCTTTCTTTCTCCCATGATGCTTTGCCTTGGCGGTTGCTTCTTGCACATTAAATCATCAATCCTATTGGTCGAATAGAATTCATTGAAACATGATGTAAATCATTACACCTGGTCTAAAGTGACTACTGATGCATTTAAATGGGAATAATTGTGTCTGAAAAACCAAAATAGTCCAACTTCATGGGCAAACAAATAATAACCAAGACGATAAGAATGTTGACCGACCTTGCCCAGATTAAAACGAGCGTTCCACCTCGGGCTGTTTGACCTGATCACACGAGTCCTGCGTCTGATGCGGCCGAACTGAAGCTTTGCGTACCTGTGGAATTGGATAAAACAGGAAACTGGTTGACATTTGTCCGTGATGGATGGTGATCCAGGTGTCCCCCTGTCCTCTACTTACCCCTCGGTCTTGCCAAACACATCTCCTCTCAGACGCCAGCCCCGGATGATGGTCACCACCAGTTTCCCCCTCGAGGCCCGTTTGGGACAGCAGTTCGGATCCAGGTTGGACTGACCGTAGCAGCGCCGCGGTGCTGGCTGCTTCCTCCTGGCGTTTGCTTTCATGTAATCTTGAATGGCGCTCTTCAGGCTCCTCTTCTGGTTGTAGCACGACAGAAGCTCGTGCAGAGGTCTCAGGGAATACCGGACCAGATCGGGGAGGTCCTTGAGGGTGTTCAGCCACCGGCGGTAGCCCCGGGTGTCTCTACGGCCCAGAGAGAACGCACCTGACCAGCCCCGGCCTCCGACCACCTTGGTCTGGTGTCTGTGGAGACCGGAATGGTACGAGGTGGTGGTGTCCCGGTTCCTCAGGACTTTGTTGCAAGTCCTCCTGTTCAACAAGCCGGATAGTCCGAGGCTGAAAGAGAAACCCTGCGTCAAGCAGGAGTGCACCTGGAGAACAACGGGGAAGAGAAGACGTATTTATATGTAGAACTGTGTTTAATATCATAATCATTAATATTTAATCACCTGGGAATAACAATCGTTGTGTTTGCCGATGTTGCAATATTTGGTTTTGATACGGTAAGTTATATTACTCATATCTGTAATAATAATACTGATTATTATAAACTTTAAACTATCATTATTATTTTAATCACCTGAAAATAAGAATTGTTGTGTTTGAGGTTGTCGATGCTGCAAAATTTGGTTCTGATAGTGTAAAAATTTAATTCTGGGCTTGAATTTCTGATATCAATACTGATTATTATTAACTTAAAAGTATCATTATTGTGTAAATCACCTGAAAATAATTTTCATTATCTTAGAATGAGTCGTTTAAATCTACATAGAGCAAGTCGTCACTGAGCAGAGCTCTCCCGCATTTTCAGTTTCAGTTGGTTGCAATAGTCAACTCCACCACTAGATGGCGCCAAAATCCTACACACTCAATGCTTCTTAAAGGTGGTGCTGAGACTCACTGGTGTTTTTAATTTAAAATAAATACATAATCGTAGGTGTCGTGCGTACCTGATATGTCGAGAGACCATTCAGTGACGACAAACAGGTTCGTGAAGCCGTGATTCGCTGGAGTCGCCCCCCGAGGAAAGCCTGAAATAAAGCACGATGTTGTTGAGAGAGAAAATTAAATCATTTTATTCCTGCGTACTGAGAAAAAAGGAGTGGATTTGAACCTGGCGGACGTAATGAGTGCCATAGGTGTTGATGAAGCGTCTGAACAGGGCCTCGGTGGAGCGGCTGTATATATACGGCAGGCGCCCCAAATCCCTGCGGAACTCAGCGCTGATGGGCGGGCGGCTCGACACGCGGTACCTGAACACACCAAGTCAGACCGGTTGATTGACTGCCAATATAAAAATAACGAGTTCTGTCAATCGATTAAAAAAAATGAACTCATTAATCACACAATTTGCCATCATTTATCGCAATGAATCGCCTTCTTTCTTCTTAAGAATAAAGTACTTAATAATAGAAATGATGGAATTTATGTAGAATCAACACAAAGGAAGTATTTAAATTCAAATACTAATGTTCAATAGCAGCTTTTTAACTTTAAGCACAGAAAGTGAACTACAGATTTCCAAAGAAACCATCTAAGCAGCTTGAAAAAGGCATATTTCTTATACAATAACAAAAATAATAACAAAACCCAGGCCTATATGTTACAGCGACAGTTGAATTTCAAAAAGGTCCACAATACAACATGCAAATATGGAAAAAAGAGTTCAGAATGATAAATCTTTTTCACTCCATAGAACAACAATTCAGCTCAGTCCTCCTCTTATTATTTACATTCAGTTACTGAGACGACCCAGTGAGGCGATGTCACCCTACCTGTAGTGGCTGCAGGTCACCTTGTGGCTGCTGAAGGTGTAGCGGTCCTCTCTGCTCCGGGCCGAAGCAAATTTAAACGCAGCGGACTTCGTTCCCGCCAGGTCCAGTTTCGAATTAGCCCACCAACCGAAAGCCAGGCCAATCTGTTCAAAACAGGAAGTGTGTGAGCTGTTCGATGTTCCAAGAACACACAAATGGTACTAAATGACTTCATCATGAGGTGAGTTTACCATGAGGCCTCGTACTTTGAAGCACCGAGGGGCTTTCAAGGTTCAACCATCACATTTATACGAACGCTCATGAAGAAATGTGCTCTGAGATCTCATCAGACCATCATTTTTTCACACCTTATGACCAAATATGTCTGAGTGATGACGTGTCTTACCTTCCATCCATTGCTTTCCTGGTTGGTGTATCTCGTAATCAGTGAGCTGTAAACACAGTTCCCAGGAAATAGATTATAACGTCTCTCTAATTTCACATTCAATGATGATGATTTTTCCACCAAAAGCTCAGGAATCTAAACTCTGATATGCATCAGAATGGTTTAAACCTCGACCTCGGCCTGAAGTGACCTATTGTCTCAAAAATGACTTTATGAGGATGACGGTTGTTTGCATCCTGTGAGAAATAAATGGCCCCATTTATATAGTGCTTTTATCCAAAGCGCTTTACATTAATGACTGACATTCACCCATTCACTCACACATTCACACACCGACGGTGGAGTCAACCACGCAGGGCGACAGCCAGCTCGTCAGGAGCAATTAGGGTGAGGTGTCTTGCTCAGGGACACCAGGCACTCAGCTAGGAGGAGCCGGGGATCGAACCGGAAATCTTGCGGTTACCAGCCAACCCGCTCTACCTCCTGAGCTAAACCCCCCTCAACTGAAAGCTTGACAGCAACTACGGAGGCCCAACAGAATGATGATGAACGTATGATGATGAACGTATGAATACCTGGCAGAGGTGTGTCGACTGTTGTCCCGCTGAAAGTTACAGCGGCTGAACGCTCGCCAGTCCACTGCAGAGAGGGGCAGCTGGAAACAGATGAGATCAGATCTAAGGTTGCCTTCAGGTACCGAGACAAAGCAGAGCAGATGATTTTTTTTAAAGAAATGTAAATCACCTTCTGCAGCCGGTTGCCTTGCAGAGGGTTGCGGCAGAGAGTGCAGGTGCCTCTCCGGTTCAGGTAGGTCCTCACGTCGATCACGTAGGCGCCCTTTCGCTCCAGGGTGACGGCGTCGAAGCCCTCCCCCACCAGGTTGTGGCCCGGCACAAAGGGGGCGGCCCGGCACTGGCGGCGGGTCCCGGTCTGGCAGCCGAGGACGGGGGAGTGGAGGGACGGGAGGAGCAGGAGGCTCAGCAGGAGGACAAGGGGTGGGGTTGAGAAGGAGAGCATGACTGGAGGGGCAGGGAAGGAAGGAAATCAGTCATTTATCAAATGTATTCAATTTGAGCTTTTATCACATTGAAAGCTTTTGTTGGAGCTATTTATTTATTATTAGTTTAGTTTAGTATTCCGTTTAGTTTGGATTATTCTGAATTCATTCATTTGATTTCATTATGATTAGATTTAGTATTCTATATTATTATTTGTTTAGTTTAGGTGTTTCGTGTTTACGTTAGGAAATTTCTTTGTTCTTTGTTTGTTGCTTTCTGGTTCAATAAACCACTTTTATTTGTTTTGACAAACAGCTACAATTTTAGTATATGATGCATCTTTGATTGATTGATTGATTTTATTTGGTGGACGCACAGAAAAAAGCACATAAGCACTTAACCATCATCACCGAGGATAAAAACACAATAAAGCTCTAAGGATTATTTCCATTGTGGTTCTCTTCAAAACAACAAACAACAATAAAAACATAAAAACAATACATTCACAGGGAGGCCATCTTTTCTGTGTCTATTTAGCCTCTCATTAACAGCTGCTCTCGTCTCATTAGAAACATTCGGGAATGTGACGTTTTCTCTGATCCTCACTATTTATTTTGCGTCATTTTTTGATAACATGAAAACCTAAAAAGTCCTATTTCTGGAACCGTCAGTGTGAGATGAGGTTAAATAGAAATGACTTAGTAAATGCATTCATGTGTTATGATACCATATTTGTGATGCAATTTAAAAAGTGAATGCTGGGCCAATTCAGCCACAGCTATTATCTCCACATGCATTATACTAATGATCATTTTAAAACATTTACCACTACAATGTGTGACTAAAGTCCCCACTTAATCCCATTTAGCCATACATATAAAGGTCATTTGTTTGAGAGCAGTGAAAGTTAATTGGAAAAACATTTGATTAACAAACCGTTTATATATTTTTTTAACCAAGAGGAAAAAATCTGTTGTTTTTTTTCTTCCTGATCCTTAATAATCATAAAATAATCAGTCTGTCAAGAATTATTCCAAATAGTCATGATGACAAAAAGAAGTCATTACCTGGTCAGGTCTCGGCGGATGAGGAGAGAATATCAGGCCGAGACGTGGTCCGACTGTCAAGTGTGACAGCAAAGAAGTGCATTTATGCTTATTAGCAACCCATAACAATCCAGATAATTACACCAGCGTTCAAATAATAAAGGTAGGACAGCCTTAATGTTTGTATAATTACCAGGGTTATTATTAACCTCACCTGTGTCATTATGATGCTGCTGGACGGCATGATAAAAAGATTTAGGGCTTCCGGGAATGGACAAAAGCTCCATAAGGAAGAATAAAAAGCTCATTTCTCCAACTCTTCTTCAGAAGGATGTGACTTTCTTGTTATGCAGCTGAATCATACCTTCGTGGTTTACCATATCAGTGTTGTTGTTGTATTTTTTACAGGTTTCTACCATTTCGGAGGCTGAAATTGTGTCTTTCCAGCATTAAACCTCCCATTTAAGGAAACTGGAATGTGGTTGTGAACTCTTTTCTTGCTTTAGAGGCTTTCTCAGTCCAGAGAGTGAGTCTGATGGGGATCCGTCCACACATCTGATTAGTGTAGTCTAGGGGTGTGAATCTTTGGCTTCACAGCGATTTGATTAACGATACAGTCGTTGGTGATTCGATTCAAGGACATTTTTTTATTGGAATGATTCGATTCGATTCTGTAAACCACAATTCCATTCAGTAACTTATAACCAAAATTCTATATCCATGAAATAAAGATGCAATAATGCGAGTGAGACTATCTGTATTCTTCTGAAAGGTGAAAAAATAACCACAGAATTACTTATTTAACATATTTATTCTATAAAAATGTAATCCTGCATAATATTTTATGCTGAATACAAAAATGTAATGCTTATTTTGAACATTTTCAATAGACTACATGCTGGCAGGGAGAAAGGGTCTTAAATGTATTAAAACATTAATCGTAAGAATCACGATTCATACGATTAAACCCATTTATCTTGATTATTGGTGAAGCCAAAACGATTCATTCTAATTTATTTTAGCATTTTAGTGTGTTGGTTGCATGCAGGGCTCTGACTCACGATATTCCAATATAAATGCGTTTGTGTCCACAAAGTTAAGGGTTTGCTGTGATAAATGATGGTCATTGGGTCTCAATTAAACAGCTTGTGTCCCTTGAGTTTGTACGGCAGAGAGGAAGCTAGAAACCTTGGGGTGTTTTTTTGTTATCCGTCACGTCTGGAGCTTTGTTGAATTATTAAATAATTTTCTTTAAATACATTTATTAAAAGGCTCTCATTGAGATTAATCTTCATCTTTCTTCCAGTTTCAATAAAAACAAGAATATTGGCAAAAGTGTGTAAAGAATATTGCAACTAATTATAGGAAAGCCGGGTTCCTGCTCTCATTTTCCAGGACGTTTTCAGTGCTGATCCAGCTGGTATGGAGGCTCTCTCTCTGCACATTTAAAATGTAAAAGATGAGCAGTCTATAATTTATTGAAATTATATAGCAATTATGACAAATTGATCACACAACAATAAATAATACAACCTCCCACTGTTACCAGCCGGCAGTGACTAATCTTTACATTTTGAAGGATAATGATAATCACATAACCTGCATGTCAGTGAAAAAAATACATATACATGCTGTAAATGTAGCATAACTTAATCTGTGATATCAATAATTAAGTTTATATCTTTATGTGGAGTTGTTTTGAGTTGATTGGCATTCGTTAAAATGTTGTTTGTAATTGTGCATTTTTCCTTAACGTGTGTTGACATCTTCTTAGTCACACCCAGACACCGGGCAATTATTTTGTTACATTTACTCTGTTCCAGTATAATTACAAAGTGGGCGGAGCCATGGGAAGCACGCCAGGAGTAAGACCACAGCTGTTGTTCTGTTGCACCATACCAGGCCTAATTATCCCAGGCCAACCTGATCATCAGAAGGTCTCTCATTACGCTGAAATAATAAAACATATCGATACAAACTGGAGGTGGTTTGCAATAATTATATATCCTCAAGTACAAATACAACAGCTAAATCCTTTCAAAGTACTTGATTTTTTGCTTGATCTTCCGCATAAAAAGTTGATTTTACATCAAATTAAGTCGTTTATAATAAGACTTGGTGCAAAAAAGTTGCTAAATAAACTCCAAAAAAACCCACAAGATTTACAAAACAGATATTTTTTTAATTGATGCAAGAAAAACTCCAATCAATGACGGCGTCACAGTTCATCTGAATGTTGGTGCTTTAAAAAGCTGATTGATAAAACCTGGAAGTTTTCAACGTGTGCCATGTTTGCATATCCCAGAGGAAGGAAACATGCACTTTTCACGAAAACAACAAAAAAAAGGACTGTATGTTCCTGGATATGTGCAAAGGACAATAAATCTATGTATAATTGAGCAGAATAACAGAGCGTTTCCAGGACTGCAGGGGTCTGCGGCGGCCGAGGGAAGTCAAATTTAAACATCTTGGGAATCCATTTTCCAAACCAAGATGGAGGAAACTGCTTTGGCACACGTAGCAGCAGAAATGGAAAAAAAACATACAGGAAATGGTCCTTTTTGAAGACATGCACATAGAGACGCATTCTCAGACTTTTTGCACATCGTGTGAAACTGTTTCCACGGCGACCCTGACTCCGACAGAGTCACAGGCACTCGTGTTTTTTGTTTTTTTTACAGAACGGCATCGCCGGCGGTTAATAAAAGCTTGAGGTTGTATGGGAATAATTCTGCGATACTCCTCGATGTTCAGTGTGGTTACATTACTGGTACATGTTCAATAGTGCTTGGAACAGAATGATCCCATTAAGCTAATGTGATTCAGCCCATGAGCGTGTGTCATAAATCAGTATGTCATGAATCAGGTCTGGTTGGGTGTGTGTGTGTGTGTGTGTGTGTGTGAGAGAATTAAGAGGAAAGTACGGTATGTGGCTTTTCCCTTCAGCCAGTACGTAAGATGATGTGGACTCCAGAGTCAGTAAAAACAGGGCCGCTCATGTCTCCCACTTTGAGAGCAAAGGAAGCGTCTTCAAAAGGCTTCTGCATTTGACCTGAAAGAGATATTTTTATTTATTAAAAAAACATTTTGTGATCATCCAGGCCCCCCCCCCCAAAAAAAATTGCGCTATCATCCCGATAATCATTAAAATACGCTTAAAACATACTGGAATCACAACAGCTAAGCCCATTTGTTCCTACTGAAGACATAAATCTTTAAAAAAGCACCACTGGTTTATAGTTTCATTTTTAAAAGGAGCTAAATCATTTCTCTCAAAACAGCTGGTCAGTGAAGTTTTAGCAAACACTTCCCACACATGAAGAAACGGACTATTTGTTGGGGACTATTTTCAGCTGCGGATTAATACACATTCCCCAGACTTCTCCTTAGCGTCTGTACCTCATCTTTATTTTATCTGAATAAAAAAAAATGTGTGTTCACTTATGCTGACATGTTCTTTATCTGTGTTATATTAGGATATAGTATCACATATTTTACGTACCTCTGCCAAATAATCCCAGATCTCCACCGTTCTTTGCTGAGCTGCAGTCACTGAACTGAGAGGCCAAGGACTCGAACTTCTCCTCTCCAGACTTGATCTCTTCTATGTACTCTGCACAGAACAGATACATAAGGAACAATGCAAATGCCCTGATCAGACCCCAACCCCTGTCCCAGATGCCTTACGTACTCTGAATGAGTTCCAGGGCCTCGTCTTTAGTTCGCGTGATATTTTGTTCCCGCCAAGAAGATGGACGGCGTGACTGATTATGCTTCACCAGGAGGTGAGAGCAGCGAACCTGGGCGAAAAAAACAAACTGGTGAGTGTCAAATCACCCCAGAACCAATAAGACTCTTTGTTTTCTTCCCTTCTTAGAGAAGTCTTCTAATAAGACATGTCTAATACATTATAAAAACAGTATTAATTAGCACTCTTATTAAAGTACGTGGCTGTTTATAAAGTGATAAACTGTGTGTGAAACGATGCAGAGTGCTCCTGCACATTCATATACCATAGATAGTGTCATCTGCAAACTGCCCTAGAGTTCTTCTTCATGTCGGGGGGTAGAAGTCATACCGCGTGAACGGGAGGGGGCCGAGCACGTGGCCCTGTGGAGCTCCGCTGTTATAAACAGGTGTAGCTGCCAATCCGAAATGCCTGAATTCTGTTTACCTGAAGTCTAATAAAGAGTTGTGGAGTGATATAGTCGAGCCCCGGGTGCTAAGTTTAAGTAGAGTTGTATCGGAAATGTCTCCGATGCCGAAAATGCTGGCATCGGTATCGGCGAGTACTAGAGTCCAGTCACCGATCCGATACCATGTAATTTATTAGAAATAGGAATTTATTTACTGGTTAGCTCCGTTGGATTTGACACAGTTCTTCTTCGCCGCTCTTAAAACAGTTGTGGTGTGCTGCCATCCTCAGCTGCTGATTTTAGGGTTAGTTAATTCTTTTTAATAATTATTCCCAATTTATTTAGTTAAGTTGCTGTTGCACTACTGCTTTATACTGTTCTATTTAAAAATAAATGGCTTCCATTTGCCGTTTTCATTCATGTTTTACAAAGGGTTTAACCTGAGCCAGGCCTGACCACAATGATAATCATGCAGACGTAGTATAATCTTTTTTTTCTTCTTTTTTAAAAAAAGAACACACTGGTATCGGTATCGGTACTTGGTATCGGCCGATAAATTTACATTTAGGTCATTTAGCAAACGCTTTTGTCCAAAGTACATTTGTCAAAAGAAGGAAACAAAGAAACCACAACGTATGATTGCCGATAATGTAAGAGCTAAAAATAGAACGAGTGTTAGGTCCTCATCCGAGAAAAGTAGTAGATAGATACCCACAGCACGAGTATCGGAATCGGTATCGGGAGGGGAAAATGGTATCGGAACATCTCTAGTTTAAAGGTCACTTTCATTGGGGAGATTGTGTTGAATCTCAAATTCAACAAACAAACTCTAAATAGTTATTATAGTTAATTATATAAGTCCCTCTGGAGGCGAGGCAGACACTGTTTGTTCTGCCATTGCCTGAAAAATGTCTTTTAAACAAAAGACACATTGATGTGTCACAGGAGGAAATGCACAGTAAATAACTAAGTAAATGACAGCGGGATTCCATTGAGCTGCTTCAGTCCTGGAATGTGCTGACTCACTGTCTAATAGAACACTTGAACAGAATATGGTTCATGGCATTAGAGTCATCGATGGGAAAGGTTTCCTTTTGTAGGAAACCCGACGATGCTCGTAGAGAAGCCGCACTGGAGGATAAAATGCTACCAGATAAGTGCTGGATGTCGTCTTTGAGGAATTATTATAGACACTTAAAACATTTTCATATTGATTTATATTATAATACATTATCGCCTATCAAACAAAGAGACTTGTCAAAGAAAAAAAAACAACAGACAAACTGATGAATTAATAATGAAAATCAAAGTGTTTAAATATCAGATACACAAGCATGTGGTAAATTAATAAATGTTAGCAACTAGCCATGTTAGAAGTGACCTGGGTTTGAATCCTGATCGGAAACCGACTGATTTAATAAAAAAAAAAAAAAAAAAAAAAAAAAAAGGCAGAGGGTTCGTATAGAAAGTAAAATAATATTGGTCTGAGAAGAAAAAAAAAAGTCACAATTACTTCAAATACTTCAGTCCTGGTATATACAAAAGACAAAACCTAAAATGAATGTAATGTCCCCACGCTGCTTTTATCACTTCCTGTTTTCTGCGTTTGAAATGCGAGCGCAGCGTTTCTGATAACGAGGAGCGGTTAATTCCTCCGTTTACAATAAAGATGCCATCAACAGGTTTGCTACCAACTTCCTCATCAAAGAAATGCAACAAGCGGTATCGGTATCACAGGCCTCAAGTGTGGAACAGGAAAAATGTTAATAAGCATATTCAACAAAGCATCTACAGTTTTGGTTCCTCATTAAATTGGCATGTGTGGACGACACTCGTACGTTGGAGCCTCAGTATCGACTCTGAAGGAAAAGCACACACCAATAAGATGCAAAAATACTTCAAAACAACAAAGATATGTGGCTTTTTGGACAACACATTAACTAATTATTTCATCATTATTGAACAAAAAGCACAAAAATGTGTGTACACTGCAGCACGTCTGAAACATATAGTATATATATAATATAGTGTCAAATAAATAAAATGCAGTCTTTTAAAGACGTGACTGAAACCACAGAATGCCTTAAAGGGCTGCTATAATTTCCGCAAACCACCAGATGTCACTGTTTCACTAAAGCTCCATGAGGCCTCCTCCACCCATCACTAATTATGATCATCACTATACTAATTAAGTCTTATTTTATATTGTTCACGACGTTGTAACTCTCATTATGAAAAGTGCTCTTCCATAAAAGTTTATTGTGATTATAATTTTAAAAATTACACATAATAACCTTGTCTGGCTCTCCGCGGCCATCGCCCACTGGACGTTCCCACTGGCTGGCATTGGTGATGTGGTTGAAGTAGTACACTTTGCCTGGAGGACGAAAAGTGAAGGTCAATAAAGCGGAGTTCATGTTTTTTTTTTTTTTTTTTTTTTTTTTTTTTTTTTACAAATGCAGCAGAAAAAGCCAAAGACACAACATTAGAAAAGGCATAGCAACTGCTGAGCAGGCAGCTCACAGTGTTTTCCTGAGGTGGATCTGCAGGGTCGGCGCTAAGCTTCCGCCACAACGCCATTATCAGCTGTGAGCGCCATAGAGCTGAGGTATCAGAATCTGCCCAAAGTCAATGATTCACGCTTTTTTTTTTAGCTGCATCTATAGTTTATATTTAGCACAGTACTCCAATTCCTCTGAGGGAAATATCTTGACTGCTTAATGTTTTACACTTTAACCCAGATAGATACTAACTGTCTGCCACTGTGTGCTGGGTGTACAGTGACTTTTTTTTTGTCGCTGAAGACAGCGGTCTGCCGTGGCTGAAAACAAAGTGGGTGAGAACAGAGAGCAACTCCATAGAGATGAAAGGGGATTGCAGTTTGAATGTATTGAAAAAAAAGCATCTTTGGAGATTAAGCCATATTCTGCATGTATGCTGAAGTACAAATTCAAGGGGAATGTTCAAAACCATGCATCTCCAGATGTGTTGATTTTGAATGTTTGTGATGAACTGAAAGATGAAGAATTCCTTTGTGTGGTGATAAAAAATCCCCTGCTTCGTAAGCTAAATAAACAATTTAAAAAGCCTCTGGGATCAGCTGGAAAATGCATCGTCACAAAGTTGAAAACAGGGCTGTTTTTCAGAGCTTATGAAAGATGACTTTTTAAAGAGGTACGTGGTTCTCACAGGACAGTGATGCTACAAACATATGATGATCTTTTAGAATATGTTGGACGTCTGTAGATCAAACTACCAAACAGCAGTTAAAATTAGAACTGTAAACATCTACAGCAGCAGTATTAATCCAGAAATGTCACATAATAATTATAATAATTAAAAAAAACACTATCAGGGACCACTTTACTGCACAATGAATACTTTTACTTTTCATACTTGCATACTTCTAAGATTAAGATATACCTTCATTGATCCCCAGCAGGGAAATGTGGTTGCAGCAGTAGTACAAAGATAGAAATAAATACAGATGACTACGCAGAAAGCAACATAAAATAAGAATATAAAATAAATAGAAACCAGGGCATTTGGACACAATGATAAAATGACAGTGGTGTGATTTACAGCAGCAGTAAATATATCTATGCAGTGTGGACCTGCTAATAAATGATACGAGTAGTCAGTGTTTGTCTGTATTGAAAAAATACAACATAGTGCAAAATATAATGTGGTAAATTATGATACAATATGAGCTATGAGACATTGTGATATAATACATGTAGGGTCTACCAGTGTAGTAATATAGTAGTCCTACATAGCCTATCTGGTGATACTCATAAAAACACCTTAGTGCAAGTAGAGTTTTGAGTATTTGGAGTATTTCCACAGCTCGGTAGAAGTACTTTAAAAGTAATACTTCTTCCTCTACTGTTGTGCTGCAGCCCAAGCTGAGTGAGAGCAAAGTAAACTATAAAACATTTACGAAGTTAAAAAAAAAAACCCTGCTGAGGCTCGTGCGGTCTGCAGGTGAGGCGCTGGGGCATAATGACGTCATGCAGGGCCCTGCAGTAGCTAGGTTGAATGGATGAGCTCTGGTGCGATCGCGAAGCAGCAAAACAACACCAAAACACCACATTTAACAAAATGCCCCTATAAGACCAATCACCCATCACTGGTTTCAGCGTATCGCCATGACATTTAAACTCCCATCTACCTCGTTTCGACACTAAAACCACGATGCTAGGCGCTGCTCGTAAGCTAACTTCTACTACGTTACAATGCCATTTAGCTTTAGCTAGCTAGCACATTCAACCCTTCCGTTTCATTTACCTGAACTGCGGCTCATTCTTTTCTCCCATCCAGCGGGTAACTTCTCCTCGTCTGCCATTATTATTACTATTTTTTTTTCCTGCAGCCGCGGTTTAAAATTTAATTTCAATGAAGCTACCGTGTGTGACAGTTTGGGCCGCAGCTACTGGAGCGATGTACGACACTTAGCAACGTGTTTACGGTACGAGTTGTTTTGAGCGATCGGGTCCGCCTTTTTGACACTGTCCCGTCATTGGCTAATGTGCGCTGTCAATCTTCGTCATTTCTATTTGATTGGCTAAGAGGCCTCATTACGCGAAACGAATCATCTTAACGGGCGGGTTCACGGTGTATCATCGAAAGGGGATAAATATTGTCATTTTGCAGTGAATAACCAGGTAAGAGTGTAACATTAAATGCACCGTTATTTGTAGAATTAACACAGTAGTCGACATTTTTAATGTTAAAACGTTGGTTTGCCTGTGTACTTGTTAACTTTATGCACATGGTCTGTACGCTTTATAACGACAGCCGTGTTTGTGTGCTCCAGCTAGCTTATGTTAGCTAACGTCAAACAACACCACCTGGCTAATAACTGATTTTACAGGCTCTGTTTCTCTAATATAGCACACTGGGAATGAATTACATCAGCTAACTTCTAACTAGCTACATGAATGCGGGCTAGTGTGCTAAATTACGTGGGTAACGTGTTTTTTTTAAAGCGACTCGTAACGCATGTTATGCTAACAAACTCCCCCCTTTTTTTCTTCGGCTGACAGAAAACTGAAAATGATCGAGGTGGTTTGCAACGATCGCCTGGGCAAGAAAGTCCGGGTCAAGTGCAAGTATCCTTCACTGAAACTAGAGATAATCCTGAATTATGAGTCCTGCCAGATGCGTTAATCTGGGCTCACGAGTTATCTTGAGTTGGCGAGTTTCAAGATAGTTGTTGTTCATAGAGAGTCCAATCTCAGGCCAACGATGCTCAAATAATAGTATATAAAGGGTGAAATAATATTTGAAATAATATAAATTTGTGGTAGGCAAGTGTGTAGTGATTTCAAAATGAATGGACTTGTCTAAACAGAAATTTAATCATGTAAATGTAAGAATATATGAAATATGGCTAAATCACTTTAAGTGACGATTATTTTCATTATAGATTGATCTGCACATTCTAAAAACACAACTATGCATTGTATGACATTCATATATCATGTTTTATCTCACCAATACTCTAAAGCCCAAAACTATTAAGTTTACTGTGATACACAAATGAAAAACAGCTTCCCATAATGTGCTGTAAGCCTCAGTAACAGGATGATTTTGTAGCCATAATAATAATAATAATAAAATTACTTATATAGTGCCTTTCAAGGAACCCAAGGACACTTTACAGAAAAGTTCTGTCATGTTAACCCAGGTTAGTTAAAACATAGTCTTGTGTGTCTGAATGTTTTTTCTCTGCCATGGCGTTGCGGCTTCCTTAACCACCACGTTTCAGCTCTGAAGACACCATTGGAGATCTGAAGAAGCTCATTGCTGCCCAGACGGGGACACGGTTTGACAAGATTGTATTAAAGAAATGGTAAGTTGCTCGTCTGGAATACTGATTGCAAGTGTTTTTGTGTCTATCAGCAGCTAAATATTCCTCCTCTTGTTCCCACAGGTATATCATATTTAAGGACCACGTGTCTCTGGGTGACTGTATCCTTTAATAAATCTTTGCAGCCGCTCTCTCACTGTCATTAGATCGGTACTGTTTTTATATTTTCACAGAAGTCTACTTACTTTTCATACTAGAAGTAGAGGTACAGGTACTGTATCTGTCGAGGTTATTAGACTTAGTTATTGGCTTAACTTACACTTTTGGAAAAATAACACTGTTCTTATTCAGCAGCAGGTAAGAAACCCGCCAATAATTAATTGTGAATCCCTTACTGAATCCTAACAATTGGGGAAAGAGTATTTTCCTACTTTGTTTATCTTTCCTTGTATTGCGAGATATGATTTGCATAAGTAGATGCCACAACCGCTGATTACAATTATTTTTAATATACTTTGAAGTAATGGTCATTTAAATATCATTATTGTCAGACTAAATTTTTTTCTAAAATGTTCTGATGTGATATTGTGGATTTTAGCAGTGGTAATTAATGAACTGTATGAAAACAAGCAATTTTCTAATGTATATTAATGATGGTAAACTTATACAAAGCAGAACTATTTTATCCTGAAGTGTTAAGTACTTAACCACAACCTCTGCAGATGAAATCCATGATGGGATGAACTTGGAGCTGTACTACCAGTAGACACACACACACACACACACACACACACACACACACACACACACACACACACACACACGGATCGATCGCAGGAATCCACCATGATCAGAGAACACGGCTGGAAGCGAGGAGCGGTATCGACAGAGCAGAAAACGCATTCATCTTAGTTTTAGCTTTTTATCTTTTTTGCCTCCAAATGATGTGAACGACATGATGTTCTGCAGTTTTTATTTTGATATTTTGGAATTAAAAGCGTATATTTACTTACCTCCAAGGCTGAGTGCTGGTCATTGTTGTCTTGTAATTAACTGTAGCCTCTTAATTTCTCCAAACTAATATTTTACTGATCTTTACATATTTTTAAAGCACACAACTTTAGAATGTTAATACATTTTACTGCATGCAAATGTATTAACGTTTTATCACAGAAATGGCACACGATTTGCACTGTGAGTGACCGTGACATGACAGTGTACAGTTCACTGGTGGAAAGCAAGTACAAAGGGTGTATTTACTCGATTACTGTGCAGTACAAGTACAACCCTGATGTAAAATACCCAAGCATTAAAACCTTCCTACTTTTTATATTCTTACTAAATTTCAGAGATAGAAATAAACTTCTGACAACTGGGGTTACGTGTAAATATGTTCATAAAAAAAAGATTTAATCACTTTATAAAGCATACGTAGTGAGGTACTCGGTGGTATATAAAGCTGTTAAAAGTCAATATTGCTTATTAATTTAACACTGGTATATCTAACGATACACAAAGCGTGGGTATCGGGACCAAAATAATAAATCAATATGCAAAACAGTTAACAGTTTATGTAGCATTTTGATTGCAGAACCTTCACTTGTAAAAGGAGTATTTCTACTGTTTTTTTTTTTAAATGAAAGCTTTAAACCATGACGTGTGGATGTAAAGTTTGAGTGCACGCTTTGTTCCGAACCAGACATTCATCAGATCAGCTGGACAAAACTTTTATTCACATCACTGGACAGTCATTAGATCACGAGTAACAGCATCTCTCTCAAACACACTGGTGCAGACGGGTTAATGCAACGGATGGAAAGCAGATCCACACATACAGCACGGGTCTATACGCCCCCTCTGGAGCTGCGTCAGCAGTAGTCGGAGTAGTCCTCCTCCACATAGTTGGCTGGGAAGAACCCCACCTGGAAACACAGCAGGAGTCCTTAATGATGAGGATGATCATGCAGTAGGTTGTGTGTGTGTGTGTGGGTAAGAGTAGTTAAATCACACACTACAGCAGTGGGTTGTGTGTTTGCATATTCCTCACCCGGCCGTACACCTCTCCTTTCCACCAGCCGCTGTGACCTTTCTTGGAGAGGATCTTGATGGTGTCTCCTTCCCGCAGCGACAGCTCCGAGCGGTCCCTGGCCGAGAAGTCATACCTGGCCCTCACCACGCCGAAGCTCCTCATGCTGCCTCCTGTCAGACCGGCCAACGCCACAACACGGATGAGCTCCGAACAATCGTTGGAACGTTTTTGGGGGAAATGACCTTATTCGCTTTCTTGCACATAGTTTGATGAGGAGATCTAGAACACGCTCGTATCTTGATTTTGGTGTAGTTTTACTCATTTCATTCTGGGCAAGAAAGAGAATGTGTGTATTTTAGTGAGTGAAGTGGAGGTGAACTGTACCTGGTGTGGTTTGTGGCGTGTTGTTGGGCGAGTTGCTCTGCTCTGGTTGCTTGTAAGGCGTACACAGCGTGGTGTCCACGTCCTTGAAATATTCCTTCAACGAATTCTGCTGGTAAAACTGGATCATCTCCTAACATGGAGAAGAACCCCGATGGTCGGTTCATGAGACGGACATCAGGATGTTAGTGTATTTATTACGGTCACCTATCATATTGTAGCAGGCTGAGGTTCGTCTTGACTTACGATTAAACCCTTGAAGGCTTTCTTGTCATTGATGCGGTACAGGCCTTCAGAAGACGTGATCTTAATGTGCCTGATGTCCATGTTGAACCTGGGAAAGTAGAAACAACAGTAAGAGACAACAGTAAAGCAAGTGCTCGGATATTAACAAAATTTAAAGGGGAAGTTCAGTGTTTTGGGTATTTTATCTTTTAATTCAGTTAGAGAGAGAATTATTAATGAGGCATTGTTTAGTTTGATATCTGAGTGATGTTGGTGCTCCTCACGAAAAGAAGGAAAACAGCTTCTACAAAGATGAATTGCTTTCATATGAGAATGGGTTTATACATAATGGAGCCATGTTTTTGTTTTGTTTTCGAGAGGAAGTGATACCAGCTCATAGATATTCAGCATCTCTTCTTTGTTTCGGTAAATCATCGTTCAACCCGAGTGAAAAAGCATGGCTTTGGTCATTTGCAGGTCAAAATACATCTGGAGCATGAGCTTTAGACATCTGGGTGACACTCATCATCAGTTAAACTGCAGATTATTTTTCTTCAATCCATCATTTGGTTATCAAATGTCAGACAATTGTGAAAAATGCTCCCTGAGGCATCGTCTTTGGATTGATTGATTTGTCTGAGTTACAGTGGAAAAACCCAAAGATGTTTAATTGATTGAAGTCATCAACACAAAGAAAAGCAGCTCTTTTTTAGTTAAGAAGCCGGAAACATTAGATTAAAGAATAGTGACTTTTAGAAACTTGTTACGATGGAAAATTCCCCTTTTAAACAACTTTATCCCCGTTTTAACCGACATATCTAGCCTTCGTTTGACCTGGAAATGACCAAATCAGTGTTCACAGAAAATTAAATACAGTAAAAAATGAATCTGTTTTACTTGATGCTGATGGCAAACTCTCCTCCGTCTTTCTGCCGGACGAGGAACGTTCCATCAGAGCGGGACATCAACAGGTTCTTGGCAGCGCTTCTGTCCATGTTCCCTGCAAACCTTCAAGCACAGTGAGAATCAGAACCTTATTATTTAACTATTATTCCACTCTAAAAGGTTTGAAAGACGGAATATCACAAGGCCAATTAAAGGTTCTGCTTTAAAATCACTTTAAGTGCCCTTATTTAGCATTTCTAATTATACAAACAATTAATGAATGGTTTATGGCTCACTCTAATGTAATAATATGCAGCTATTAGGTCATTTTCAAGTTCTTAATAATGTACAGTATTTGTCAGAAGTCATAACTTCTCCTGTAATTGTATTTTACTGCATTATCATTCATTATTTATACACCAGCCTCCACTTCCAGGTGCCCACGAGACTTATAGTCAGCAAAAACCATCTTATATCTGCTCACAACTATGTTAGTGTGGTTTTTAGAAGTAATCTTTCATCATCAATTACTGTGATGGATTAAGTTTTTTGTTTGTAGAAAAATGATGCGGGTGACTTAGTCTTTTTGTTGAACTCCAGAGTGTCACACTTCATTATACCACTAGGTGGCACCAAAGTAATTACATTTAAATCTTTCACATGGTGACTTTGAGGACAATAACGTTGTTTTTTTCCATTACATTCATAAATATTCACGGCACTTTGAGTCCTCTAGAATTAAAACGTCACTGTTATTATCATGGGAGTCATGTAGAAAGGTGACTTAAGACAGAAAACCACGAGTCACAATGATAGAGTCCGTCTGCCAAGCTGCTTTTAAAAAAGCACGTTTCACTTCCTGGTTCCGTTTTTGTGACTATAAGCTTTATTTCTTCCTGTATTGCAGCACACAACGGGGGGTTTGGTGAGCAAGTGATGTGATCTAGTTCCTATTGGTACTCACCAGTTGAAGCCAGACAGGTCTGTGGTCTGCTTCTGGGGAAGGGTGAGGGGACACAGAGGTTAGATTTAAAACAAAAGGCCTGCGATATCAGGGTCATAACTGGATTTCACTTCTGCCACAGTGAGGTTTCACTATGTGGTGGTTTGTGTCTGTGATGTTTACAAGCAGACACCCGGCGTCACTTTGGCTTTTTAGCAAAAAAAAGAAGAAGAAGAAGAACATTTTTATGGCTTTTTCGTGTTGTTGGAGGGTGTGTGGCGTTCAGGAGCTCGCTTGGCTGGTGCATCCTACTCACAGAGACGTAGGGCTGGACCTTCTGGCAGGGGAACCATCCCATTTGACCGACGGTCAGATTCCTTCCCTGAGTGACACACACAGCAAGCGAATCACACGGCCGCACTGGTCGGACCAAGCAGTCATTGCCACATCCAGATGAATCATCAGATCGACATGAATAAGCGAGCCGTAAACAAACCACCACCCTGAAACCGATGACTCAGATGCATGCAGATGTGATGGATGTGACCCCACTTTGGGACGCGGGGATTACTGAGCAAACTCTGGCAAAGCTTGAGACAACTGAAGTGATTATTTATGGATAAAATAAATGAATAAGAGCTGTTTGAACTCTTTGAGATTAAAAGACTTCATTAACAGTATGACAGATTAAAGTACAAAGCCAGTGTTCGGATGCTTTAGCCCTTTTACTACAAAGACATTACTTAAGCTTTTAGATGTGTTTGACATTAACTTGCAGAGAAACATGACAGATTTATCATCATCATAACGAGGAATAAAATAACCCTTAGTTACTTTTATAGCAGTTTACGTTAAAACGACATCCACGACCTGAAAGGCTGCTACATTTTCACAGAATCAACTTTTCCTAATTGTTTTTAAACCAACGGTGTTGGAAAAAATCTCAAATATCGACTTGTGAAGTTTGCTAAAGCACTTTAAACAAAAAAAGCCCCTCATCTAAACTGCTTTATCATGCTACAATAAAAAAAAAAACATCACATCATGATGATCGTCATGATAGGAAAAGCATGTGTTACTAACATGACAGTATAACAGGGAGGCAACGTGCACAACACCAGGACCCCGAACACAAAGCAGCTAAATGGAATTCAGCCATGAGGTTCGATTTATTCCCTGAATGAACACCTTTTAGATGAATCATACCTCATCTCACACCAACACATTAACAACAGGAAGCTGAGAAACACGGCAGACACAACGTGTGAGTGTATTAGCTTGTATGTTGTTTTTAACGCTACCTCCCACCATGGCAGGTCAGCGTCCGCCCGGGTCAGCTCAATGATGTCACCTTTGGAGAGGTGAAGCGGTTGACCGAAGGCAACGGGGGGCGGAGGCAAGCCATAATACTCTTGACACACCTCCATTTTGGGTAATCCTGAGGCAGAGGAAGGAGAGGTGTTGGGATACGACGACGGAGATCTCAACAAATATTTTTATTTTCAAATGCGCCATCTCATTATTTTATTATTTACACGTTACATAAGAAACGTTTCTTCTTACCAACGCTGGAATGTCCCGAGGATCTCTGTGTTTTATTCTGGAGGAACGAAAAAAAGACAGGAGCAAAATGAAGGAATCAAGTTTCATCTATTTGCACAAGTAAAACTGATGTCATGTAATGTCATCATCATTCAGGCTCCTCATAATATAATCTCATAAATGTAGTCTCACCTTCTTCACAGTACCTGCATGATCTAGATAGAAGAGGACAGTCGATAAGAGAGAGCAGACGGTAATTACTCTAACGAGACGTATTTAAAACACGCGCTCACAGACAGACCTGAGTTCCGTCCGCAGGCAGGGACTCTGCCTAAACACTCTTTATGTGCAGCCATTTTACAGCGAGTGCAGCGATAGCCCTGGAAAAAGATCCCCCTGCAGGAGACGGAGAGTTTCAAATCTTTGCTTTTAAAAAAAAGGGAAGAGAAGAAGAGAAACGGCCAGTGAGACAAAAGTACCTCAACAGCATGGAGCAGGCCTTGCAGGAGGTGGTTTCCTCGAAGCAGTGCATCTGGAAGTCATGGTTGTTGGCCGTGGAGTTATCTGGACACATGTTTGACCTGCGAACAGGAAGTGCAACAGTTTCAACGAGCAAAGAGCTGGTTTTCAATGGCCAGTAGACTTGTTGCCGTCTGCAGCGCAGATTCCAATAAAGCTATCATGTTTCTTCTGATGGGTTCTACGTGATTATTTACAGATTGATCAATTGGAACGATACAAGTATTTGGTTAACTTGAACCTGCAATATTTGACAATCATGAGGCAGCAGAAACAAGCGATGAACAACGACGAACGCAAGTCCAACTTTTACTCTCTTTGAGCTCCGTTTTTGGTCTCTTCCAACTCCGGAGGGAACCATCTCGCTGCTAAACGCTCCATTCAGGCTAGAGACTAGAGGTGCAGCGATTCAGTCGATTGTCAGTCCTACCGATTCAACTAAATCCATCTGCTAAAATAAATAAATAGAATGAATTGCTTTGGCTTCGCCAATAATCGATATAAATGCATTTAATCGTATGAATCGTGATTCTTACTTATGATGTGTAAGGCTTGACTCGACTCAAACATTTGCTTTCTTAACTTTGTAAAACAAAATGTAACAAACGAACATAGATATAAATGTACTGAATTGTATTAAAATAATGGTATCCGACACGAGATCCGCCTGTTATTAGACATTAATAACGGTTAGAGTGAACTGAAAAGATGTAAAGTTGCATCCCATAAAAGCAAAAAGAAATAGCTGAGAAATGCTACAAAGTGCCGAGCTGAGGGAGAATTGAGGGGGTCAGGTGACAATCCTGTTGCTACAGGCAACTCCTTTCCATTATTAGAGTAAACATTTTGATTATAAGTTCCTTTTAAAGACGTCTCTTGCATTTGGAACCTCTTTACTATCATCTTGTGTGCTTTGTGAAACTCACTGAGCCATCTCAAACTGCTCCAGCCACTTCTTCTTCACCTCTCTGGTTTTGAAGAATAAATCGTATCCACTCCTCCCGTAGCCGTCCAGCAGAAGGAACAAATAGGACCACTGTTCACACACACACACACACACACACACACACACGGTTAGCGTCATGGCAGGCTAAGAGTTGTACCGTTGTGCTGCTACAGAGAAGTCAAAGACCTTCTTGTTGTCCTTCTCTCCCATGCTTTCGTCTCGTATCTGGTAGTGCTGTAGTTCAACGATGTCCTTGAGCTCAAACGTCTCGCTGCCCTTCTTCTTGCAGACAAACAGGGCCTTATCGAAGAGGAACGCATACCTGAGGAAGAGCCCCGGAGACAACAGGTCAGATCTATACATGACACAGGGACGCTGCCCCGACACACACACACACACACACACACACACACACACACCCCGACACACACACACACACACACACACACCACACACACACCACACACACACACACACACACACACACACACACACACACACACACCGACACACACACACACACACACACACACACACACACACACACACACACACACACACACACACACACACACACACACCACACACACACACACACGACACACACACACACACACACACACACACACACACCCCGACACACACACACACCACGACACACACACACACACACACACACCGACACACACACACACACCCGACACACACACACACACACACACACACACACACCACACACCACACACACACACACACACACACACACACACACACCCCGACACACACACACACCGACACACACACACACACACACCCCACACACACACACACCCCGACACACACACACACACCCCGACACACACACACCCACACACACACACACCCACACACACACACCCGACACACACACACACCCACACACACACACACTACCACACACACACACACCCCGACACACACACACACACCCCGACACACACACCCCGACACACACACACACACCCACACACACACACACACACACACACACACACCCCGACACACACACACACCCACACACACACACATACCCACACACACACACCCCGACACACACACACACACCCCGATACACACACACCCCGACACACACACACACACACCCACACACACACACACACCACACCCACACACACACACACACCACACCCCGACACACACACACACACACACACACCCCGACACACACACACACACACCCCCGACACACACACACCCCGACACACACACACCCCGACACACACACACACACACCCCGACACACACCACACCCCGACACACACACACACACACACCCCGACACACACACACCCCGACACACACACACACACACCCCGACACACACACACACACACCCCGACACACACACACACACACACCCCAACACACACACACACACCTGTCCTGTTTGGACTTCTTCTCCGGGCTGCAGATCTTCAGCTCTCCGTCGATCTTGGGCCGACCGTAGAAAGCTAGAGACTGAGTCTAGAGAGCACAGAAGAGCGACGTTAACCAGTGAGAGAAAAAGATGTATAACATGTATTTAAAGTGAATCGTACACTCAGCTATTATAAGTGTGAAAAATAAATATGTATTTGGAATACTGAGTCCAGCTGCTATTGAGCAATTACAAAGAAATGGCTCAAGCCGTCCCATCTATAGATGTTATTATTTACCATGTGTATGTAATGGAAAGAAACACTTTTTCATTGACGTTCCAACAATTAAATTCAATGACATCTGGAAACAATGGAAAATATTTCCCTGAAACGCCCTTCTTTTGTGAAGGATGATTAATTACTTTGCTGTAACATTGTGACAGAAAACACCCCCCATGTTCATGCTGTGTTACTTTATAAAAGGAAAATAAATAATAAAAGTGAATGGTGTGAGCTCACCATGTTTTCTATGGACAACTGGAAGGTGGTGATCTGTCTGATGATCTCGTTGTCTCGCTTCACCTCGTTGACACTCTGAGCCAAGTCCTGCAAAACACGCAGACGAACGGATGGATGGATTTAATATCTGAAATCTGAGTTGTTGGTGGACATTCATGTCCGTGTACACTTACTCTCATGGCATCCAGAGCTGTGCGGAGGTTTTCCTTCTCTGCAGGGTCGGTGGTGTGTTTCACCAGCTCCTGCAGCCGCCGACCGAATGTAGACAAACATTAACACCGTCACCGTAACGTCATCACTTATGACTAGAATTACATCCACGCTGCTCACTTCCTCTGGTGGTCGCTGGTTACAGCGGTTTCCCTCAATACTAGACCCAAAACAGAACGTGTGGCCCCGAAACAGTGGAAAATAGTTTGAAAAATACTAAAGTTACCTCATAAAAGTACTAATACCACACTGTATACATAATCTGTAACAAGTTAAAGCCCTGCACTGGTGTACTTATGTAAAAGTATACAAATATGAGGAGAAATGTACTTCAAATATGTAAACAATGCATCAATTATTGTATGTTATATGATTTGATTATTATTACTTAAGCTTTAATGTAAAAACAAGATTTTACTGTTGTTCTAAAGTACAAGTACCTCAAAGTGGTTCTAAAGTACAAGTACCTCAGAGTGGTTCTAAAGTACCTCAGAGTGGTTCTAAAGTACAAGTACCTCAAAGTGGTTCTAAAGTACCTCAGAGTGGTTCTAAAGTACAAGTACCTCAGAGTGGTTCTAAAGTACCTCAGAGTGGTTCTAAAGTACAAGTACCTCAAAGTGGTTCTAAAGTACCTCAGAGTGGTTCAAAGTACAAGTACCTCAGAGTGGTTCTAAAGTACCTCAGAGTGGTTCTAAAGTACAAGTACCTCAGAGTGGTTCTAAAGTACCTCAGAGTGGTTCTAAAGTACAAGTACCTCAGAGTGGTTCTAAAGTACCCCAGAGTGGTTCTAAAGTACAAGTACCTCAGAGTGGTTCTAAAGTACCTCAGAGTGGTTCTAAAGTAACTCAGAGTGGTTCTAAAGTACAAGTACCTCAGAGTGGTTCTAAAGTACCTCAGAGTGGTTCTAAAGTACAAGTACCTCAGAGTGGTTCTAAAGTACCTCAGAGTGGTTCTAAAGTACAAGTACCTCAGAGTGGTTCTAAAGTACCTCAGAGTGGTTCTAAAGTAACTCAGAGTGGTTCTAAAGTACAAGTACCTCAGAGTCGTTCTAAAGTACAAGTACCTCAGAGTGGTTCTAAAGTACAAGTACCTCAGAGTGGTTCTGAAGTACAAGTACCTCAGAGTGGTTCTAAAG